>VDFB02168118.1:159848113-159891494 GCA_007258455.2 Sequoia sempervirens
AGATGAGATCTCAATGCAAGTCATTGGACTACATTATTCATCTCCAAATTATGGAGATGTCTCACAAGATATCTGAGTGAGACCATATGATGTTTGTGTGTCTAATAGAACTAGATGATCAGGTAAAGCAATAATATGATTGAGAAGAAACTACTTCATTTCATCAATTTGATAATGAATACAATCTTTTGTTTTATGCCCTTTCTTCCCATAATATCCACACTTGATTTTCTATTTATTATTAGAACTATGAAAAATACTCATATGGAAGGGATTTACTATGTAAGACATGATCACATTTAAAAATAAAAAACACCTAGATTAGATCCCAATTTGATTATAATTGAAACTAGGCCACCCCATAAAGATATGTTAGAAAAACTATAAGTTTGTTAAAATAGGATGCCAAAATCTTCCATTTATAACACATGGATTTTCTTACAATTTTTGATAAATTTGGGTATCCAAATATTTTGAAATTTGATTCATGGAACCATCTTTCCATCAACTATTTGAGTTCAAAAAATTGAATCCTCACTTGCAAGTTATAGAAAAAAAGAAAAATTTCCCCACTTTACAAGCACTCGGCATGAGTCTAGTGGTTGCAATAACATCTTGAATGTTAATTGGCCATTAATGGTTACAAAATTTTCATAGACAATTATTATTTGGTGGAGAATTTAATAAATGCTACAGTTAGATAGTTGGCAAGAAGGATAGATAAAATGACATCAAGAGTAGTTATTGTGGTGAGCCATTGGAGTTTGATCTTTTCTTTTGGTTGAAAGGTTTATAGTCACAATCTCTTCTTCCTTAGCCTCGGTAGCTATGCTTGTTGCATTTTAATTGAGAATTGTGTCGATAGAAGCTTGGAATATTTCATCAAGTCAAAATAAAAATATAAAGATAAAATATCAAACATGAGTATTAATTTAATGCCAACTCAAGTTCTCAATATGCTTTCAACATTTAGAAAGTGTTGGAATGGTCCATCTCAATGTAAAGTCCACTAATAGTCTCATGAATAAAGAGGAAATGACTATAAATCTTACATATTTTGGAATTAGCATGGATGCCAAAAAAAAAAGATGAATCCTTCCATATATTTTTGTGTATGCTTGGTATTGAAAAATATAAGAGCCCAAAAAAGTACAAATTTGATGAGATTTCATCTACATGGTAGAAGGTTGAGCTAAAAGTAACTCATGTCAATGAAATTCCCAAATATTAGTTAACTCCTTAAAAAATATATGAAACTAGAGTTCCCAAGCTTTTTATTCAATGTAGCATGTGTGAAAATGATATTTTTGGAATATGTTTTGGAAATCCATCAACACATAACAAACAACCAAGTCATTCATAGGGCTGGTTAGGACCTAGATAAGGCTGAAAAATAGGCGTTACAACCTTCTAAAATTCCATTAAAAAATGACTAAAAATGAAGATCAACATGGGGGTGAGTGCACAAAGATGGGATACAAAAAAGGGGTCTTAAGTGGCCACTTTTTCTGAAATCAAGAAAGATTGACCTTGGGTGAGAAATTGAAGATAGTTACACTCAAAATATGAAGATGCAACAAAAATAAGTCATAGTGCTCCAAATCTACTTTCTAAACTACCATTTAAAAAAAATGGGCGATTAAGAGGTTCAAAAAGGGGGGCCCACAAATTGGTCTTGTTTTTTAAAAAAAAACATAATATAGCATCTAGTGTGGCCTCCCTAAAATATTAAAAAATATATATTATTTTAAAAAACACTTTAGTGATAAATTAGCTAACACCATATACCTTGATTTTTCTGCTAATTTTTAATGAATATATGATTTTTTACTAATTTTCAAAGTGGACAAATCCTGAAAAATAGAAAATTAAGTGTGCTCCTTGCTAAAAATTTTGAAAATTGATTGAAAATATTTTTTGTTAATATGTGTAGAATGGAGTCTAGTTTATAAAAATGTAATTTATTTGAAAGTTTGATGAATGGTCAAAAAATAATGTCAAAAATACTACACATTAATTTTTGACAAAAAATGGATACACTAACAAAAGTTAAAGATGAAAACCTTAACATACTCAAAATGTGAAAAAATTACATGGTTAGATAGGTAAGAGAAAGTTTAACATTATCATGGTGTTTTTTTATTTGACATTGAAACACATACAAACTTGATGGGAAGTACACTCGAGATTATGTCAACTTTTTTATAATTTGCAAAAACACATCTTTAGACATTAAAAAGTCCCTCCAAGCCCTTGGGTTGGAAGCCCAAGGAAAATCCAAGCCAAGGGCCTAGAAATTTCCAAAGCAAATGAAAACGTGAGTATGTTACATGCTCGGATTATTTGAATGCTTTCACAAAATGTGAGAGCATTAAAACACACTCGTGTTATGTTATGCTTTGAAAAAAACTATTTCTTTTTTCTTTCTCTTTCTCTTTCTCCTTCTATTTCAGTGAAACTATATACATGAAATAAACATTTATATATTTAGAATTTACATATATATAACTTTTCAGTATGTTTGAGAGTGGTTTCAAGTCTCTAGGAGTTATAATAAAAATTCTAGTTTATGGAAGATCTTATAATTTTTTAAACAGTCAAATTTCAGCAATCAACATATCAAATTTTAGTAACCATGAGGTCAAATTTTAATAATCAGCAAGTTGTATCATATTTCTCTCTCTATCTCACTCATTGTTTATCCCTTACGCTCTAGACCCCTCTCTCTCACTATCTTTGTCCCTATATCTAACTCTCTCCCTTGAGCTCAAGAACTACCCCTCTCTCTCTCCATCTCCCTCCCTCTCTATTTCTCTCTACCTACCTCTCCATCTATCACTCCTTACCACTCTCTCTACCTACCTCTCTCCACACTTCTTTATCTCACCTCTCTATCCCACCCTACCTCTCCCTCCCTCCCTTGTTCCCTATCTACTCTCTATCTCTTCTCTCCCTCTCTCTACCTACCTCTCCCTCCCTACCTCTCCCTCCCTACCTCTCTCTATCTCTCTCTCTGTTACTTTGTATCTCACCTCTATCTCCCTCCCTCCCTATCTATTTATCGTTATCTCTCCTCTCCCTACCTCTCATAACATGCTCTCTAGTAGATGAGAGGATAGAGAGAGATAGAGAGGAGGGAGAATGATGAGGGAGAGGTAGGATAGATAAATGTGAAAGGGAGAGAGGTGATATAGTCGACATGCCAAAATCGACGATCGGATCGAATATCCGTCAGGAACATCACCGGATCAGACGGATTCACGATCAAAGATCAACGATCCAAATCCGCATCGACCGTAGATCAGCGCATCAGATCAAGATCAAGATCCGATCGAACGTCAAAATCGCTCAATCACGCATCGATCATCGACTCCGGAATCACGCGTCAATCCGGATCAATCCGCATCCTCTTGATTACTAAAATTTAACATACTACTATAATTTGAACAATACAAAAATTATAAGATCTTCCAAAAATTAGAATTTGTATTATAACTCCTAAAGATATGAAACCACTCTCAAACATCTTGAAACTACATACATTAATATAACTTAAAGCATCAGAAAGTAAATGTCCATATGTAAACAACGAACTTATACTTAAATCGTTATTTCATGTATATAGTTTCGTGAAAAGAAGGATAAAAAGAAGAAATAAATAAAAAGAAAAAATAAATTTTCTAATATGCAAACATAATGTGAAGCATTTCATTATAATGGCTCGTGTCCCTCTTTCCGAGTCCCCATCTTAGTTGCACATGCTCATGGGGGCTATTTAGACCATTACTATTTTTCCTTTTTTATATTAAAATATATACAATATGGATCCATACAGTACCTAGGGTATAGTGGCAAAAAAATATTTTGCAAAAAAGTAAAGTTACCAAATTTTTCCAAACAAAAGGTTATTCTTCATTTCTTAGGCCTTTCAAACTTAATGGTGATTTCCATTTGGATCTGGATGAGACTCTAATGATAGGGCTGAGTCTTCGAGTCACCTTAGTTTGAGAAAGGATGTGTAATCATGACTTTGATGCCATATTGGAGAAGCCAATATTTGAAAGAAAAATCAAGATAGCCTTCCACAAGTGAAAAATAATGCACAATAGTATGTTTATCATAGAAAATAAGAGTGTGTAAGAAAAATTACAATGAGTGCCTTGGAGATATAGGCAAGGTAGAGGAGGTAGGAAGGTAGGATTGAATGTGTAAATACCCTTCAAAACAAGGATTTTTTAGTGCAAAATATTTTCCAATTGGAAAATATTTCATATCAATCAATTTTAAATTGGCAAATACATTGCAACCAATAGGGTGGCTAAATCATCTAGATTTATGAATTATCGATCCAATGAATTTCAATTCCCCATCAATTTATTTTATGAGGTATATGTAATTAATAATTTCACCGTAACAAACTATGCATTTCCAATGGTCTAGTCAATATTTTTGCTTGGAATTTATGATGCATGTATTAATTCACCCACATATTCGCCAATACCATTAAAACTAAATTGTGTATAATGACGTATTTTTTCAACAACATTAAATTTTCACTACATGTGAGGACCTATTTCTCCAATAACATTAAAAATTAATTATGTATAAGGACCCATTTTTCCAATATTGTGGTAACTCCATGCTAATCCTAGGTCCATGATCGCCTTGAAAATTACAACATATGTGTTTTGTTGAGGTTTGATTCACCCAAAACTTACATGTATCATTTTATAATCACATGGAAGTCACCATATTTTTACTATACCATTTAAAAATTTCATGAAATTCACCAAATATGGATTGATATAAATACAACTGAAACTATGATTTATTTACACTTTTTACTAATTTTTTAACTTATGAGTTCTTGATTCGGATCATAGGTAAGTTACAACTACAAACATTATTGCATTAGTGAATAATGAGTCATTGAAAATATAAAGGTAAGTGATCATTTCTTTATATTTTTATAAGATTATTTATCTCTTTTCCATTTTTACTTCATTCTTACAAATAGTATTGAGTAGGGATACATCTAGGACCTAGGGATCTATATTATATTATTTCTTCTTAATAAGAAGACATATTTTAGCATCTTTTATTTCAGGAGAGATGTCAATAAGGAAAAAAAGTAAGAGATTGAAGGTGGTAATGAGAGGCCATCAAAGTGTAGAAGCATAATGTCATTCTTTGGAAATGTTTATGCTCCATCAAATCAAGATGGAACTATAACATCAACATTTGCACCAAATATTAATGAAGAAGGAGATACCTCAAAGGAAGATCAGAATGAGTTAATTAAGTCATATGAGAATATTGTAGAATATGTTCCAATGGATACCTAGGGTAGTCAAGATGAGTTAATTGGCCTAGATGACAATGCTAGTATCACAAATGATGTTGCATGGACGGGGAAAATTCCAAATAAAAATTGGGGTGGGAGTGGGATATGGCAAGGAATTTTTAGATTGTTTGGGTGTTAAAGTATCCATTCATTAAACCAATGGAGAATACAAACAAAGATGAACCTCCAAAAAAATACAAGTGTAATATTTATAGTTGAAAGGACAATAAATTGTAGCTAAAACTTGACACTATAGAAAAGTATATCGGTAAACTTTATGAAAAGAAAATTATAAAGAGAAAGGAAAATTTAGTGATAAAATGGAAATAAAAGGGAAAATGTCTTCATGTTAATCATTCCCTCGGATATGATGTGCATCTACAAAGAAAGGTGAAGATTGCTAAGTCTAGAGGTTTAATTCAAGATCAATTTGGAAAGATAATGATAGGAGCACAAAGGGAAAAAATTGTTCAGTTGAGTGTTTTTTTTCATATTTTGACCAAAGGGCATCCTATGATAGACTACCCATAATATAATAGTTTATTATATTTTTTGGGTACTCCTAACTTTCCTAGTATACATTGGTTAGTAAACTATGGATGGGAATGGGAAAGTTTCCTTGCTAAAGCGAAAAAACAAGATTTACAGGAAAAAATAAAAGAGTCAACCTTTTGTGCATTATATTTAGATGAAGTTACTATGGTAGATAATACTCCTTGGGTATGTATGCATGTGTATATTGTACACAAACATGTCTGCCAACTTCATCTACTATGTTTTTATAAAATGAAGGAGAATTCGACATCACAAAATCTATTTGAACTAGTTAAGAAATATTTGAATGAAATTGAAGGTATGGCTTACTTCACAATTGACAAAAAGTTGGTGTGTGTAGGAGTTGATGGAACTTGTATAATGCAAGGTCATAGGAATAGCCTTTGCATAAAGTTGCAAACTAATTTTTCACCATACATGATTGGAATTCATTACATGGCCCACATAATGAATTTAGCATTTAAAATTGTAAGCAAAGTTTCCTTCAGTATCAAAAGTTGAAAATATAGTCTACAAGTTCTACTCATGATTTTTTCAAAGTCCCAAATGGTTTGCAAAATTTCAAAATTTTGTTGAGGGAATAACCATATGAAACACGCTTCTTAAGGATCTTGATGCTAGATAGATCTCTTTGCATTGACCAATGTAATGAGCTTTTTCAAAACATCAATCCTTGATTGGAGTAATGCAAGGACATCACCACAAAGTAAACAAATCTCTTGACCTCTTATATAGGTTAAACAATATGGAGACATGCCTAACTTTATATGGTCTTCTCCCCATGCTGGAAGAAATGAGTTCAATCTTGTGAAAAGTTCCCAAGAAAGAACTATGTATATTACAAAATATAGTAAACTACAAAGAATGACATGTCTCACCCTCAATAGTCTATATCTATCAGATTCCTCATATATAAGTCCAAAATTTAGAAGCTGACAATTCATTACAAATATGAATAATCTTGATAGTTTTTTATAGTTTGATGCAAGCGAGTTATGTGTCTTTGTATGTAGATTTGAGATACCAATGCACTATTATACTATGATCACGTGCCCTATTAGAGAAGTAACTCTAATAAAGGAATATTTTAACAACACTATTAATTTTGTAAGTATTACATTAAAGGGTATTGTGAAATCTCTTTCCTAAGAGATTGTAGAACAGTTCCCTTGAAATGAACTACTTGAAGCCATGTCAATTGTGCATCCTCCATTTTGAGTCCATCGACAACCAAAATATTATCATAGGAGGATCAAGAATTTGATTGATCATTTTTTTCCAAGATTTCAAAATTCAATGGATTTAACAAATAGAAGGAATAATAAGTCAATCTAAGATTATAGAGAAATTCAATCATTTTGCAACAACTATGATAAAATAGTTTGATGTCGTGGATAATCCCATACAAGTGAGATAAATAACAAAGCTTTGGGGCATACTAACATTTCAACCTATTTTAGTTGACTAATGGTTGTAGAATTGGAAAGAGTAGTAGGACAAGCGAGAAATACTCGTTTGAATTTGAATGGTAATGGAGTTGCAGATGGTGGAAGGTTGGATGGCGATTGTGGTGTTGATGAAGTGGTGGTTAGCAATATTTTTTTTGCAAGTGGGGGCCCAATGGGAGTCCTTGTCAAGGAAGTATTGGATGATGGATTTTTTTTTTGATGGGGGTGGATATTGTGGTACCACCAGACTTGGGAGGTACATCATTTTATGATTGTTTCAAGGATAATGGCATGAATGTGTGTTGAAGTTTAGAAATGCTCTAAAGCACCTATCGAGAATATTCCTTCAAAATAAACCCCTCAGTGGTCAACTCTTTTTAGTGCTAAACCAAAAGGAAAAATATCTCCCCCTCTAGTCCAAGTTTCGTCAAATTTGGAATCAAGTGAGTTTACCATTTCTATTCTTAACTATCATTTTGAAAAGTGTGTTACTCTTATGGAGATGATGCTGATGGGAAAATTATTGGGTCCAAGGTTGAATATTGATGTGGTTAGATCATAGGTTCTTAAGAAATGGTGTACTAAAGGGTAGGTTGATATTGTAGCTATGGAAAAAAAATTCTTCTCCTTCTCTTTTTCCTATGAGGAAGATATGGGGAACATTCTGTCTAGAGGTCTATGGTTGATTGCTAAATTTACTTTAGCTTTGAAGAAATAGGAACCAAGATTTGATGCTTCTAATTGTTCTTTCAACATGGCCCTTGTTTGGGTCAAAATAACTAGTCTTCCAAATGAAATACATGGATGAAGAATTGTTTAAGGGAATAGCTATTACATTTGGTTAGCTTGTGTTGATAGATGTGATGACTTTATCTAGAAGACACCTTATCTATGCTAGGATATGTGTTTATGTGGATCACTCATTGAATATGTTAGATTTGATGAAGTTAAAATCTAAAATGGGTGGGTAGAAGTGGTAGAGTTTGAATCTATACCTTTTTCTTGATTCCAATGTAAAAAAAGGTGGGTCGTTGGGCCAAAAAATGCCCAAGTAACATGCCCATTCCTAATCCTAAAGTTTGGAGGGAGAAGTCTGGAAGAGTAGTGGTTAACAGTTCTAGGAAGGATTCCAATCTTTCAAGAAAGCCTTAGAAGAAGGGTTGGAGCAAATAATTCCTCCTTTAATGGGGGTATCCTCTACTCCCAATGTGGCTCCCAATTCCCAAATTAAATGGGGTTGTATAGTGGTTGGACCTGGATTCTTCCACAAAACTAGAACCCATAATTAGGTTAGAGTCTTCTCTCCCTATTATGGATGATTTGGTGGATACTTCCTTGGATTCAAAGTTGGTAGAGATAAAAATGAACTAGAATCTCAATATTGTAAGGATAACCTTGAGAAGCCTTTGGTTGATGGTTTTGGTGAGTTTGAATCTCCTCCCTCATTCATGCATGAAAGTATTTTGGGGATTAAGATGATTAAGGAATCTATGAGGGATGTTTTGGTAACCCCTATTGAGGAACCTTTTATTATGATAAAAGGCAGGAATACAATTTTTTTTCAAAATTCTCCACCTTCCAGTCAAGGAGTGATCATTAAACACCCAAAAAAAGTGGATTGTGGATCTAAATAGAAGGGCCAAGGAATACCCTCTTCCCAAAATAATAGGGAAAAGGAGAGAAAAAATGAAATTGGAGAGAGGGTTTATAAAACCCTCTTTTATATGTGCTCAAAGAGCACTTCATCCTAGAAAAAATGAAGATTATCTCTTGGAACATAAGGGGGTTGAAACATGTGCATAAATAGCACGACCTCCTCACAAACATTATTCAAGATCATAAACCAGATATTTTGCTTATTCAAGAAAGTAATATGCAATACCAAAAGGTTGAAAAGATTAAAAATAATCTCTTCAAAGATTGTGGCTATCACTGGAGCAATTCTAGAGGAGCTTTAGGTGGGATAGCTACTTTGGAACCCCAAGATTGTTAGAGTAGCTCTGAGTGAAGATTTCAATAAGGTAGCTACTCAATTTTTTTCATTTGAAGGATGATACCTCTTGGATTATTTCAAATGTGTATTCCCCCAATATAAAAACGTAAGAAAAAGGTTATGGAATTGTAGTGTAGAAAATATATACCTTAATAATTTCACATTACGTTTTATCCCCTAATTTATTGGGCTTAATGAAGCTTCTAATTTTCCAAATTATACATTCCAAAGTCTAATTTTTACCATTTTTTGAAGAATTGCAAGCATTGAAGAAATGCATCCAATCATTAAATTATCCCTAACTTTGAGTGTCCTCAAAATTTGGGCCAGGACCCATTCACCCATGGGAAATTGGGTCCCCTTCTTAGCTAGGATCCAAATTTAAATATGTTGAGACAGGTATTCAATCTACGCTGGATGGTAAGTTATTCGCAGGTGGTGATGAACGGAAAAGTCCAAGGAGAGCATGTTGCTCTCCTAGGGTGTATTGAAGCTAAGTTCATGGAATGTCAGAGGCGTTAATTCCTTTGACAAGAGGGCTCAAATCAAGCACCAACTGGATTCTTGTGGAGCAAATGTAGTAGTTCTACAAGAAACTAAAACATCAACAAATTCATATGATAATATCAGTAAAAGGTGGTATAAATGGAAATCTACCCATTCACCAGTACAAGGGGCTTTAGGGGGTTTAATAACATTATGGAATGCTAAGACAATGTTTGTAGGAAATGTAACAAGTGAAAGTAACTGGAAATTAATGCAAATCACACATTTTGATCTTATTTTTTGGTTAATAAATTTCTATGGTCTGAATAGCATAGTGGGGAAAAAAATTCGTTGGGATAAATTAAAGCAAATTATGGATCAACTGGGTCAAGACAAAGTTATTATCGCTAGTGATTTCAATGCAATATCTTCCCTCTCTAGAAAAAGGGTAGCATATGTCCACCTCCAATTGTAATAAAATATTTTCAAGGTTTCATACAAGATAATGCATTGGTGGATATATTACCAACAAATGGAAAGTTTACTTGGACAAATAGAAGGAAAGACTTCCTATAGATAGCTGAGAGATTAGACAAATTTATAATATCACCAAATTGGTTGATGGGTGATTATGTGATAACATCAAAAATTTTATCTTCCAATGCATTATATCACTTTTCTATTTCCATGGATTGTTCTAAAAAATCAATAATGTTAAAGCGTAATTCTTCATTTAAGTTTGAAGCTATGTAGTTATGTCATCCAGATTTTATTCATTTACTTAAAAAATGGTGGATAAGTGTGCCTTTTGTTAAAAGGGTCTAGAATGTTTTAGTTGTGTAAGAAGCTGGAACATATGAAGCTATAGATTAAAAATTGGAATATAAATGTGTTTAAGAATATTTTTATGCAGAAGGATTTGGTGTACAAGCAACTTTCAGTAGTAAATGATCAAATTATATCTCAAGGTATGGATTATGCAACATTTTTGAAACAAAAAAAATTGCAAGAGGAATGGAGTGAATTAATTTTGAGGGAAGAAGTGTATTGTCAACAAAAATCTAGGGAGTCATGGCTTAAGGCGGGTGATAGAAATACAAAATTCTTTCATATTTTATCTCAAATTAAGTAGGTAAAAAACTCAATTTTCTCAATACAAGATAGTGGAACAGGGGCATTGTTGACTAAGGAAGAAGATATACAAAAAGAAGGTATAAAATTCTTCTCCCATTTGTTATCAACAAACAAAAGTTCTGATTCTCAGCTACCAAGTGATAGAGAAGAACTTCTAGAAGCAATCCCCAACTTAATTCTTCATGAGGATAATGAAAAAATATTGTTGCCTTTCACGTTAGAGGAAGTTAAGGTAGTTGTCTTCTCATTACTAGCAAATAAAGTGCTAGGGCCAGATGGTTTCACTACAATCTTTTTTCAAAAATGTTGGGATTTCATTGCTATTTATTTGTTAAGGGCAATGGAGGAATCAAGAAAGTCAGGAGGTATGCTTAAGCAGTTCAACGTAACCCATATTGCAATAATACCAAAATTTAATTCTCCACATATTTTTTTCAGACTTTAGCCTATTTCCTTATGTAATACGATATACAAAATTTTCACTAAGGCCATTTATCTTAGATTGCATCCACTTGTTTCTCAAATAATTTTAGAAGAACGGGGTGGATTTGTTCCTGGAAGAGAAATAGTAGAAGGGGAACTTGTAGCCCATGAAGTTCTTCACTCCATTGCCACAAACAAGCTCATAATCATGATTATTAAACTAGACATGATAAAGGCTTACGACAGGGTTATTTGGGGATTTTTGATGCAAGTATTGCAAAAATTTGGTTTCAATCAGAAATGGTGCAAATGGATATTATCTTTCTTATTAGGGTTCAAGTTTTTAGTGATCATAAATGGCTCTCTAGTGGGATTTTTTAGTTCAATTCTAGGGGTACGCCAAGGTGACCCACTTTCACCATTTATTTTCATCATTCTAGCAAAGGATTTAAGTAGGGTTGTTCATAAAATTCATGGTAAGGGTTTGTTGCAAGGTATGTCCATTCCTAATACAAATATCATAGCTTCACACTCATTATTTGTTGATGACACATTGCTTTTTGGAAAGGCTACAATAGTAGAAGCAAAATAGTTAAAAGCAGTGATGGATAAATATACCTTAGCCTTAGGAAAAAAATAAATGAAGGAAATTCCAAAATTTATTTATTCAATACAAAGGTTGTTGTCTCCAAGCATATAGTAAAGGTACTAGGTTTTCAAGAAGCAAAACTTCCCAACAAATATCTAGGCATTCCTTTTTTTGCAGGGAAAAACAAGGTTTCATATTGGTAGAAAATAATACCAAGCATTAAGGAAAAAATCATGTCTTGGAAAGGAAGGTGGTTGTCATTATCAGGTAGGATACTTATGGAAAATATAGTCTTATCTTCAAAATCCAATTATTTTATGTTTGTACTAAATTTTATATTTATTCACACATATAGGGTAGGGAATGGGTTAGTAGATTGCTTGGAAAATTTAGGGTGTGATCAAAATGGACACACAATAACACATGTTATAAGTTTAAGTAATAAACATTAGATTCTATGTGATATTTTAAAATATGATGGTGTCATGGCAGGTTTCTAAGTGGTTTTCTATAATGGAAAAATTTGTGGCAATACATTGTACAGTGTGGCAGGGGGATCTCTAGAGGATTGTTCATTCACATGTATAAAGGATTGTGTGTAGTTTAGTGCATTGGTTTTGAAAGTCATTAGTAAGTGGAGATCAAATCATGTGTGGCAAGGTGGTAAGGGAATAACACGAAGGTAGTATAAATGAGAAAATTTTACTGGGAGTACGCATTGCAAGTATTGGTTCATTTGAATTATGTCAGTATAAGGTGTGGTAGGGTATCAATTCAATTGCAAATTCATATACTTGTAAAGGGGAAAGAACCCAGTATCAATCTTGAAAATGTCATTGAAGTGATTATTATAGCTAATGTTTATGTTTTTGTAGGTACATAGACAATTAAATAATTGGTGTGTGCTATGTTCATTACAATTAATCTCACATGTGTCATTGTTCTAGTGGAGTGTGTGAAATCAATGTGTAATTATCTAATGTTCAAGATAGCATCTTTGAGGTCAACTTAGGAGGTACCACAACTATATTTGGTGATCTACATAATATTGTAGCTATGGTGAATTTGATCATCTAATAAAAAATTTGACATTTGCTAAGTTTTTTTGGTGGCTTGTATAATTATAAATTTATGTGTGGGTCATCCTTCATGTTTTTCCATTCATTATGACAAGTAATGCAACATCTTCAACACGTGCGAAGTTGGATTATCCCAATGTTTGAGATGATAGGGGTATTTAATCATTGTTGTTAAAAGTGCCACCTTGCCTCCATCTATGCGATTATATTATATGGAATTTTTGTGAGCAATTTTTACCATTAGGCAACATTTTGGTGAAGTGAAGCACATTTAGGGTTTCTTCATTCTAGAAATATACCAGGGTTTGTGTCTTGGTATTGTTTGTATACAATGGGAAGCAAATTCAAATAGTGGTGAGGTGTGGGTGTAGTCAAGAGGGTGTGGAGCATGCCAAAGAATGCTAATGGAATATTATCCACACAATTTTAGAGTTGCCATATTGGTGAACAACTGGGAGCTACCATTCTTTGAGGCCATTGACGACGCAAAGTTTCAACTAATGTTTAAGGGGCATTGTGTATAGTTTAAAAGAATCGTAAAAAGGGTTATAGGAGCTGAAATTATCGAGCCAAAGGCAAGGCATTTAATATTCCCCTCTCAAATTCTATCTATTTTTATCTCAAACATGCTTGATTTGCTTCAGTGTTTTCGGTCAGTAGAATTGATCACAGACAAATATGTGATGGAGGTGTATTTACAAAATGATACTCTGCTAAAGGCATGTCAAAATTATGATTTATGGAAGGGACAAGGATATGTCAGAGGTTTTTTTCCTCGACATTTTATGTTACATAGGAATACTTATGCTACAATATATCATGCAATTAGGAAAACCTTGGAGCTATGAAATTCAAGTCATTTGTAGACTATTTTAAATAGATATGAAGGTGAGGTTGATTATGATTTAGAAGAGCGAATAAGAGTAAGGGTGAATGTAATTATGGTGCTGCTCACACATGAACATGATCCCCCATTTCCAATTCCGCTAGTGGTTGCAAGTGCTGATAGTGTGTCTCCTCGCCATCATAATGTTATGGGATTTAATATCAATGCTCTGCCTCCTGCGCAGTTAGTTGTGGGTAATCAAAGTGAACATCAAGATAAAAATGATGTTCTAGTCGACCAGATGGAGGAATGATATCCTTAAATTTCAGCACTATAAAATTTTGCATATGAATAGCCACTCATAGTATATTTGTCATAGCTATATACTTGCTATAGTAATGTTCAAAGTCGGCAATGGTTGTAATTTTGATGGGCCTCAAAAGCTTTTAGTAGATTATGGTATTAGGGTCCAAATATCAACTTTTTCAAAAGTTTTTGGTAATATTAGAGGGAACAAAGGATAGTTTTTGGCTACGGAGAGCCATACAAATATGAAATATTGTATATCCTTTATTATTAATATAAATGTATATATAGGAATACAACCTTTTAATTGAAAAAAATCCAAAATTCAACTATGAAGTGTCACCTTTTAGAATTGATAAATTGGATACACCTATAAATACCTAGTTATTTTACCATTTGAAATCTAGCACACATAATCTAGAATTCATGAGCAAAAACTATTACCAAGAGCAACATTTTAGAGCATTATTACAACAATTCAAGATCCAACATTGAGGAGTCTTCTCGTTAGTCTATTTTTTGTTATTTTTATGCATGGTTTTAGACATTATCAAACAATCCTTTCAAACATACTCCTATGATATGCTACCTTTTTATGCTTATTATACAACCTTGGACCTAAATTATAGTAATGAGAATATAGTTATGATATAGTAGCATTACATAGTTTATATGTGAGTATGTATGAAATGTGGTTGGAATTTTGTGTTTAATAATGGTAGTTAGCTTTGTGTATATGTTTTGTGGATTAACCTTTTGTAGCCCAAGAAGACATTGTAGCCCATAACAACTGGGAGTTGTAGCCTGTAGCAAAAGGGGGGCTAGGACAACAAAACATGGGAAGTTCCAGATCAATCTGAATGCAATAACTACCATATGGAGACACCTAATGGAGTTAGTTTCAAATCATTATGATAGTTAATAAGGTGGTAAAGAAGAATTCTTTTGTTGATAGGATTCTAGACACTAGTAGAATTTGGAAAATAAATGACTTCGTGACTAAAACTTTTAGTCACATGACTAACACTAGTAGTATTTGAAAATAAATGACTAATTTGGTCATTTATAAGTGACTAATTTGGTCATTGGGTAAAATCACAACTAAATGACTAATATCAGACAAATAAAAATGACTAAATAAATAACTAAATAAATGTACATTATTAAAATCTTGGCCATAATTTTCATTTTAGTGTGAGAATTATGTTAGGGTTAGGGGTGGAATTATGGTTAGGGTTAGGGTTTGGATTATAATTATAATAGGTTTCAGGTTAGGAATAAGGCTTTGGTTAGTGTTAAGGGTAGGGTTGGAATTACTATTAAGCCCTAATCCAAATTGGACCTTAGTTATATCCTAACCCTAACCCTACTTAAAATCTAACCCTAACCCTAACAAAACCCTAACCCTAATTGAAGAAACCCTAAATCTAACACTAATCGTAACCTTAAGTGAGCACTAACCCTAATTGAATTGTAACCTTAACCCTAATTAATTAATCATAAACCTAATTCAACCCTAACCGACCTAACCCTACCCCTAACCCAAATTGTACCCTAACCCTAATAGTAAACCTAATTGAACTATATACCTAACCCTGATTAAACCCTAAGTATAATCCTATTTGAACCCTAACCCTAACTAAACCCAAACCATAACCCAAACCTAATTGACCCTTAACCCTAATGCTAACTCTGAGATTTATTTTAGAACCCTAAACCTAATTAACTTTAACCCTAATGCTAACCCCAAGATTTATCCTAGAACCCTAATTAAACCCTACCCTAATTGAATTTTAATCTTAAGATTAAACTAACCCTAATCATAACCCTAATTGAACTTTAACCCTAAGCTTTATCCTAATTCTAACCCTAATTGTAGAATGCTAATGTAATATGCTAACCCTAATTAAATCCTAACCCAAATTGCACTCTAACCCTAATTAAACCTTGATTGAATGCTAACCCTAATTGAACCCTAAATCTAATCCTATCTCTAACCCTAATTGAACTCAAATTCTAATTGTGACTTTAATTCATGTCTAATCCTATTTGAACCCTAACCCTAATTGAATCCTAACATTTATCATAATAAAATCTAATTGAACATTAACCCTTTTCTAACCCTAATCATGATAAGAATAATTGAATCCTAGTCATAACCATAATTCAATCTTAATTAAACCCTAATTGTAATGTAACCCTAATATTAATTAACCCCTAATTGCACCCCAATCATAATAATCTTGATCATAACCTTATATGAAACCCAATTGTAACTCGAAGTGCAAGCTTAATCGTAGAACAATAACCCAAAACCTAATTAACCCTAATTGTAACCTTAAGTGAATAGTAACCCTAATTGAATTGTAACCTTAACCCTAATTTAATCCTAAACCTAATTCAACCCTAACCCTAACCCTACCCCTAACCCAAATTGTACCCTAACCCTAATAGTAACCCTAATTGAAATATATACCTAACCCTAATTAAACCCTAACTAAAGTCCTAATTGACTGGTCCAGAGCACACCTAAGGATCAACAGGCAGTTTCCTAGGTAAAGAAGAAACCTAGAGGGTGAACTTTTGTTTTGTTGTCATAAGGTCATGTTGACCATTTAGTGTTGAGCTTAGAGGTGTTTTTGATCTTTGGGAAAAAGGTTGTTAAGAGTTCAATGAGTTTAGAGGCTCACTTTGCTGAATGGTAAAAAGTTGCCAAAGATTGCAAAACACAATGGGTTTTATAATGTTTGCTTTAGGTCATCTAAAAGGCTCGACCCAAGGAGCTCAACTGTTTTTGAGGTCTATATAAGTCATGACTCGACCCTGAGGCAGGGTTGGAGGTATTTTTGTTGAGTGACATTTTTGTAAAATTGAAGGAAACAGCGTTCTAAAGACAGTTTTCTGAGTTTTGCATTCATATTGAGCTTTAATGGAGTAACTCTGCTGTAATTTTGTTTGTAGTATGTAGTATTAATACTGTGCTAGCTTAGTGTGCTATCTTTCTGTCTTTGTAAATCATTTTTTTCTTTTATTTGTAAACAGTTTGTCCACTGTCTTTTTCTGACCGGTAACAGGCAGTTTTGGAAGAATGGAGCTCTAGAGCACTTTCCCACCGTACAAATTGTACGGCCCTTTGGGAATAGTGTCTAGGCTCCCTTAGTGTAAATATGTTAGCTTGTAGGGCTTGTGGGAGTTCAGGAGGCGCCAGCAAAGCTTTTCCCTAGGCGAGCCAGGCAGGGTCCGGCTAGGGAAGGCAAGTGAGAAAAAGATTCATAACTTGCAGGGGAATTGAGACTTTTGAGAAATTCTTTCTTGTGAATTTTGTTGAGGGTCTTGGCAATGTTTGGAGGTCAGGAGGAAGTTCTAACAATTCATCTGGAGTGAGAACTTCTTGACAGTCTGAAAACAGCTTTGAAAAGCTTGAAAACCCTAGGATTTTGACCATTTCTGTGTGTGGACAGTGTACGGCCTGTGCAGGCTTTAAACCCTGAAAATCCTTGAGGTGTAGGCATGAGAAACACAAACCCTAAATAAAGAACCTAGGTCCTTTGGTGGGTTTAGAGGGAAAAAGCATTTTACCCCTGTTCAGAGGCCTAATTGGGGCTCTAGGCTTGTAGCCTTTCAAACCCTAGGAAAGGAATCTTGTGGAAGCGATGGAAAGTTGGAAACTTGTGGTTGCTTAAGGATCCTAGATAGGCTATTTTGAAGCTTTTGCATCACCTTCACACCCCTGCAAGAATCCAGCAGAAGGTTGAGGTTATTTGGTCTTTAGGGAAGAGTAAGGGCCAATGGAGAGTATATGGCAAGCACCAAGGTTGGCTTGGTAGGAGGACAACTTATTGATAGTGGGGTTGGCCAATAGAAACAGTGGCACCTAGACCTGAGGCAGGACCACTGGGACAAGGTGGAAGAGACACCTAGGAGTTCTTAGGAGCAAGGACTCAGAGCATGGGGCAGTGAGTGCCTCATCCAACCCCAAGCTTCCATCTGACCCCTAACCCTAATTGTATCATAACTCTAATTGAGTTGAAACCATAGTTGGATCATAAACCTAATTGAGTTGTAACTTTGATTGTACTCTTATCTGAACCCGAACTATAATCCTAACCCCAAGGTTTATAATAAAACATAACCCTAATTGAACCCTTAGAAATAAAATGGAGAGGGAGATATAGATAAGATATAGAGAGGTGGATAGAGAAAAAATAAACTGAACTCCTGTAATAAATTTACTATTACAAATATATAATTTTGTCTAATGAAAAATTATATTTAAAATATATATTTATTGAGTGAATGCTCATTGAGACCTTTGTTACATAACATCATTTGCTAAATGACCTACCAATTGACCTCATGTACTACACATATGTCTGAAAATATACACCAAAATTTTCTCTAATTGACCTTTCATACCTCTTTGGTGTACCTATTGCACACCAAGGTGCAATTGCTAGTATACTATATATATTTAACATGTCAAAATGTGCTCATTATTAAAATGGCCATAATTTTCATTTTAATAAACATACTCTAAAACCTTCCTCAAGACCTTATTTTCAATGCCCGCCAAAATGGAGAAGTGAGTCGCATAGCCCACTAAAATGGAGAAGTATTTTCAAGGTAGCCTGCCAAAATGGAGAAGTGAAAGCGCCTGATTTTGGATTGCAGGAGACCCACAACACAGTAGTCCCTATCACATTCAAAATCCCAATGAAGTTGTAAGCAATAGAAAAATATACTTACATCGTATCAATAGCTTAACTGTCAATACAAATTTGCATAAGTGGGAACCGAATGCAAACTCCAATAACGTATACAACACCACAAGCAAGAAGCAGGTAGCTTGGAATGTCCTGAAAAAGAGCCAATATATGTTTCTCCCCTTTAGCATTAGATAGAGCTTTCGTCATTACAACAACACTACATGTAGAAAACATAATCATTTAAAATAAATTCACTGCTATTTACAAATATTGTGGTGCAGGATCATGCATCTAGATCATCACTATTTGGGATGAAATTTTATTTTGAAATTTTGTTTAAAAACAAGCAAATATTAAACATCAAGTACAAAATTTTGATGTAAAACAAGAAAAACTATTGGGATATCAAAATGGGAAAGAAAATATATTATATAGCATACATTTTGAATGCAGGATAGGTACTCAAAAATTTAATAGGATGGAGATGTCTCTCCTAATCTTAGTTGGACCATATTTGATCAACACTCTCTAGCCTTTGATGAATCAAATAATCAAAATGAGAGTCAATGGCAACTTCATGTAAGTAAGGAAGTATAACCATTCATAGAAAAACAAGATGAAGTAATATTTGGTAGCTCTGAGGGCATACAATGATTATGGGCATGAGTTGGTTGAGGATAAGAAAATGAAAAATAATAAGCCATACTATGAAGAGAAAGAAATCAAACCAAGACTGGTTATTCTCGAGGACAATAATCAGGAATTGGGACAATTTATCTATGCTCCCAAAAATGGGTTCGAACTAAGAAACATAGGTTTTAAACTTTTGTGCATATAGAAAAATTATTAAATTTTAACTATCATTCAGTGAAAGCCAATTCCATGTTAATCAATTTTCTACAAGTAGGACATGTCATATTCAGATATATTGTAAAACTAAAGACAATATTTAATAAACAACAACAATGTCCTTCACTTGGAATATCAAATATACATCAAAAAATATTTTTAACACCCCAACTAGGGACTGATTGAACAGTAATCGATGCCAATGGGAGCTTGTGGTAACTGACAAAAAGACCAAATAATTACAGACATATGTTGAAATGGTCGCTAGATAATGGACACTATTTTTTTTATTTTCTCAATCAGTTTTGCTGATTTGGCAGGCTGTTTATTGCAGGTCAGATACAAACTAAATTTTTTTAGTTTCTTGTTGAACAACTTTCAGAATGTGACTACCCCTGCAAGCCAACATCTAGAAACGAAACTCAAAAACAATAGATGTTGATGCAAGGTATACTCTGCTCTAGCATCTATTTTCAGGTGCACTATTTGCTGATGTGTTCCAATTTTTATTGCTAGTTCAGTTAATTTCCCTTTATTTTGTGAGGATCTCTGCCCTCCTACTTCAAAAAGTTTGTAGCTCTAAATTAGAGCCTGCAGTGCAATTATGAGTATATGTGAGAACAAAGTATTCCCTTATCAGAGGTACCTTTTGTTTATGATTTAGTTTTTTCACTGCAATCTCTTGAAATTTAATAGAAGCTTTCTTGCCAACCAAAATAAAAAGTATGTATTGCTTCTCTTAGTTTTTGTATTGAACACTCTTTAAGAAATAAAAATTCATGCCCTTTCCATGCCCAAAAAATTTTGATGTTAAAAATTGTGACATGTTTTGACAAATTCAAGACAAGAAAACAAATCACAATCAAGATGGACATTTTCTGGTTTCAATGAGCATGCCTCAGGTGCAGAACTATAACAGAGCGAAAAAAGATCGTAACTAGAATTTGTTTTTTATCTCAAAACTTTCCAAAATAAGCATTAAATGTTGAACCTTATAAGCAATTTTAAACAATTCTCCAAGTATTGTCAATATAAGCTATGCTGTGAGTGTTTTTCCTATATTGTTTTGCTTGTAGGTATGTTGAACAAGTGTTGTTTGTGTTACAGAGGCCTTCAAATCCCAATAAGCGGAGGGTGGTAGTGCATGCTTCAAATCCTTGCTCCAAGTTAGTAATAGAGGAAGGGTATTTTAATATTTTATGGGCTTGCCTATTTTAACGAAAATTTAATGGGTGAAAGGTATCTTTAGGATCGTTTACACTAGACATGCTTTCCTTTTAAAAATTACTTAGTTCCCAATAAGAGGCATGCACCTATGCATTGTATTTTCGGATTTTGACTTTTTTGCTCCCTTATTCTCATTCCAACATCCACCTATACAAGCAATTTGTCATTTCAAAATTGAAAGCAACACTTTGTATTGAGGTGCATGCCTATAAATGGGTAAAGTGTTTGATGATTTGAAACACCTATCCCGCTTGATTAGGCATGCACCTTATAATAACAATTTGGAACTTTGTCTTATAACAACTCTCTTCACATTAGCATGTTCCTATCAATGGAATATGTTGCTTGTCTGAAGTGAAAAAATGCCTTTGTTGATTGTGCACTTCACAAGGAATTTTATGCTTTGAATTTCTCATATAAAGAGATATGCCCCTATAAATGGAAAGACACCTTTTGATGAACTAAACTCTTTTTTCTTTGTTTCACATGCACACCTCTATACATGAAAAAAGTGATATGCACTTTTCCTTAAGATAGGTGTGCACTCAAATATACAAATTTGTCTTCAAATTTAAACATATTCAAACGTATTCAACCGTATAGTTTTACGAGTCAAACTCATTGACCCATGTTTCATGAGTAGTGGTTCACAAGAACCCAACTCTCATAATGAATGGTCCACTCAACACCCATTGCAATTAGAGGATGTTGAATTATTGCAAATTGATGTAATGCAGGGATGCTAGCTCTCTTTTCTGTGGGAAGATGATCTCTCATATGTAGCACCCCTATTTTTTTGAAGTAACAGACACTGGTTTCAGAAAAGAATATAATAATATCAAAAAGTATATTGTTACCAAATTGGACCACTCAGTCCTAACCAGCTATGTGAGAGGATATATCCATTTGGAAAACCAAGATGTTTGTCACTTATTCATCACATGTGAGAGGATGTATCCATTTGGAAAACCAAGTTGTTTGTCACTTATGAATACAATCTTTTAAAACTTTAGTCGTTTGTGTCATGCAAATCCCTTGCCTTGTAACATTTGGTCTTTGAAGTACAAGAGCCAGTATAATGGCACAAAACTGTGGAGAAACATGTATTGTACAATGTATAAGGTTTGTAAAGAAGAATGCATTAAGTTTAACATATGAAGATGATCCAATATCTACTATTCACTCTATATGAAAATATATTTGACAACCATTGCATTTACAACTTCAACAGTAGCTGCTATACATTCAATATTAAATAATTCTATCAAGAAAATTGTCACAAAAGTAACCTCAAGGGCAAGGAAAAAAAAATAAACAAAATATTTAAACCACCAAATGATCATTTCATAGTTCAAAATATCTCCATGTGGAGAAACAAACAAGGGTCTAACACTTTGTATTACAATAATTTTATATATGAAAACATCAATAGATAAAACGACAAAACTAATGCCTTCATTTACTAGATAACAACATACATGTTTTAGAATGAAATAAAACACAACAAAAACTAAAAGTGATTTGGCCATGTACAGATTTCCAAAAAATCATTGAAATCATGGCAAGTGACTTACCTCAAGATTTTGCACAAGTTGTGTTGTGTTGTCAATGATGCCAATGAGAAAAATGGTCAGAGTTTTTTCTTATACTTGAGAGCTATAACTTTCAATTTGTTTGTTCTTGCCTTAGAGGTTTTGGTTTTGGATTCTCTCAAAGTGATTTGAGAACATTGAACCCTGCATATGTTAATGTGATGTGTCTCAAACTTATAAAGATATTAAAGAGTCAAAAGCTGCAAGTGGTTTTTCTATGTAGTGTTTCTAAAACATAAATAAGATTTTCAGGTTGAAGTGCATTTTTATAATTTGGTTTCTCATTTAAAAAAAATTAACTTGCTTTAATTCATGATAGGTACATAAGGCAATCACCAATACAGGAGCTAATATTCAGGTACTTCTTTTTTTTCTTATAAATAAATACACAGGTCATTCAAATGGTCTCACTAATGGATCAACTCTTAAAGCTGGAAAACCTTGATCTATAGTTAACTCCACACAGAGTGTTGGAAAAAGGTCAAGATGAAGGAATGTTGGAGTTCATACCATCAATTTCCTTAGCCCAAGTAAGTGGAATTCTATGGTATAGTATTTTACCTATCTTATACTAGGCCTTATTCATTTTCATGTATTATGTGCACTTTTCACGTAACTTTGCATTGGCATCATTATTTTCATTTGGTCTCCTTGGAGAAATCAAAATATTTGTTGTTTAGGGCAGCTATGATAGATTATTTTGATTGAAAAATATTGTATGCATTTTAATATCTTGATTACTTTCCATTTTAGTACAAAATCGTGGCCCAAAGTCCACACATAAGGAGTGACTTGATTTCATCCTTGCATGATCAGAAGATAAAGCTGACATATGTTAGTTCTATTACATTTTTTATGCATTTTCTTTGAAATACCAGAAACTAAAGTAGATATTTTTCAATTAGATATGTTGTATCTATGACCCATTGTTCTCTTCAAGAAGTACTAATCTGTACTCTTCAATGTCAAATGAAATTTTTTCTATTACATAGCATTTCACCTAACTATTTTTTGTACCCATCTATATAATATTTCATGATAAAATACTAATCTAGATGTATTATTTATTGTTTATTATGCACTATATGATTTATTTGTTTTGAATTTTTAATCAGATTCTATTAGAGCATCAGAGTATCATAAATTATTTGTAGCAATACTACCTTGATGAAAATGGACCCTTTGGAATTACATCAACATGTCTTGAAACATTTATAAAAAAAATTGTTGGTTACTGTGTTATTACATACATCCTTGGTGTTGGTGACAGGTTCCTAACAAATTTTTTAACCTTTTGATCACTTAATATCTTATTATCACAGTAGCTAATGTTATGCATGTAGAAGTGGTTGGAAAGATGTACAATATGAAAATTAAAGAATGAACTATTTGATTCATCAATTCATCTTTTGATACTATATCTGTTACCCTTTGGCTACTAGAAAATCAGTCTACTTTCAATTTTAGATGTGAATTTGTTTTCATAACAGATGTTACTCCATCCATAATTGACCTTCAATGTTTCTCCTTGTTGCATTCATATTAGTTGTTAGTTTGAAAATGTAGTGTGTGCCTTAGACTATCCATATTTTTCCTGTATTTGATAGATTGTCCTTTTTTGTTAATATGCATTCTATGCAATGGTATTTCTTATGAGACAGTTTCCCCTTCATTCTCCTACATTCCAATCTTTTACTTGAGAAGAGGAAACTAGTTATGATAACTTGAGAAACCCAATATCAATGAGAAAATTTTACCACTGTCTACAGATGTGTTGTCTTATGGAGATTGTTTCAGATGAGGGTTGTCATATGGAATGCACAGGCATATAGGGATCTTTTTGTTGATATGTTTAGCCTTAAAAACTTTGGTTCTCATCCAAAATTGTAGTTCTCATTATGGTCTTTTATTTTAGCTACACAGTTAAATGGTTGTGAGTTTTAAGTGCATGGTTTATGGTTTCAAGTTTTAACTTAATGGTTCATGATTATAAGTAACAATGAAGGTAGAATAATTTTTCATTGAATTCCTCAAGCATGACATGAAATTCTCTACAAACATTTTTTGCAGAGATCATTTCAGCGTCCACTTCAAAAGAAGGTAGGTGATAGATCTGTGTGGGAATACCCATTTGCTATAGCTGGTGTTTACCTAACATTCATGCTTATTCAAATGATAGATCTTCAATCGGGTGTGTATTCTTCTTTATCAACTGCATTTCCTTCATGGTAATATTTGAATAATAAAGCATGAATGTCTCATTACTTTTGTGTAATGAATCAAGAATCTATCTAATTATATATTGATTCTAATTGATATTGTCTAAACTTGCTTCTAAAATGTCTATCCATGCTTTTAAACATCAAGTGCTCCACTAAGAACCTTTCAGAGCATAAAAGGGTGCATGTTCTTCAAAAAAAAAAGGAAAAATGAAGGTTTTTAGGGAGTAGAGGAATACGAGGAGGATCAAGATGTTAGAGAGAGAAATTAGGGTTCCAAATGAGTGCTAAGTTTGCTTTTATAAAGTGACCAGCTATTAGAAAACTCACTAGGGTGAGCATTCATGGGTTTGGAGGGAATTTGAATTTAAATTTGAACTAGACACTAGCACATGCCCTCAAGATAGATCCATTTGAAAGATGGGAACAAAGTTTTACAGTAGAAGGGATTTTAGGTTGAGTGACTTGGCACACCTGTGATGATTTTTGGGACTAGAAATGGAAAAAATGAGACATAATAATGACTGAGTGACCCAAAAGAGTGCAAGAATAGACAGTGAAAAGTGTGAAGTATGCAGTTATGATTCTATACCTTTTGCCTAAGCAGTCTCTTATGTTCTAACTTTATTCATTTCATTGGTTATATGCTACTAGTTTTTCAATGTTGTATCCTCTCTACATGGATCCAACAATTCCCTCTTTGTCAAATTGGTAATAATAGTATTTAGAAACACCAATTTCTACCCAAGAGCAACTAAAAGCCTTCCTAAGAAAAGTGCCCTTTCCACTATAATTGTCGGTTCTAGTGTCTCCTTGTTCATTTTTTCTGGCATCTCCTCATTTTTCATTTCTTGATAGAGAGCTTCTAAAAGATGTGCAAGATGTTCTTCAATCTCAACAATCAATGTTGAGATAAAATGGAAGCATTTCTCTTGCAAATAAGGTGCTAAATCATTTATCCTTGAAGGAGATTTATGTGCATGAAGAAAACTTAGGAGGCTTCTAGAATATTCTTGGACCCCTCATCTATGGTATCTTTTATTTGACTAACTTTAGTTCTAAAATAAGCGGTATGGCGACCAAACTAGTCTTCATCATTTTTCATCATAAATCTAAAACTCAACCCAGGTAAATTGACACTTTTTAGGTCCCCTCTCTTGACAAGCCAACCCTCACTAGAAGTTAATTTGTGCAAATAGGTTTCAACATCTTTGTAACTTTCCAGAGATGTAACTATGGCTTCAAGGAATTTACCAACCTTAACTCTCTCACACGGATCTACAAATCCATCAGCTATTATTTGTTTCATCCTACTAAAAAAAAGGCTTTCAAAAATTTCATCCCACATACTATTTGAGTGCTTCAAAACAATCTCACACACGCATTTCCATGGAAACTCAACAATTGAACCAAAAATCGGTTTTAGCCACTCCAAGCTCCCTTCAAATGCATCCAGACTGTCCAATGTTTCTCTAATCAATGTCTCATTCTCTCCAAGTTCCTTACCACTTTTCACAAGATCAAGCAAATACTTTCCCCCAAGCCTATTTGAAGAGAGAATATCATCTGCACATGTCTTAAGCCACGCTAAGCAAGAATCTGATAATTATTGAGGCAAAGGTGAAGGTCACAGGAGGAGGTTTGATTTCTAGAAAGTAGTCCCTTAGAGAAAGGCTCCCATTTTGGCATAGGCATGGAGAATGCTAGCATAGGTTGTGGAATTTGGCTTCACACTTGCTAATTGCATTTGCTTGAAAGTTTCTAAATCCTTTTCAACAAATCCATTTGTGCATATCCCACAATCATCGTATTCCATGAGATGGCATCTCTTTCAGGCATTATGTCAAACAGTTCACATGCCTTGTCTATGCTTTCACATTTTGCATACATGTCTACTAGGGTAGTTGCAACTACAACATCTGACAAAACTCATATATTATTTATGTAAATTGTAATGCAATAAGGGTTATTGACGTGTGAAGCATGTGCAACCCTCATCCACTAAACTTGCATGACTGCATGCACCTAGAACCCAAGCAAAGCTTACAATGTTAGGATGTGTTCCAGAGTGCTTCATTAATTCAAATATTTTGAGAGGTTCCTTGCAAAATCCATTTTGTGCACATTCTACAATCAATCATTTCATTCCATGGCTGCAAAAGCATTGATGACCTATCCAAGACATGAGTGTAGGATTCACCATAGAGATAGCAATGTTAGAATGAGTGAACTCCATGCCATAGTTCATGACTTGATGTTGTGTTTTTTTTTGTGATATTGTAACCAATGAGTTTTGCACACCAAAACCACTTGAGGATATTTATATATTTAAAAATATTGCTTCCTTTAGCTCAAATCTGGTTTGTACTCATTTGTTTGATGCATACACAGTTCAAAAAAATAGAGTTTAAGAGGATGAATACCTAGGGTTTGATAAAGGATGCATGGGAAATGACTTTTGATTGTGTTTTAAGCCTATACAAATCTAATAACAGGTGCTCTAAGCATTGGTTGGTAAAATTTGTGATTGGAAGTACAAGAACCAATAAACCCTTGTGGTGATAGACCTAATTAGGCCTATTTTGAACGTGGATAGTATGATTTTGTGCATTGATCACAAAACAACTTATGGTAATATTTTGACATGTTTTAAGGCTCCCTAATGAGTATTCAAAACACCTATTACAGTTTTTAATAGAGGCTTGAATCAAAAGATCTTTCTGACAGTTTGTGACGGAATGGCTGCTAGGACATAGTTGCCCAATGAATGAATATTCACTACGTGGATGGGTAGACTTTTATAAAAAAAAAATTTGGCTTATTTTTGTTTAAAATAAGGTGTTAAAAGGGTCTCAATGATTGGGAAGGTTACTGAAAGAAAGGCTTGATGTTTGGGGAGTTTGAGCCATGTGAAGTCATAATATGAATTGGTGTCTTGACTGCAGAAATAAGAGATCTGATGGTTCAATGTTTTGTGAGTATGTTCTTGAGTGATTTCAATCAAAACATAATTATAGTATCTTAAATTTTTGATAAAAGGTTGGTAGAAAATAGGCATGGTTGAATGTTATCTTGCCTTATAAAACAAGTTGAATGAGGAGTGAATTTATCTTTTTGGTTGAATGAGTTGTTTTCAAAATTTTTGATCAGGATTATGCTTGGTTTCAGTCTATAGGAGTATGTACGTGGTGAGTTGATGGATTTGGAACACTAATCTATTGTTTTGAAGCTTTGTAGCATTGGAATCATGTGAAATGAGGGAGTTTTTTTGAAAGTTTAAATGGATTCTTGGTGATGGTTTAATTGATCTTCTCATGATTATGATTAGGGTCTGATGAACCCTTGAAGTTTAGTGACACTTTCTTTGTCTAAAACTTGTTGATTCCCTCTATTTGGAGTCTTCCTAGGAGGTATGAGTGGTTTTGGTGAGTAGTTTGAGTGTTTGAGAGTGGGTTACTTGGAAAAGTGGGCTAATTTTCCCTTAAAAGTGAAGGACAGTCTATTGTTCCTTAGAAAGTTTCAAAAAAAGTCTATGCAAGTTTTTGATATGTTGAACGGGAGGATAAAAGGTGTCTAAGAATGTGTGGGTTGTGACTATGTTAGGCCTTCTCTAAAAGTTAAACCTGAAAAAATGAGTTTGGATTGCTACTTAGAGAACAAGTGAAATTGGTGAGGAGTCATTGAGTTGGAGACTTGGAGATTGAAACCTTGATTGAGGTAGGTTGGATTGGGATTGTGGAGTGATTTTCCACCCCATCATTGCATAATTTATCCATCAATGACATCTCTCTGAGGCATTCCATGAAAGAGTTCACGTGCCTTGTGTACGTTTCCGCATTTTGCATACATGTCTAATAGAGCATTTCCAACCATAATATCTGACAAAAATCCCCCATCTATTATGCTTTGATGGATGTTCATACCCTACTCCAAAGCTCCCATTTTGGCACAGGCAGGGAGGATGCTAGCATAGGTTGTGGAATTTGGCTTCACACCTGCTAATTGCATTTGCTTGAAAGTTTCTAAAGCCTTTTCAGCAAATCCATTTTGTACATATCCCACAATCATTGCATTCCATGAGATGGCATCTCTTACACCTTTCAATACTCCTGATTGTCTGAAAAATGATGAAGTATGTCCTTGCCTTTTCGTGAGAAATTTTTTGAGCCACTAAAGCATAACACCAACTATGTATGCAATTTTATTGAGACAAATATCACACATGAACATCCATTGAAGCATGATGATTAAGGGAATACTTACCATATTTTGTAATTGCAAGTACCTTGGTAGGGATAAATGCAGGAAAAATAAGCAGGATGTCGTATACTATCCTACTTGGACATTTTCTATCAAAGACTCATACAGGGTGTCAGCCATAGGTATTTGAAAGATCGTCTCTTTGAGTTTGTAGTGAGAACATCGTGTGATTTGGAGTCCAGATGCAATCTGCTTGATTTTCCAACAAGAAGTAGTTCTAAAGCAATCATCGGGAGGACTCTTGCATGTTTCTGGGAGTCATGTCAAAGTCCCACTGATAGCCGGACAACACTCAAACTCATTGGTGAGAGAGGTGGACATTGACAAGAACTAATGAATATCGTGCTCTTGTAAATATTTCTATTTTTGTAGTTAGCTTTTTTCTCTTTGCATGTGATTTACCTTGTCTAGCCAGTATAGTCTCATCCTTGTATGTGTATTTACACCATGTTAATGAAGATTATAAAGAAATCAGTTTTAGTGGCAATCTCTATGTTTTTTCTGCTTTTTTTTTGTTTTTTTTAGATCATACCTAGGGTGAAAATTGAAAGGAAATATAACATATTGAGAATTGTAAGTGTGTAAAATATGGTGTTCTATGTAGTTAGGAATTAGGGTGCAATCTCTTTCATTGTTCAAAGTTTAAAATTTAAATGGGAGGTGAAAATTGAGTAAATGGTATATAAATTTAAAATGTAAAGATAGTTTGATTTTTTATTTTTTTTTTGACACCCTACCATTATTTGTTTGATGTCTCTTTGTCTGGATGGTTATGGTGATAAAAAATGTTTGAAGAGTTGAACTATATTACAATGGTTTTATAATTTTCTATTTATTGTAAAACATTTAATTAATGAGTGGCTTGGTATTCATTAACCTTGTTATGGCCTAAATAGGGTCTTACCATAAAGGAAATGGAAGAACTACATGATGACATAAAAATGCATTTGGAGTTGGATCAAGCAACTCCAACACATATTGAATATTGGGAGCTTTGTTTTCCCTCATCTGGCCCTGCAAGTTTGAAAGATGACTTTTTTGGACCATATACATTTCATCTCTTTGTGTAGAACTTTTTCGTATGTGTTCTATTGAGATTGAGTTGGCTGAAGATAATTTGATCCTAATGGATTTGCTTAATTTTTGGAGTGGATGGTATGTAGATTTTTTTATTGTATTTTACCTTAGCATTAATGAAATCGCATGTGCTTCTATTTCTCAAGTGATTGGTAGTTGGACATACAATTTCCTCAATTTGATAGTCATAGTAGACTTATTTACTTTCAGTACAATTTGATTATGGGTTTTTTCTTACATATAGGCATGTCTTGCAAGTAGTTTGTTATTTAATACATTTTAGTTTTCTTATTTTTTCAAGTAGTAAGTTCAATTGTTCAACAATACCTTGCAAACTCGGTGTGCTATAATTTGGTGAATTGGGTATGCTACACTTGTTTGAGGTGTACCATTTCTTAGGTTATTTGATGATGCATCAAGTTTATGACATCTTAATCTCACATTATTAGTCCTATTTTCTTATTATACACTCTTGCACAACATTCTTATATAAATGTGTTGTGTCTGTGTTGATTATGAAAATAGAACTATATTGTAGATTTAAGAATTTCTAGAAGACTATTATCATATGGAAAAGTTCCCTCTAGATGATCTTTTATCACCCAAAGGAATCTAATTAAGAACACCATGAAATGTGTTTCAGTATGTTGAAATGCATAAATGATAAAAGAGGAGACCTCTTTGTATCCCTACCTGTTCAATTTAGCTTTGTCTCCCACTCAAGCATGTACAAATTCATCTCTTTGAAATTCCATGAGATCACATCTCTTTGAGGCATTCCATGAAAGAGTTCATGTGCCTTGTGTACGTTTCCACATTTTGCATACATGTCTAACAGAGTATTTCCAACCATAATATCTGACAAAAATCCCCCATCTATTATGCTCTGATGGATGTTCATACCCTGCTCCAAAGCTCCCATTTTGGCACAGGCAGGGAGGATGTTGGCATAGGTTGTGGAATTTGGCTTCACACCTGCTAATTGCATTTTCTTGAAAGTTTCTAAAGCCTTTTCATAAAATCCATTTTGTGCATATCCCGCAATCATCGTATTCCATGAGATGGCATCTCTTTCGGGCATTATATCAAATAGTTCACATGCCTTGTCTATGCTTCCACATTTTGCATACATGTCTACTAGGGTAGTTGCAACTACAACATCTGAAAAAATTATTGTGTTATTTATGCTTTGATGGATGCTCATACCCTTTTCCAAAGCCCCCATTTTGGCACAGGCAGGAAAGATGTTGGAAAAGGTTGTGGAATTTGGCTTTATACCTGCCAATTGCATTTTCTAGAAAGTTTCTAAAGCATTTTCAACAAATCCATTTTGTGCATATCCAACAATAGTTGCAGTCAGATGTGAATTTTTCTCTTATTCAAGTGTTTTCGGGCAATCAATGAGACTTTAGTATTACTCGCACTGATATTGGAGAGTCTCTCTGATGCTTCTCTTGCCACTGCTTTACTCTTTTCATTCTTTTCGGGCTATCGGTGGGACTAGCTCCTCTATTCCACCGATAGGTGTTTCTTTAGCCGATGGATTTTTACCTTTCCATTGACTTATCCTTTCACCCCATCAGAGGAACTTACCAATGACTCCAATTGACAAATCATAATGTCCTCGATGGAGATTGATGCATTTCATTGTATCGGGGAGACATTGAGCCAACTCCCACTGATATTAAATTCTCTTCTCGATGAATTTTGAACCTAAGTACTATCGGAGCATCGGGGGGACAATGCATTGATTCCTGTCGATGTTTATCACTCTTGTCGATGATCTCATGTTCTGGAAAAGGTTGTGGAATCTGGCTTTACACTTGCCAATTGCATTTGCTTAAAAGTTTCTGAAGCCTTTTCAACAACTCCATTTTGTGCATATCTTGCAATTATTGCATTCCATGAGATGACATCTCTTTGAGGCATTCCATCAAAGAGTTTGTGTGCCTTGTGTACATTTCCACATTTTACATACACATCTAACAAAGCATTTCCAACCATAATATCTGATAGAAATCCCCCATGTATTATGCTCTGATGGATGTTCAAACCTTGCTCCAAAGCTCCCATTTTGGCACAGGCAGGGAAGATGCTGGCATAGGTCATGGAATTTGACTTCACGCCTGCTAATTGCATTTTCTTGAAAGTTTCTAAAGCCTTTTCAGTAAATCCATTTTGTGCATATCCTGTAATTATTGCATTCCATGAGATGACATCTCTTTGAGGCATTACATCAAAGAGTTTGCATGCCTTGTGTACATTTACACATTTTGCATACATGTCTAACAAAGCATTTCCAACCATAATATCTGACAGAAATCCCCCATCTATTATATCTCTGATGGATGTTCAAACCCTACTCCAAAGCTCCCATTTTGGCACAGGTAGGGAGGATGCTGACATAAGTCATGGAATTCAGCTTCACACCTGCTAATTGCATTTGCTTGAAAGTTTCTAAAGCCTTTTCAGAAAATCCATTTTGTGCATATCTCGCAATCATCATATTCCATGAGATGGCATCTCTTTTAGGAATTTTATACTCAAATTAGCTTGCAATTGATTAGGTTTTTATAATTTTTAAAATTGATTTAGGGAGGAATGCATAGGAAAATATGTACCTTAAAAAATCTCTATATATCATGATTTTTTCAAATTTTTGAGTTAGTGCTGAGTTTCCATGTTGAGTTTGAGGTTGAGCCCAATGCCTATGTTAAGTCTGAGTTTGGTAACTATGATATAATAATTGGTGCCTCCCATGGATTTCATGGTAGACATGACACTAAAACAATGCTCCTTGGTCTCCTCTCCTAGAGAGAACAAAGGTGGTGGTCCATTTGATATTGTAAAATATGGTGGTTAGTCTCAATTCAAATGGGAGCATACTCTCAATTGGCCAAGAGGAATCCAAAAATCCTTACAGTCTCCAATAAACTGGTGTGGCCTTGAGAAAAAAATGGTCCATTACTAAAACACAAAATCCATGATTTATGGTAAGGATTCGCCATGTATCTTTTGTAGTGATTTGCGGGAAATTCTTTGAGATTCTTTCATGAATGGCTGAGTTCAAAGCTTTTATGAGGAGAACCCCTTATCACATGTTGCTCTATTGTGAAAGCGGTGCAACAATTCCAATTTCTAAGTGAAATGTTAATCGTACAAAATTATTTGCGTCTCATTCACTTTGTGCTATTTAATTGTTTTCTTTGCTTTAGGTCAATCATCTATTTTCAATTTTATGATGCTAAGAATAAACCATTTAATGAGTTTTATTATAGGTAGGGAGTATGCTGGAAAAGGTTGTGGAATCTGGCTTTACACCTACCAATTGCATTTTCTTGAAAGTTTCTAAAGCCTTTTCAACAAATCCATTTTGTGCATATCCTGCAATATTGCAATCCATAGACCATAGTTTAACATGATATCAAAACACAACAACTGAGATCTTCCACATCGATGATTGGAATGTACCATTACCTATGAGGGAGTTACCAAAAGATTTCAGTACACTTACATCAATGATTTTAAGTATCTTGGACCTATCAATGGTTGTAGGTACCCTAATTACACTAGCTAGTAGGGTGTTGTTGATCCACACCTATGTTAGGTTGTTGTTCTATTCTTTTTTTAGTTGATTTATTTAATTTCAATGTGTTCCAACAACTGCAAAAATGACTAGTATTAGTCTCAAAGAGAGTGATCAACTTGAACGTACTTCCAATTTTACACCTTGAAAGTGTAGATTGTAGATGGTATTAGAAGTTGATTTTTGGGTCTATGTTAACACCAAGGTTGCACATTCTACAGATATTCTCCAGTTGCTTGAATATAACAAGAAGATAGCCAAAGCATAGTGAATCATCTTAGGTTACAAATAGATCGAGTGCTCAAGAAGGGTGTTAATTGTTATTAGATACTTGCAGTAGTTGTACCATCCATTGTAATTTGTATCTACTATTTTTTCACAAAAATATTAATGAGTTACACTATGCTATTCTAGGTAACAATCTTATTTGCTTTGCATTTTGTATTTGTATAAATGGTTTTCCATTTCAGTTGATTTAGGACAACTACTGATAAATTGAAATTCTTGATCTAAGTCTATGACAGGGCTTTTGTTCTCAGTACTTGTAACTGTTGTTGTAACTGATGTTGTGAAAGATGTAGTTGACCGACCTTGCCCTGACTTTTTTTGGCAGTTTTTTCCAAATGGCATATCAGTTGAGAACTTATCAACCTCTAGTACTAAAATTTAGTCTTAGCTTTTTTTCTCTTCCTAATAAATGATCATTTTGGTGGCAAGCTCTTTATTTATTGTTATTATTATTTTATCATTGATGATTCAAATTATCCTTCTAATTGTTATGAGGTTGTTCCATAAATTTGATAACATTATAGGGAGGGTTGAGTGTCATGGAAATGAACATTTCATGAGGGAAGGTCACAAAAGCTTTCGACCTAGTGGACATACTTCATATAAGTGCAATATCCTATATTTTTTGTTAAAATCATTAGGGGAGGTTTCCCTTTATTTATAACCTGTGGAAAATTTACAAGGTGTGGAATATACAAGAATACTTGCATTCATACAGAAATCAACTATTAGATCAATTATTCAATAACATGCTATCTTAATAAAACAACACCATGCAGAGAAATAATGACAAATTTCCTCTTGTAATATTGACTTTTCTAAGTTTTTGATGTGCAAATTTTGAAACTTTATTTTTAGGCTGCAACTCCAAATTGGAGAAGTGAAACGTGAATACTAGCGAGGAAGAGTTTGGAGGAGCCAAAACCAATAGCGGCGGGAAAGTTGTGGATTTGCAAGGGGATTAAATGGGTCAAGCCCCTATAGGAGGTCGCTTCCCTTCCAAAAGGATTGCAGTTAAGGAAGGGGGAAATAGTATAAGTATATGAAAAATAAGAGTATTCTATTTATATAGTGTCTGTAAGTTTTACAGTGTCACTAAGACATTGAATGTAACCAATGATATTTTGATTTGCCAATGAGGCTTAATGAAGTAAATTTTTAGAGTGGTTTTTTCTCCACTCATAAATACTGTGTTGTGGCTCCTCTTGATTTATAATCTGTTTGTGTTTATTTCTGATCAATCATATTTGCTCAAGCATTTTAGTCTTCATTTCATGGTGTTTTTTAACATTTGAATATCTATGATACTTGAATTTTATATGTATAAATTTGTGAGGATTAATTAAGTTAGATTTGATTTGTAATGACTAAATTAATGACTAAATTAATGATTAAATATATGACTAAATATATGACTAAATTAATGACTAAATAAATGACCAAATCAATGACTAAATAAATGACTAAAATAGTTTAGTCATAAATTTAGTGGTGTTATAAATGACTACAAATAAACCACTAAAATAGTCACGTGACTAAAATTAATGACTAAAAAATATGACTAAATAAATGACTAAATGAATGACTAAATGAATGACCAAATCAATGACCAAATTAATGATTAAAATCAATGACTAAATAAATGACTAAAATTATTTAGTCATAAATTTAGTGGTGTTATAAATGACTACAAATAAACCACTAGTAGTCATGTGACTAAAGTTAGTCATTTATATGCAATTTTTAGTAGTTTACTTAGTCATATATTGTTGTTTGTGTACTAGTGTACACATCTTTCCAACACTCAAAAGGTTATACCTTAAACCCTTTACATAATATACATCATCAGTGTTGTGTATTCCATCAAAACTAATTGTACCTTTCCCAACAATCTTTGCTCTTGAATCATCACCAAACATGACCAAACCACCATCATACTTTTCAAGTTTATTAAACTTACTTTTATCTCCGATCATGTAATTAGAGCATCCATTGTCAATCACCCAGTAGTCTTCATCCTATCTATCATGAAAGGCGGTGACCAAAGTACCTTCCATCTCATTCTTTTTTTCCTCCAAAACATTCTTTCTTGCAAATTTTCTAGGGTTAGCAAACAAATTTATTCTCCAAAGATAAAAATAAGCATTCACTATCATCACCCTCATAATCAAATTCATCATCAGAGATTCTGGCTTCTTCTTTAACATAGCACAACTTCTTGTATTTCTTATCCTTTCTATCTTTATCTTTATGATCCTTGTTCTTATTATGTAAAACTCTATTCAAACATCTTGAAGCATAATGACCAATATTACCACAACTGAAACATTTAAAGGGAAACATACCTTTATACTTACTGGTACCTTTCTTCAACTTCCTGGTAAAATTAGCTTCCAACTCATCAGAACCATCACTATCCAGATCATCCTTAGTCTTTGTTGCTTTAAATGTTGTTTTTTGTCTTTTCCTCTTTCAATAATTGAGATCTTATCATTGTAACAGTCAGGTAGGGTTATTAGGATCTTCTCAATTATATCTTCATCAGTTAGCTTTCCCCCTTAATTCCTAACTTCATTTGCTGCAAGTTCAACCCTCTAGAAATAACTTGTAAAATTTTCACCTTCTTCCATTTTCAAATTCTCATATATGTGCTTTGTCGTTAGCTTCTTTGTCAATTTCACTCTATCATTTCCTTTATAAAGATCTTCCAACTTCTTCCAAACTTCATAAGTAGTGCCCAAAGAAAGAACCTTAGTTCACTCAATTTTAGATAAAGCACTGAAAATAGCATACCTCGCCTTTTCATTCTCCTCATAAGAAAAAACCTCATCTGTAGTAGTAAGACCACCTTTTGGAGCAACATACTTCGTCTCAATAGCCTTCCAGATCTTGTAACCAAGAGAGATAATATATGCTCTTATCTGCACTTTCCAGTCACTATAATAAGATCCAATGAACATATAGATTGCCAACTTATGTGTCATTGGATCTTCCTTAAGCGGTTAAGCTCTACACCAAGGAACCAAAGCTCTGATACCAATTGTTAAAAGGTGCAGGACAACTGAGAGGGGGGGTGATTCAATTGTCACCAAAATTAAAATCAAAGCTTCAACACTTATCAATTTCACAACCACACTATTCTATTATTAAGTATGAACATGAAATGCAAATAACAAAAAGAAAATTCAACACAATGAACACTAGATTTTATGTGGAAAACCCAATAAGGGAAAAACCACAGTGAGGATTAAATCACAATATAAAGTAATAGCAAAACTGAATACAAAGGCTCACTGCCTACAGAAAGGACTCTTTATCCAACAAGGAGGCTCACTACCTACAAATACAAAATAAAACAAAATATCCACCACAAAAATTTACACACATCCACAACCTTGATTAGAATATTGTAGAAACCTTTAGCTCACTACCTTCAGGAATCTAACACAATGAAGTATTGCTTCCTCAACTCACTTTTGCACAATTTTTCTCTTCACTTGTCAATGATAATGATCTGGTCAATGATGCAGATGGTGTAACAAGGATAGCAATAGAAAATTTGCATGGATAATTATTCCAACTACAAGAATAGAAATAGAAAATCATTATGTAGTATAGTCAACTTAGAGACTTCATGAGTACAAAGCTTACATCCTTGACAAGAGTGCTTGCTAGTACTAAGAAGATGTTGCAAAAGAATTTGGTGCCTAGTTTTCTGGATGGAGGAGAAGACCTCCTCACTCAATTTGAGAGTTAGTGTTGCATTCTTTCCTTTTCCAAGAAGGATTGGGAAGTTGGGAAGAAGTATTGGGAGGCACACCTTGCAAAATTGAAGGTGTCTCATAAGAGTATTTTTTCTTCTTGTAATTGAAAATTTACATTTTTGTTTTTATGCAATTTCTGATTTCATTGTACATATGTGGAAGTAGTAGATAATATTGTAGTAAAATTTTGATCATTTTTTATGAGGATCCACTTTAATGTAAATTGTTGGAGAAGTGTTGAGTATAGGAGTAAAGCAGTAAGGGGGAGCTATACTCATGCATATACATATATATCTACAAAGGGGGAGAATAGTTGAAGTAGTTTGAGAAGTATGATATTGTGAGCCATTTTCCCTTGATGTCAAAGGGGGAATAGTTTAAGAGTTATGTGAGAATTTTTTTATCAGTGACAAAGGGGGAGATTGTTGGAAGTTTGTTGTCATTAAGGAGATTGTTGGCAACTTGAGCATGATGATATCAAGAGATTGTTGATTATGAAGATTGATGAAGATTAATGAGCATGATAGTATATGGTGTTGTCATTGATGGTAACCCATGACAGAGATGAAAAAGTGTTGGTCTAGAGAATACCAAATGGTTTGGATAATTACCTAAGTACTGGTGTGCAATTTCAGTGTTCAGTGAACTAGTTTTCAAGTTTGCATTGATATGCTATGAAGAATCTAGTTATGTAGTTTTAAGGTAATATTGGTACATGTTGGAAGGTTATAAATCCAAAGTTTCATGACTTTATGTCTTCCATAGTCGAAGATAGTGTTGACAGAGTATCGGCTATGGAATGGTAGAGTTGTAGTGACAAAGTGTATGTTGGAATGCTCGACATTCCACCACGGATGAATATTTTGGTGTGTAGATTTGAGGAAGTGCTTGTGGATTATAGTAGTGTGTATTCTCAAAGTGGAAAGTGTTTTGGTGCTTCGTGTGTCAAGGTATGAATGGACAATTGGTTCATTCAGATATTACATCACCAGTATTACTATTTGGTGTCGACCTAAGTATTTTGGGGTCGTACAAAGTTGAGTTATGAATGGAGTGGTATTATAGGAGTGATTATGGGTCATGTTGACCTATTTTGATGGTGCACACATCTTGGTTCTTTTTGCAAGGTGTATGTGCTGGTGTTTTGGGCCAACAAGTTATATGGTGCACAGTACATCTAATTAGGTTGACCTAATTGATATTTTGGGTTGTTGCGGTTTATATTTAAGGTTAATTCCTTGTGATATGGAGTGTTTATGAGAGAAGTGTATTATGAATAAGGATAAGGAAGAGAAGTGTGAGTGTGCGAGATCTAATGTAGTGAGTGTGAATTGTAATTAAGGTGAAGTAAGAATTGTGTTAAGTCAATTTTTTTAGCCTAATTGGAACTATCTTTAGCATATTGTAGATGCATTGTAATTAGTTCAATCTCTAGCAGTGAGCCACCCTCTTTTCTATTTTGGTAGTGAGCCATTTCTTCTATTCTTTGGACAATGAGTCCACCTAGTAGTGATCCATTTTGTAATATCTTGTAAATGGTTATAATTTATTGTGAGCTAATCCTCACCATGGTTTTTCCCTCTTTTTGTTTTCCATGTAAAAAATTTGGTGTTCTTGTGTCTATTGATGGGATGCATGTACTTTTAATCTTTCCTTCCTTTTACTGCACATTGAATGAGATGTTGTGAAATGCATTTTAAGTTAATGAATTTTAGGGAATACTAATTCACCCCCCTCTCAGTATTCCAAGTGTTCAACAATCTTCACAACAACAACCTCAAGGTGCATATGAAAATCCCATCCCATCATCTTCATGGGACATTTACTTTGACAAAGACATTAATTGGGATCCAACATTAGAATAATTACAAGAATTTGAACAAGATCCTAAAGAAATGAGAGTTATGGAAATTATTTTTTATGTAAATCCTAACCATTACCTTCAAATATCAATTCAAAAAGGTGCTAAGCTACCTCATAATTGGGACACCCAAAATCCACCTCAAAACCTTACAGATATAGTGATTGCCACCTTTCCTCATACCACATCACCTCAATGTGACCCATCTAAGGTTCAATGACACTCCTAGCAAGAGACATATGATCATTTTGCATCCAATCCATCCCATAAAATTTCACATCTATTCCCAATATCATAAATTATAACACACAAAACATGTTTTCTCCACTAGACCCACCTCAACCAAATCCTACAAATTATTTCTTCAATCCTTACCTATGCCACAACCAACAAATTCCACAATTTCCATAACTTTTCCACCTATATGCCATCATTCTATCTATTAGTAATCCCAAACCATTCTAATATTATCCCAAACAAATATGCCACCTATATAATATTATATCCCATATAGTCATGTCATTACCTCCATTCCTACAACTAATCCTCCAAATTATCCTCCTATCTCATACATCCCTCAACCGCCTACATCTAATATTCCCATAAACACATATACCCATAAAATACTCCATCTTTTTCCATATACACAACTCACAATCTATCTACTTACACACCTATAAATAACTTGGCATCACAAATTTAAGAGTTACAACAAGAGATATAAAATATGAAAATGGGTCACATTAATAAGAACTATACATTGGAAGCATATTCCATTATCTATTTGATAGGTCCATATCCATAATCCCCTTTCCTCAAAACTTTGAAATTCATAAATTTGACAAATACAAAGGAAAAGGTGATCCATATGAACATATAAGGGGATTGTATGTATCTTTTCTTGAGGTTGCTTACAATGATACTTATTTAGCGTGCCTCTTTCCTAGAAATATAGGAATTCAATCCATTGAATGGTTATGCAATACACCTCATGGAATTAAGTCCTTTCATGAATTAGCAAAAAATTTCATTGCATATTTCTCATATAACATTGAGCTTAAAATTTCTATGGCCTATCTATGCAATACAAAACAAAAGAATGAATGATCATTCACTTCCTTCCTACAACCATGCGGAAATATGACAAGAAAATTCCCCCATCCTATTCCCAAAAACCAACTTGTCCACATATCCACACAAAATATAAATCAAGAATTTGACTTCCACCTACAAGTCCAATGTGTTAATACATTTGATGAGCTCATGCAGAAGGGATTAACCATTGAAAAATATCTCATTGCTAAGGGTCTTGTGAAAATTTATAAGGAAAGCAAAGATAGCCCTTTGAAATCCAATGAACATAGCCCTTTGAAATCTAAACATCATCTTTGGGCTGAGAACATGAACATTGTTAATGATGGGATAGTAGATGCCAAAGTTATGCAAAACATACAATAATATTCCAATATACTCTTGTCAAAAAACACATATAAAAACACTAAAGGTCTTACCATCCCTAGGAGGCCACCTAGGAAAAATAATGCTCCTAAAAGAAAATACACTCCTTTAGGAGAACCTAATGAATTAGCCTTGCGAAAATTGGTCCAAGACAATCTTACCATATTAACACAAATTAGGAATTTTGAACCTCAAATCAAACCATCATGGTATAAATAAAATGAATTTTGTGAATATCATAGGGTCAAAGGGAATAAAAATATTAATTTAATAAAATTAAAAAAAATTATTCAGGATCTTATATGCCAAGGTGACATTACTATAGAAGGTCCTCCCCCTTTATCCAATTATTATCTCAATATATTAAAGTATCCTATCCATGACAATGGAAAATGGAATACCTCCAACAAGGGTGAAAATATAGAATTTCCAATTATAACTACATTTCATATGAATACACCATATCTTGAGTAGAAGGAATCCCTTCCATAAAAAATGAAACTCCTAAGTGCATAGTGACAACATGTAGGGGTAAAATAGATTCCATTTATCCCTTCCAAATCAAGATCAAATTATGCCTCTCATGCCATCTCATGATCCTGTTCTAAATCAAGATCAAAGTATCCTTCCCATGCCACCTCATGAGCCTATTCCTAATAAATATCAAAGTATCCTTTCCAATGAGCCCTTTCATTCTAAAGATAAATATATCTTCCTTATTCCCCTTCATAATCCCACTCTATCTCAAGACCTAAGTATCTCTTCCATGTCACCTCAAGAGAAAAGTATCATTTTCACTTCCATATCATCCTATGACCCACTTCAAATCAAAAGCAAAGCATCCCTTCCACCTTATATCCTAATTACCTTCTAGATCAGTATCAAAGAGCACCTTCTACCCCATCCAATTATCCTCTCCCATCTCATGATCAAACCATAATTTTCATTCCATGTAGTGATCCCCTCCCAAGTCAAGATAAAAATATCATTTCATGTCATGATCCTAATCCTCTACAAGACCACACTATCCATATCCAAAAAATACATATTGAAGCACTAACTAAATTGGAATCCAAAAAAGCTCATCCAAAACCACCATCTATCCCTAAGTCATCCATTCCATCACATATCACTAAACCTATACAAATACTTCCTTCCTTCCTTTGATATTGATTATCTTATCCATATCCTTCATCACATATTACTTATTCTATCTAATTCACCCCCCTACCCTTTCATCTTTGATCTTGATAAATTTAGGGGAAAAAATTATTCATGTATTCTTTAAGAAATGCAAATCCTTACTTCATTTAAAATCCATATCCTTTATACACCATCCTTTCACCTAAAAAATCCTTTGCTATTTTCTATCTATAATTTACTTTCTTTGCTTGGACTCATATGTTTGGTTCAAGTAAATAATCCTTATCTTATCTCTTTTCTTGGACTCATAAGTCTACTCCAAGTAAATAATTTCTATCTCATTATCTTTTTTCCTTGAAACTCATAAGGCTAGTTCAAATAAATATGTCTCTATCTTGATATTTTTTTATTGAAACTCACAAGGATAGTTCAAGTACAAAATATCTCTTTCTTGATATTTTTCTTGAAACACACAATTCTAGTTCAAGTAAACATATCTCTATCTTGATCTTTTTGCTTGAAACTCACAAATCTAATTCAAGTAAACAATATTTATCTCTACCACTAGTAGGGGTACCTTGTTCCTTTGCATTATAATCTTTGGAGATCCCTTCTCCTATGTTTCACTTATCCACCTATCATGGCTTTAAAAATTATTAGTATCTATAGTTTCATCTATCTATGTATCATAATAAAGTTTCACTTTATTTATCCATCTCATAATAAATGATTTTATGCCTAGCTAGGGGAAATTTTCCTTGGCCTAGTCATTGGATTGGATCTATGTCACTATATTGAGAGTACAATTTGCACGAACACATTACCTACACTTTACAATAAAAAAAATTAACCTACTCATTATGTGAAAACATCAAGCTTTCATGAAAATATTAAGAAAAAGACTACTGTTGAACTAATTCTTCTGCCTACATAGCTTAATTCCTAACTTATCTATATCTTAATCTATATCATTTGCTTGGACTCATAAGTCTAGTTCAAGTAAACAATCTATCAAGGCCTTAACATATGTATCTTTCGTAAATGATCACTATCTATCATTGAGTGCATATTTTGGCAAGGGATATCATGATCGTTGACTTTTTTTGTTAGTTGGCCTTTTTATTGTTCATTTATCTTTTTGTGTCATTCTTATGCTTGGTCAATGTTT
>VDFB02168118.1:159891594-159928987 GCA_007258455.2 Sequoia sempervirens
TAATTGTAATTGGTGTATTAATTAATGTAACCTTTCATGTTTCAACTTTAGAGCATGTAGAGCGTGATCAATGTGTTGAGCATGATCAGGCTAGAGAAGATCAGGAACATGATGTGGCCCCATCAGGTAAAGAGGACCACTCTCGTGTTCTTTTAAACATATTTAATTTCAATTGGTTTATTAATTAATGTAACATTTCGTGTTTCAACTATAGATCAGGATTTAGAGGGTGTTCAACATGTTGAGCATGAGACTATAACAGAAGTTCAGGAACATGATGTGGACCCATTAGGTAAAGAGAACCACTCTAATGTTCTTTTAATTAATGAAATACTTGTAACAATAATAATAAAACATATCAGTTTAACATTTCTTTGTTATTGCAGCAGACCCCCCCTTGCAGCAACATCCACGTCGTGAGCAGACGACTAGGCATACATTAAGATCATGAGCAGAGGGAATAAAAACTAAAGGGGGGACAGATGATTTAGAAAACGATACTCCACTTCAGATTTTTTTAGCTTTAAAAAAGAAACAAAAAAAAATGATTGTAATCATATCATGACAAACATATTTTTGATAATATGTAAAAACTGAAAGAATGAATATTATATGTTAATGAATGAATGTGAATATGTTAATTAATGAATGTTATATGTTAATGAATGAATGCTATATGTTATTAATGGATGAATGAATGAATTTTATATGTTATTAATAGATGAATGAATGATTAATGTTATATGATTGGGTATGGGGAATTGAGGGTGATGTGAGGGGGGGAGGGGCCAAATGAGCTTCCACTGTCATATGGTTGGCCCTGTTAAGTAGAGAATATTAAACTATTCTCGAAACAAATAGAAGCTCAATAAGGTAATGCACTTTTCAATATAAGAAATGCATCATTTAAAGCATCAAACCAATATGAAAAGATGAAAGAAAGTGATAACTTTTCACTATGGTGGCAGAAAAATGATTCTTTATACCCTGAATCCATGCTCTGCATAATAATTTTAAGTTGTTTCCATTCCAATGTTTTGAGTTTAGTTTGTTTGCATGGATTTGTATGAATACCATATTGTGTTGTGTGTGGATTTGGTTTCAAAGCTTTGTTTCTTTCTGTTTTTAGTGGTGACATAACTCTAAAATTTGACTTTTGTGCATAACAGGTTAGTGGAAAAATTGACAGCTCTGAAGGGTTTAGAGGCTCGATTGAGATAAATACACAGATATTTGGATCTTTTTGTTGATGGGAGGCTTCCACTTAACCATGAAATTTTGTACCATCTGCTTGGTATGCAAAGGTTTCTCTACTTACATTCATTCTTGATCATAAATGTTGTAAATGATATTAATGCTTCAAACTTAAGATTCATTTCATTGTTATAATGATCAAAATGTTATACTTTGCTATACATTCAAGCATTCTCTTGCCCCCTACCCTTTGCTCTCTCCCTTTAAGAATTTTCTTTGTCATAAAAGATTCACATTTTTGTCTCATTTACACAAATTTATCTAAAGTGCTAAGAGTGAATAAAGATATGTAAAAGATGATGGATTATGTCTAAACAACAACTTTCCATCTTATAGCTAATTAAATCCTTAATATTTGAATAGTTTAGAGCTTGAATAATGCTTGCATATGCATGTGTAGCAATAAGGGAGCCTATGTGAAGATTGAAATTTAAAACATCACTTTGGTATTTTTCCTTAGGCAGTGAAATGATATTTTGAGTAATACAAACCTACACACACATTGATATTTTTCGACATTGCATTGAGGAATTTTTTTTCTCTTATACCTACCCTCGGCTAGACATGGAGGTATATAATATTGGTTTCTGGGTTTTTTCTGTAAGTAGTTAATTTCATAGAGGAAGACTAAAATCTTCATAATATCCTGTTAGGTGGGAAATCATATGAATCACTTGCTGAAGGCACCATTTTGTATTCATCCAAAAAATGGTTTGTTCTTTTTTTTATGTTTCTTGCATGTGTTTTTTTTAGGCTCTAGAGATGTAGCTCGACTCTTTCCTTTGCACTTTTCATCTATTTTGATGATTACAGTAGATTTTCCTCATAATTTTTCATGTAGATCTGTTTGTAACCTTATTTTCTACCAATCAATTTGCAAACCAGTCACATATTAAGGACCATTTCACTAACTTGTAGTCATCCATTACTTCATATGTTGCAGGTTGTGTCTGTGTGCCAATAAATCCTGATGATTGCGAGAACTTTAATCCTATAAGTGTACCCAATCTTTCTCAAGTAGAAGTCTTAGCTTATTTTATAGTACTTTAAATGGTTAATTGAAGGTGCTTCTTTAGATCTAAGATAGTTGAAATTTGCATTAAAATATGGTATTAGATGGGTAGTATAATGATAAAACTGAGGTCCATTGAACACAAATTACAAACATAATTTACTAGACTATGAATAATGTTGCAATTATAATTATTTCTCCTTTACCTATCTTTGCATTAATGAAAAAGATAACATATATTGGAAGTTCATTACATGTCTCATGTATGTGTTAGTATTTTAATTTTGTTTAAGTTGTTCAAGAGCTTGATTAGGTCAAGAATATTTTCTACAAGCTTTGTTCTCTTGACATTGCTCAACATTTTCCCTACACATTTTCTCTTCAATCCAGACGTTTCTTAACTCCTTCCCTTGTGAGCACTTGGTTGTTCTCAAGTGTAATTATTTTTCTATGCATCTTGCAGTTTGTATGTATGATCAATCATCTCTTATGAAGCATGGATAACCTTTCATGGAATTGTTGTTGTGCTTAGACAATTGCCATTGTGAGAATAATCATTTAATTTGTATGGAAGTAAGTCTTTTTCATATTATTTGACTTGGTATTGTAAACTTGTCTTTGCAGGATTCTCTAGGGGGGAGCAACAGAGCTATGATGATAGGTAGAGTTGTACAACACCATAAATCATTTGGCATTATCAATATATTGCTTATAGAATACTTTGTGCAAGTAAAATGGAATGTGCAATGACAATTGGTCTCAAATTCAAATATGAATATAAGTACATTATACACAAGAAGATGGTATCTATTCTATGATTTAAAGAACCCCAAAATAAGAAAATTAATAGGTTTCATCTGTTTACTTGCTCTTAGACACTTGTTTAATCGGCGAGACCCTCAAAATGTCTTGTTGATAACCAGCAGTATTCAAAACTCCTGAACAGGTTAGATCAATGTGACATTGGATCTGTCTTGCCGATGGAAGTCATCGACAAGACATGGACTATTAGAGTGAGTTTTCTATCCTTTGCCGATGATTGATCTCTCACCGATGGGTTGGCTTCGGTGCTCATCGCCAAGAGTCTCTGTGATGACATGGTGTAGGTCTATTTAAAACTCCTGAATAGGTCAGATCGGTGTGACATTGGATCTGTCTTGTCGATGGAAGTCATCGGAAAGACATGGACTATCAGCATGAGTTTTCTATCCTATGCCAATGATTGATCTCTCATTGATGGATTGGCTTCAGTGGTCATCGCCAAGAGTCTCCGTGATGACATGGTATAGGTCTATTTAAAACTCCTGAAGAGGTCAGATCGATGCGACATTGGAGTTGTCTTTCTGACGGAAGTCATCGGCAAGACATGGACTATTGGAGTGAGTTTTCTATGTTGTGTCGATGATTGATCTCTCACTGATTTGTTGGCTTTGGTGGTCATCGCCAAGAGTCTTCGTGATGGTACATTTCAAAGAATATTTTAAAAAAAATGCATTGTTTCATCGCAATTTCAATGAAGGCCACCGACGAATCATCGAAAAGGTCCGACGAAGTTGCTATAGTTGTGATGAAGGCTTCGTTGTAACTCCTTGCCCATTTCATCGAAATGGTGATGAACTTCTGGTGTTGTTTTGACGCTTCAGAAGAGCCATTGCAATTGCATTTTGGTTGTAATTCGTCGATGGATACATGAAGTTTTTGTCGATATTCCAAAAAACATCTGAGTCATTTTATGATGCCGATGACCAATGAATTTGTGCCATTATTTCGACGTTTAATTCATCGTCATAATTTTGACGAAAAAATGGTGACGAAATTTTTTTCGTCAATTCGTCAATTTTTTGACAAATGTTTATCGAACAACTGACGAATGTTTGTCAGAAAATGGATTCAAATTCAGTAGTGATGGATGTCATGTTTATGTTCAAGATTGGAGATTTGACATTGATCTTGTGTAGTTCTCTTATGTATTGGGTACATTAATAATTTGCTTGATTACTTCATGAAATTGTTGTGTTGCATTTGGAGTTTGGCATGGATTGGTTGGTTATAGGTCCTCATGGATACTTGGAGAAATAGGTGAGGCTTAAGTTATCTTATGGTAAGAGATATATGTTGGAATAGTTACTAGTAAGAAAAACTATTTTCAACAAAAAAGACCAAGGAGCCTACACCTTGGTTGAACGTGAGTTCAACACACTCGATGGTTTCACATGCCTCCAAAGAGGCGGTTTGGATAAAGAGACTTGGGAAAGGTATTGGTTTTAATTGCAAGTAAGTTAAACTTGAATGTGATAGTCAGAGTGCTATGTGTTAGCCAAAAATCCTATGTATCATGCTCATACTAGGCATGTTGATGTTCAGTATCACTTTGTGAAAGAAATGGTTGAGAGTGGGAAGGTATTAATTGAGAAAGTTGACACTTTAATTAACGTTACAGATTATCTTATGAAACCAATAACTTCATATAATTTCTCTTGGTTTTAATCATTTTCTTGGAGCTTCATAATTATGTAGGTTGCATTTGAAGTTTGCATGGATTGATTAGTTGGTGCAGGAAGGCCATTGGCCTTAAGTTCTGTACTTGATTTATATAATGATCCTTATTTAGAACAATTGCAATGTATAGTGTCAAGTGGGAGAATGTTGAAAATAGGATGCCATTTAATTCAATCCTAAACATTATTTATTTCATGTGTCTCCTAAGTCCTTGGAAAGTTTTCTCAAACACTAGGATTAGAAAGAGATTAATATTTGATGAAATAATCATGTGAATTTCCATTTGTAATTAATTCTAAATGTTAGGAGCATGTGAGGGCATCCAAGACGAGTTCCTAAACAATAAGGGCACATGGGGCGCCCACATGGTAGGTGACACTCACCTTGAGTTCAGTTAACTATTTGGAGTAAGAGATAACACTTCTGAATGCATGTAAAGATCCTAGGAGTTAGGGTTTGATGTTTGCATGCATGAAGTTTAGTTCAGTTCAGAATTAGTTTAGTTTAGATTAGTTAAGTTCAGTTCATTTATGGTTCAGTTATCTTTAGCTAGTTTTAGTTGAATGCTAGTTGACTTTAGTTAACTTGGAATGCATGACTAATGACTTGAGTTGCATGATAGATAACATGGACTACCTTTAGTTAATAGGGGATGACCATTCTTGCATGAATGGTGTTGAGAAATTTTTCAGTTAATAGGAAATGACTTGGACCCAACTTAGGTGCCCAAGTTGGCTTCTTGGAATTAACTCCTTTGCATGGTAAGATATTTCATAAGGCTAGGTTAAGTGGGCCCACTCTTGGGTGCCTACTTTGAGGATGAAGCCTTGAAGATATTTATAGAATAAAGGTTGAGTTGGCACTTTAGATTGGGACGCCCAAATGCATGAAGATGAGGATATGACATTGTTCTTCATGGCATAACTTTACTTGCAAGAGATAAGCGTACCTTTTAGGGATAGGGTTTGAGCATTGCAATTGCAATTCAATTGGAGTTTACAAAGTTGATCAAAGCCTATTTATCTCAAGCAAGTTGAAGAGAGTTAGTATCAGTTTTATTGTAGGTTGTGAAGAAGATTTGGTGAAGGAAAAATAAGCATTCTCAAGCAAGAATTGAAGCTATTGTAAGCTACTTCAGAGATTGAATAATAGATTAATTCTTGGTGGAGTTTTTTCCCAAAAGGGTTTATCCATGGTAAATGCTTTTGTAATCTTTCTAATATCCAGTCTAATTCTTCTACAACTTCTGTCTTCATTCTACAAATGATAAAATGAATTAATCAAATAATCACCCACAAAGAATCTGTAGCAAAGAAAAGAATATTTAGATCAGCAATCTTAAAGTTTTACAAAGTATTAAGCTACATAAACACCTCAATTTTCAACAAACCAAAAAAATTCTTGCATTACTGCATGCCTTTTCCTTTGCCTCCTTCAAGTGATTCAACTTATGAAGAACTTCATCCTTTTTCAAAGAATAGGTGTTGGCATGTCCATCATGTATTGATCGTCAATCAAACTGCCACGATCTGCCTAACAACATATGACAAACATCCATAGGCATAATATCAGATAATACCTCATCATTGTAATTCCCAATCTTGAACTTTACCAGACACTATTTATTTACCAAGGCTTTATGGTCCTTCTGCAACCAAGCAATCTAGTATGGGTTAAAATTCTTTCTCTCCAATCACAAATTATTAACCATTTCTTCTGAAACAAGGTTATCAGTACTACCTCCATCAATACTAACATTGCAAACTTTACCTTCACACTTAAATCTGGTGCAAAACAAATTCTTCCTTTGAGTTGGCTCTTTCTCCTCATTCAACAAGGCTCTTCTAGTAACAAGAACCTCTCCTCTTTCTACATCCTTAGAATGTGAAGACTCAAAATATTTGTCTACATGTGCAACTCATGCATTACCCTTAGGTCTTCTATTTGTCCTTCCTTGATGTTGAGGACACTCATATGCCCTATGCCATTCTTCTCCACATTGGAAACAGGTTCCATGAAAGCCTCCTCTCCATGGTCTTCTCCTAGATCTTCCTCTTCCTCTTTGGTCTCCATTATGAGGATGATAGATGTTATCTCCTTTCTGGTTCTAGCTGCTACTAGATCCTTCACCCTTCTTTTGGTCTTCATTTCAGCCTCCATATGACCGTCCACTAGTCCTTCCACCATGACCTCCACCTCTTTGCATACTTTCAAACCTCCTATTCAACTTCTCTTCTACCTTCAAAGAAAATTGATATGCATCTTCAATGGTATAAATTCTTACCAAACTCAGCTCTTCTTGAATGCTTAGCTTCAACCCATTTATGTAATGGGAAAGCTTCTCCTTGTTGGCCTCAGAATGACCTATTCTGATCAAGATTCAGTAGAATTCTTCTGTATACTCCTTCACAGATTTATCTGCTTGTTTCAACCCTTGCATCTTCTTCAACAAATCCAACTCATAGTCCCCAGGAATGAACTGTCTTTTCAAAATTTCCACCATCTGATCCCATCTTGTTATTTTCTCTTTTCCTCTTCTATTTCTTTCCAACTGAAATTCTTTTCACCATATGCTAGCATGGCCTTTCAATTTGGCCTTTGCAAATTTGACCCTATCTGGGTCTTCTATTTCCTCATACTCAAAATAATCTTCCATGTCATTGATCCAATCGATCAACTCCTCTGGATTTAGGTTTCTAGAAAAATTAGAAACTTCTATCTTTGGCCTCTTTCCAATCTTGGAAATGGCGCTAATCAGTCTGACTTCTCGAGGATCCATTACATCCTATGCTTCCTCTTCGAATGGCTCCTCATCTTCAGCCTCATCCTCACTTTCATCTCTTCTTTTGACATCAACTCTCCTACAGAGCTCCTCTTGCAGTGCTTGAACTTGTCTTTGGAGGGCTCTAAAACCCTCTTCTGTTACCCTAAAATTTCTCACACCATGGTTTCTTCGTGGAGGAATCTTTTCTCATAGACCCACAACCACAAGTCCTGGTGCAAACTGCCTCACATTCAGCGATCTATTTACACACTCAGGAAAACCCACTCTAATACCACTTGATGAAGGGAACTCCCCTTACAATCTAAAACTCACAAAAAAAATAGATAATGGCACAAACAAAATGCAAGAAGGAACACAAATATTTTCTATTATCACTAAAATGAAAATGAAATTACAACATTATATTTTCCATCACATGGGCTTTCTGATTACATAAATCTGCAAATCTGCAAATCTACAAATTGAAGCCACTATCTACTCTACCTTTGTCTCTTCTCTGTAGTCGCCCTTTACATCCTTTATTTGGAAGGTGTAACAGCCCTATAATCTTCTGGAAAGTGTAACTTCCTGAGGAAGATATTTTGAAATTTTATTAATTTTGCTATTACAACTTCGCGGGGTCATAAGTTTTGATCTGACCATTGAATTTTCTATTATAATACCTTTTCAAAAAGGTCTCGAGAATTATTTCACCTAAATGTTGGGCCTAAAGGCCATCCATTTTCATTTTCCACCAATTTTCAGGCCCATCTGAAGCCTCTAAGTGCCTCAAAACTGACCCCAAAGATTTTACTAGGATTTCCAAAAATTAAAATTTTAATATTTCTCACATGACAATGGTATTGAAGTGATTTCTTCACCATTGGATTCAATTTACCATTCTTGAGGTCTTTGTAAGATTTCATGTCCAACTGTGCATAAATGCAAACTTACTAAAATAGTAACCCTACCAAATTTAGCCCTTATTGAAAAGAAACAACATTTTTTTTTGGGTGATGCAAGATTGCTCTTACACCCTAGATGCTCCTGCATCACTATCTTCCATACCTCTCCTACCCAAATCCTCATAACTAACTCAAGTTCAAGATTACAAGGAGAACAATGGATATACATAAAATAATGCATCTACTTCTCAACAATCCCTTAGAACTCAATTTTCAAGGCTAATGCGGAAGAGAAGACAAGATAGATTAAATAATGCATCTAATAATTAGGCGGGCAACACCTCTTAGATCATTTATCTATTGAGTAGACAAAGAGTGGGATACAAGATTGTATTGTGCATACAAAACCAAGCAATATAGGCTTTCAATAAAGACAACCTTCTCATCAGGTCTATGATGGAGTCACATCCATTTCTAGGTGTCGGCTCCTCGGTCTTTACTGTTGAATTTTTTTTATAACAAGTAACCATTCCAACACATATCTCTTAACATAAGAAATATTCATCCTAACCCAAGTCTCTCTAGTATCCATGCACACCCACCAATCAATCCATGTCAACTTCAAATGCAACCAGTATAATCATGAAGCTCCAAACAAATGATTAATACTCAAAACCAAAAAGAACTACATCCTCTCCAAAAGGAAGAACAATAACACCTTTACCAAAGAATCTAAGGGTCCTCCATGAAACAAGATGTTAAAACCTCTTCAAATCACATGAAGATAACCATATCCTACCAAAGATCCCATTGAACTGTGATACCGAGCTATACATGGCAACAAGATAAACATCAAACGATCACTGTCAAAAGCTCCCACTGAAACATGTAACCAAGCTATCCATGACATTGTGATAACCATCTCTAAATGAATATCAGTCATGGCCTCAACTCAATCAAAGAATCCACTGTAAACGACACAACTCCCAAAAGGTCAAGAAAACCATAATCTGTAAACCAAGAAGATAAAACACACTTCTTTTACAAATTTGTAATAACACAATAGTACAAGCTCCCACTACAACCAAAAAACCTTCAAAATTTTAAGAGAAAGGTGTCCCAAACTCTACCCAACCGTTAGCTCTGATACCAAATGTTGAAGACGAAGGTGAAATTGTAGCGTAAAACTTGTAACACTATTATACTGTAGATTTAATTAAGTGTTCTTTGTCACAATTCTTTGTGTATGATTAATCTTTTTAGATCAATTTTACCAATTGTAGAAAGAGACAAAAGATTGTAGAAGAATGAGAGAAGATGATAGAAGTGACACAACATATACGTGGAGAAACCCTTTTGGGAAAAAACTCCACCAGAATCAATAGTGCTTGTATTATTTAACCTTAGAACAAGTTTACAATAATACTATATCAATCCTTGATTGATATGCTTCCTTTTCCTTCAACAATCCTTCTTCACAACCTGCACAAAACTCTCATACACTTTTGCAACACAAGATATCCATGCATTCCATGTGACCAAGCATGAATCCACACATCCCATGCCATGCTTCATACCCTCACACACACAAAAGCTATACCTACTAATCTGCAACAAATATTACAAAATTGATACAATTGCTGCAATAAATAGACAATTATGAGCATTACAAACTCCAAAGAGTTGATCAAAACAAGAGCATAAAGCTCCTCACAAAAATCTATGCCTAGATTGTGCAAGTAGAGTTCCACACTGTAAATAGATTAATCATACAAAAATAATTGTATCAAAGAACACTTAATTAAATCTACAGTATAATAGTTTTACAAGTTTTAAGCTACAGTAAAACACCTTTTGCATGAGAAGATATTTACAAGGCTTAGTTAAATGGGCCCATTCTTGGGTGCCAAATTTAAGGAGGAGTTTGCAAGATATTTTCTTGACCAGAGTTCAGTTAAGTGTTTAGTTTGGGGCACCTAAATTGAGGAAGACTTTGGTTTGACTTATGTTTACAGTGTGAAACTCTACTTGCACAATATAGGCTTAGATTTTTGTGAGGAGCTTTATGCTCTTGTTTTGATCAACTCTTTGGATTTTATAATGCTCATAATTTTCTATTTATAATGTCAAGTGGGAGAATGTTGGGAATATGATGCCATTTAATTGAACTGAACTAAACTGAATTGAAATGATACTGAACTGAACTGAACTAAACTGAAGTGAAATGAGGTGAAGTGAAGTGAAGTGAACTCCAGCCATATAAATACCAATCCCTAATTTGTATGATCTTTACATGCATTACTAAAGTGTTATGAATCCTCCAAATAGTTATCTTAAGCAAGGTGGGTTCCACCTTCCATGTGGTCGCCCCATTTGCTCCTATTTTGTAGGAGCTCTTCTTAGACGTCCCCACATGTTCCTATCATTTAGGAATAATTACAAATGTTAATTTACATGTTCGTTTCATTCGAATTTAATCTCTTTCTAATCCTAGTGTTGGGGAATACTTTCCAAGGACTTAGGAAATACATGAAATATGTTTAGGATTGCAATTAAATGGCATCCTATTCCCAACAACTAAATGGGTCTTTAGGAACAAATTGAATGGGAATGGAAAAGTTATCAGAAACAAGGGTAGGCTTGTGTTCAAAGGTTTCTCACAAGTGGAAGGAATAGATTTTGAAGAGAATTTTGCTCCAATAGCAAGAATGGAGGCTATTAAGATGTCTTTGGATTTTTTTGCACATAAAGGCTTTAAAGTAAATTAGATGGATGCAAAGTCTACATTTTTGAATGGCGAGTTAGATGAAGAGGTATACATTGAACAAAGAGAAGGTTTTCAGTTATCAAAAGAACCTGACATGGTTTGTAGGTTGAAAAAGGCATTATATGGGCTCAAATAGGCTTTGAGAGCTTGGTATGAAAGGTTGGACAAGTACTTATTGCAACAAGGATTCAAAAAGGGTATTGCAGATAGCAACCTTTACTTCAAAGTTGAGAGAGATCAAATCATGATTATGGTTGTGTATGTTGATGACATAATCTTTCAAGGAAATGAAGGAATGTGTAAAAGGTTTACAGAGGAGATTCCAAATGAGTTTGAAATGTCAATGTTTGGGGATATGACTTTCTTGGGCTACAAATCAGTCAATTAGAAAAAGGTATATTCATTACACAATCAAAATATGTTAAGGAAATGCTAAAGAAGTTTGGAATGGAGGACTCTAAACCAGTATGTACTCCCATGGTTATTAGTTGTAAACTAAGAAAAAGTGATGAATCTCCTAAGACATATTAGACCAAGTATAGATCCATAATTGGTGGATTACTATATCTAACTACAACTAGACCAAATATCATGCATGTAGTATGTCTTGTGGAAATTTTTCAAGAAGATCCTAGAGAATCACATGTGGCAGTAGTCAAAAGGATATTCATATATTTGAAGAGAACTTTGGACTATGATCTATGGTATTCTAAGGATACTAACTTCTCCTTGAGTGCTTATATAAATGTGGATTGGGAAAGTTATGCAGAGGACATAAGAATTACAAGTGGAGGTGCTTTCTTCCTTGGAAATAGACTAGTTTCTTGGTTGAGTAAGAAGCAAGGTTCGATGTTATTATCTACTACAGAGGTAGAATATATTGCTACAACATCTTGTTGCAAACAGGTGTTGTGGATGAAGCAGACATTGAAAGATATCCGAGTATCATATGATGAACCTATCTATATCTTTTATGATAATACAAGTGTTATCAAAATTTTAAAAATACAGTAATACATTCAAGAACAAAGCATATCTCTATCTGATATCACTTTCTAAGAGATTAAGTTGTTGAGAATGAAGTAAAGTTAGAGTATGTGCCTACAAAGGATCAAATAGTAGAAATTTTCACAAAGGCTCTTCCAAAAGATACATTTGAGTATCTTATAAGCAAGCTAGGGGCTATTTCCCCTCCTTTCAACTAGATGCATAAGATGGTGCATTTTTCCATGGGTGTAATTCAAGATGAATTCTTTGTCCTAGACTGATGAAGGCTACCTCTCACGAGGAGTAGGTAGTGGTGTATTTGGTTGGTGTAGTCAGGGGGAGCATATATTGTGCCTAAAAGTGAGAGAGAAGTCAAGTGTGTAGGTGTTTCCATTGTTCATTGATGTTAAAAGGGGAGAGTGAAGTCTAAAATAAACAGGGAAACAAATGTCCAAGGGGGAGAGATGCTTGAGTGTTGGAGATACAAAGTTTCATTTGTTGTTGATGGTTTTTCAACAAGTTTTGCCATCAATGAAAAAGGAGGAGATTGTTGCACTATGTTTCCATTAGTATTGTCATTGATGTCAACCACTAGTGTGTTCATGATGAGAAGGTGTTTTTGGTGTTGAGCAGGTGTTGCAGATGCAACAAGGTCACTTGGTTTCCAAGCGATTTTGAGAAAAAATATATAGTGTACAATGTGAAAAGGATGTGTTCTGTGTTGTGCTCCACATTTCTTCATTCTTGAAGTTGTGCTCATGAAGTTTGGATGTGATGATCAGAAGCCTTTGAAGGTGATATATCTAGAGTTTCAGGTTTTGGATCGTGTGGTAGTAGAAGATGTGTTTGATATTGTTTTGGCTTGTTAAGAGGGATATTTGGGAGAAATGGAATTGCTCCACATTTCTTCACATTGAAGTTTCTTGTCTTGTGGATTTGGGAATATGCTAATGATGCTTGTATCTATCTTCCCTTGGATGGTTTGGTGTTCAACTATTCCACAACCTTGGTTCATGAATTGTATCTTAGTGGAAGTTTGATTGGTTGGACATGATGACAACATTTTCAGTTTCATATGTTTGCACATGATGATAGCATTTTCAGTTTCATAAGTTTGAGTGGTTGGATTCGATTACGACTTCAATTTGGAAAAGGTTTCTCATGCCTTATTTCATGTTTTTTTTCCTTTTTATTGATTATGATGTAATTGTATATGCAAAGGACATTTGAGTCCTATTTGATGTAATTGTAATAATGTGATGTTTGGACCACTTTATGAGATGGATTTTAATCAATAGATAATGGACAGTGTAATTAGTCTTAGTTATGTGAATTGGTGTTGGAACCAAGCATGATCATATTATGCACACTAGTACAAACACAACAATATATGACTAAAAACACTACTAAAAACTACTTATAATCGACTAAACATGGTCACATGACCATTAGTAGTTTATTGCCAGTCATTCATAATGTGACCAATTGATGACTAAACCATTTTTAGTCATTTATTGGTTGTTTTGATTGATCGCTTTGGTATTATATTTAGTCATTGATTGTTGTAATTTGGTCACTTATTTAGTCATTTTTATTCACTGATATATTTAGTCATTGATTGATGTAATTTGGTCACTTATTTAGTCATTTTTTATTCACTGATATATTTAACTGGTCACTTAGTTAGTCATTAATTTAGTCATTGATCGTTGTAAACTGGTCACTTATTTAGTCACTTTTTATTCACTGATTTATTTAGTCATTAATTTAGTCATTGATTGTTGTTAATTGGTCACTTATTTAGTCATTTTTATTCACTGATTTCCTTCCATTGGTAGTTTATTTAGTCATTAATTTTAATCATCATTTTGATCAATTTGGTAGTTTATTTAATTGTTTTTTGTTCAATTTGGTAGTTTATTTGGTAGTTTTTGTTCATCATTTTGATCAATTCGGTAATTGTGATTGATGGATTAGTATGGGCCGATTACACTTGATCCATGAAGAATTGAAGCATAACATAGACACTAATAATAAATCTTAAACAAGATCATTCAAATGAAGGTTAAGTTAAACATTTATTGAAACTAAATATTATGAACTGTGAAAGCATTTAAATGTCTACTCTAACCCATTTAAAACTTATCCCATTTTGGAATTGGTGCCATGTTGATGTGAAACAATGACCCTTTCCCAATCTCGTGATTAGTGAGCTTATTTCAATCAATTCTATTGAAGAGAATCGATGAAACGGTTGTGAGATGTGATTTAAAACATGATTTATGCTAAATTGAACATGATGCAAGAGTTAATCTACCATGATTTTGTGCTAAAAGATGTAGATATATGCAATTCTAAGCTAATCTAAATGAGATTTAAACTAAACAGATTCAAACCCTAATTATCTAATTAGCTAAATGGATGCACGGAAGCCATTAATGGAAGCTAAGCTATTATGCAACTAAAAAATGAACTAAAATATGCTAAATGTGTGCTAAATATGAGTGTGAGTTTGAGTGAATTCAACATCCTAAGTTTTCTTTTGAAAGATGGATCCATTTGTTTCCAAATAGTGTTCTATTTATAGGAAAACAAATGAGAAATGAAGGGTTAAGATTGAAAAAGCTAATCAATGGTCAAGGATGGAAGAAATGGGAGGCATGGATCATGGATTCTCTTCAACGGGTGAGAATGCAAGATGAGATTTAATCAAGGGTTCTCATTCCTCCCAAACAAGCACACTTTTGACTTATACAAGAGGCCAAAAGTTAACTTGTGCAAGAAGTCACAAACTAACTTGCACATGAAGCTTTGTGAGAATATCCCTTTTTTACATGATTGGAGGAGAGATAATATTCTTGGGAATATTCTCATGGGTGAGGAAAAATGATATTTTGCAAATTAAAACAAAGTTTAATTTTGTAAAAGGGGAAGGAATATTACATATTTGGAGGAATGTGCAAAGGAGGAATATTCCCTTGCAAGTGGGGGGAATTAGATTAATTAGATTATTGCTAATTAAATAAAGGTTTAATCATGCAATTAGGGGATTTAGAAGAATAAAGTGATATTCATTAAATTAAATGATTTAATGAAAGGGGGAAAGGTAAAATGACATTTAATTAAATAACTTAGGGTTATTTAATTAAATAAAAAGACCTAGGGAATTAAATTAAATAGTTTGATTTATTTTATTTAATGAGATGAAATGTTAGTGTGAAATGGGGCCAATTAACCCGATTTGATGTGTTAGGTTAATAGAGGAAAATGACACAATTAATTAAATAGCTAGGCTAATTTAATAAATTAAGCAAAAAGAGGATGGGTTTGAAGAGGAAATGATGTTAGTATACCTAATTCAAGTGTATGATATCATTCAAGACATTTTTTCATTGTCTACATTTTGCCCCTCTTTGAAGCAAGGTACCTGCTACTTCGGTTCAAAAACTGATGCTCTTCGGATTAAAACTGTTGCTTAAATAAAAATAAAATTATTTAATTTTTTTTTGACACCCCAACTGAAGGATAAAGTTGATTCCTTGCCCTCTCAAGAAATCAGGCATAAATTTTAAATTTTGGGTTGATTTCTTGATAAAGGTAAAAGGTTTCCCCAGGAGTCTAGAAAGGCTTCGGGATGCAAGAAATATGTCAAAATGCAAAAAACAATGCAAAATAAGCTCCAATTTGGAAAAAATGGTGAAAATGATGATAAACCCTAACTTCAAGGTTAAATTAGTGCAAAAAACCCTAATTTACTAGCATAAATAAACGAAGAAGGGTCACTTTCAATTCATTTGTGCATTCACAACTTAAGGAATTCTTACAAATTGAGCTTTGACCCTCTGAAAAAATGGTGCGATGAGAGCTCCCATGACACATTTTTGACCGGGTTCGAGAGTACCAGCGAATTCCAGGCTCAGGACCACCGATATGTAACTTGAAACTTGATTTGAAATTTGACTTTTTTATGCATTTATTGTGCTTTAAAATTTAAACTTTGGTGGCATTGCTATATAGTGAAGCCCATTTGAGAATTGGTGACACTATAATGATTTTTAGTGGCACATATTTGTATTGAGACATAGTTCACAATTTAGAATTAGGGTTTCCCATTTTAAATTGTGACACATGTTTTTGGTGATGCACTTCCCGATTTGAAAATTAGGCTTAGGGTTTCCAAAGTTTAAATCATGATGCATATGTTTTTGGCGACACAATTTGTGATTTGCAATTTGAATGCCTTCAGGCATCACAATTTTGAATTTGAAATATAGCGACATTATCGTAAATAGTGATGCTATTGTCATTTTGGAGCAAAAATTTCCAAACTGAGTCAATTTTTTTTGAATTTTGATGTTGTGCACTTCGTGGGTGCAGGAGGTCATTCCACCCTTGATGTCTCGTGAGCACCAACCCACAGTTTTAGAGAGACTTGGTGATTTATCCAAGTTGCACTAGGAGCACCTGGGGGAGATCAGTCTATGGTATGTTGCATACATGCCCGTCGTCCGGAAACATCTATCTATGATGACCACACTATGCAAGCGATGGCACAGTGAGACTTCATCGTTCTACCTTCCCACAGGCGAGGCTATAGTGACCTTAGAGGATGTATGGCAGATACTGTGTTTGTCGATACATGGCGAGCGTGTGATATATGATGTCGACGTAGAATACAATACCTGCCACGAGGTGATGGAGATTGAGGACATCATCCTAGTCACTTCACAAATTGACCTTGAGATGTATAGAGTCGAGTTCCCACTTTTTGACTAATTTTTGTAGCCATCAGTCACTCTTGATTGATAGAGTAGAGGATTCAACCTAGGATGGGGCTTGGCATGGCACAAGATGCTCTATAGGAGGACACTGTTTGCATGGGGGCCAATGATGTTGGCCTTATTATATCATGATATGCACAACTTTGTCTACTGCAATGGTAGATCCATTAGAATAGGGGTTACCTTGCTTCATATTTGGGCTTGGGAACACATTGTTGTGCTTGAACTGGTCGTGTAGATGGCCGATGTTGAGCCAAATGATCCAACTATTTGGTGATACAAATGTGCCACTACTCTACGAGACATTGGGTAGCTTGGGATCCTATACTGGTGGGGGCTTATTGATGATATGATAATATTTAGATGGAAGCCCTGGCTATAGATGCTAGCGTAGTTCGACGATGTTCAACAACTCTTCTTCGCTAGATAGACCCGATTTATGTGGGGTCGGGAGCACACGCTTATAGAGAGGTACCTACCAGACAAGGTGGCTTGACAGTTTGGCAAGTAGCAAGATAGGCCAGATGATGTATATAGGGCCATCTTCGCCAAATCAGCTTTAGAGGTACCCACATGGGGACCCACGATCCCAACCCTAGAGGTAGTTGAGGGCTTTCAAAATTTGGTGGCATAACCATGGGCTTATGATCAGGGTCAGGTGATCATGCAGATAATGCCTACATATGATGCATGGTTTATACCCCCTTGTAGGTTGATAGATCTAGTGGGTGCTCCTCCATGAGGGAGACCTAGAGGGAGGGGAGCGGGTAGAGGTAGAGGAAAGGGGTAGGATGGGAAGATTATGGGGGCATTGCCAGTGGGTCAGTAACCTCCCTAGTAGCCCTATAATAATATCAACAACAAGCAACCCTAGTAGCCCAACAAAAATAGTGCAACAACAACAAGCAACCTTAGTAACCCAACAACAAAAACAAGAAGCAACCCTGGTAGCCCAACAACAGTAGCAACAACAACAAGTAGCCTTAGTAGCACAAAAAAAACAACAAGCAACCCTAATAGCACAATAACAATAGCAACAAAAACATCAAGCCCATCAAACGGCCTTATTAGCACAACAACAACAGTAGGCCCAACAATAATCCCTAGTGGCGCAACAACAAGCCTTACTAGCTCAATAGTATGTCCAACAACAACAACAAAAAGGTTCCTATTATCACCCTCAATCACACATCGTCAATACAAATGCATTAGGACCATATACATCAATACGCCAATCACTTTCATAGAATCCTACACCACCATACACCCCATACAACACATCCTCATATCAAAATCCCATGTACAACTCATCCATCATCCCACCATATGTTCCTCCACCAAACCTAGAAGATGATCTAGCATTGCAATTTAAGGCCCTATCACAAGAAATGCAGGATCTTCACATGGGAAAGACCAAGAAGTCCCATACACAAAATTTATGTCCTTATCCATTTGACCGAAACATAACAATGGTATTGTTCCCTCCTAGTTTCGAAATCACCAAATTCAACAAATACAAAAGGAGAGGAAGTCTTGTGGACCATGTCAAAGAGTTTAATGTCATGTGTATGGAGGCAGCTTACAATGATTCATATTTAATGTGCCTTTTCCCTTGAAGGTTTACAGGTCCTGCCATGGATTGGTTTTCTCATCTTCCTCTTGGTATTAAAACCTTTCAAGAAATTACTGATAAATTCATCGATCACTTCTCCTTTAATCATGACATGGATGTCAGTCTAGAGGAGTTGTACACTCTCAAACAAAACAAAGGGGAAAATTTCACTAATTTCTTACAACAGTGGAGACAAAGAGCTAGTAAGAGCAAGTGGCCTCTTCCCGATGAACAACAAGTGGGAATTATCATAGAAAATCTAGATCCAGATCTATCTTTCCACTTGAAAATGTAGTGCATCACATCTTATGACAAGCTTTTCCCTAGAGCCTTTACCATCGAGAGAGCTCTAATCTCGTAGGGGAACACTCAAGCTTACAAATACAACCTCCCATCAACTAGTTCAAATGAAAAGCATTGTGTCTGGGCTAAGAACAAGAAAATAAAAAATGATGGTATGGTAGATGCTAAGGTAGTCCTAAGTGCTCCTAGGCCAAACAACACTCAAGTTTCTAACATTCAACCAACTGTGCAGCAAACAACACCTCCCCAAAAAAATTATATCAATAACAACAAAATTCAACAAAGGCGAACCCCTAACAAGCACAACTATCCTAAACACAAATACACACAATTATCTAAACCCATAGAAACCATCATGAAAAAGTTGGTAGAGTCAAATCTGATTATGCTTCCCAACTTTGAAAACTACCAAGAACCACAAGAGAAACCATCCCGGTACAATGAGAATGACCTTTGTGACTTTCAAAAGATTAAAGGACACAAAACAACAAACTGCATGAGGCTTAAAAATATTATCCAAGACCTCATAGAGAATGACACCATATCTATTGAGGTACCAGCCATGAATCAATATCTTAGGATATACAAGAACCCTATGTCAGATCATAACAAAGCAACCAACACTGGGAAATATAAAGATTACAAAAACATGCAGCATACCTATTACAACATAGTTGCTTCTTGTGATAGCATCATCACTATCATCACCATCAAAGGGAATAGTGCAGAGTGTGGAGTCACCACACGACGTGGTAAAGTAACCATCCAAGGAGTCCCACCCCAATCTAGGGCACAACCTACTTAGCCAACAACAGGCACTAGCAAGTATAATCTCTTAGAGTAGCTTAAGAATACCCCCGCACAGATATCAATTTTAGAATTGTTGAGGCTATCACCCACACATAGGGAAATCTTGGAGAAATATTTATTAGAGTCATCTGTTCCCAAGGATATCGATACCGACCAGTTTCAAGCTATGGTAGGCCATATCACAAATCACCTTCTCACCTTCTCAGAGTGAGACCTATTGTCATAGCTATCTCATAATTGTGCTTTGCACCTTGAGGTTATCATTCATAAGAACAAGGTCAAAAGAGTCTTAGTAGATGGAGGTGCTAGACTGAACATTTGCACCCTTTAGTTGATCAAAAATTTGGGCTATTTGGAGGATACCATTGAAAAGACAAAGAGTACCACCATAAAGGAATATGATGACCAAGAATGGGTATCACAAGGTATCATTGCACTACCCACCCAGGTAGGTCCTCTCATCGTAAAAACTACATACCAAGTGTTAGACCTAGATCTTCCCTACAACAAACTGCTTGGTCGACCTTGGATCCATTCCCTAAAAGGTGTAGCATCAACTTATCATCAATGTGTCAAGTTTCCCTTTGAAGGAAGGGAGATTACCATCCATGGAGATCCCGAGCCTTTTTACTACTGCAAGAATCTTGAGGCCAAGTTCTATAAAATCCTCCAAGTACCTAAGAATGATGAAGGGCTTACACCTTCTACCTCATTTGTTGACCCATCATCCCTTGCATCTACCTCTAAGATAAAGCCACCCATTGTGCAAAACATACCTAATATCAAAGTAGTCATCTAGGATGATGGTTGTGGGAACTATAAGCCAATGAAGAACACTTGTCTTAAGAGAGCTACCTATCTATCCTCAATCTCATGGGAAACCTACATCTAATAGTAAAGAGCCTGAAACTATCAAGATGGCAGCAACTACCTTCACCAAGTGGGGGGATTTGAATCAAGAAGATGTCAATGATGACGATATCTCTAAACTCCTCTATCAAGATGAACGGTCTGTCCCCGCTCTTCCCATGGAAGATGATAATAAAGGATTACAACTAATGAAGGGAATGGGATACAACAAGAACGAGAAGCTAGGAAAAAATGATAATGGTTTACAAGAACCCATCATTCCTGAGAAATGATTAAAGAACCTAGGCCTAGGTTGTACTACTAGCAAGGTCACCCTTATTGGCAAAGGTAGTTTCACTAAACGAGTTGAGGCTTCCTCTTGGTTATCTCCATTGTGTGATACGACCTTAGATGACTTCCCCCTTGATGTTGCTAACCTATTTGAAAACAAATCCCTCTTCATGATATCAGTAACATCCTTTGCTCCAAGCAATCAACCAATTGAAATATGCCTAGTCTACCCACAACGCATTGACATGGACCAACAAGGACCACCAATTCTTGATTTTTTCAAAAATGATGAAGCGATCTCAGAAATCATGGGACTCCATGACAAATTACCATGGGCAGATCACAAAGCAGGTTTTGACAAAGAGCTAGATACATTGGCGTACTATGGGGAGACAATTGAATCCTTAAGTCACAAAATTGATGAAATACAACTAACATGTAGATCTTTAAGTGAAAACCACACTATGACACTTTTTTATCCTAAAAAGGTAAAAAGAAAGGACATATTCGAGGGTGAAAAACTATCTAAGGCACCCAAGGATGAGGGATTCAATATCCCCCTTAGTGCAATACATCCAAAGAAGTCAACAATACTAGCAGAAAAGGCCACTCCAGTCAATGTGGGAAAGGAAGAAGCACCTAAGATCACTTTCCATGTCGAATCATTATTGGATGAAGAACATAAGAACTTGGCAGCATTCCTAAAAGAGCACAGAGCTAACTTTGCATGATCATAAACTGATATGCCAGGGCTCGATCTAGAAGTGGTTGTGCATCACTTAGTAGTCTATCTTGAAGCCATGCCAATTAAGAAAAAATTAAGGAAGATGCACCCTCAAATAAAACTCTTAGTCAAACTCGAGTTACAAAAGCTTCTTGACATTGGATTCATCCGATCGATAAATTATCTTGAGTGGGTTTCAAACCTGGTACCGGTCTCAAAACTCATTGGGGGCATCAGAATATGCACTGGTTTTAGAGACTTAAACAAAGCGTGCCCGAAGGATGATTTCCCTCTTCTTAATCTTGATCTCATTGTAGACTTAATAGTTGGGCATGAAATTTTGTCACTCATGGATGGTTTTTCAGGCTACAACCAAATCATGATCACCAAGGAGGATCAACACAAAACTACATTCACTTATCCATGGGGAACCTATTATTGGAACGTGATGCATTTTGGGTTAAAGAATGCAGGAGCAACCTAGATCAGAGAGCAATGACTCTCATCTTTCATGACATGATCCACAAAATAGTTGAAGATTATGTGGATGATATTTTGGGAAAATAAAAGAAGAGGAGTGAGCACATACAAGTCTTAGGACCCATCTTTGGCAAGTTGGAAGAATACAAGGTATGACTAAACTCAAAAAAATGTTTCTTCGAGGTTACATCAGGGAAACTTCTCGGCTATATCATCTCACAAAGAGGGATAGAGATTGATCCAAAAAAGGTAAAATCCATCCTAGACATGGAACCACCACAAACACTAAAGCAGATGAGAGGATTGCAAGGAAGACTACAGTCCATCAGGAGGTTCATAGCACAACTATTAGATAATATCCACCCTTTTTCGCATCTTCTACATAAAGGGATAACTTACAAGTGGGACGAGAAGTGTGACAAAGCTTTCTAATAGATCAAAGACTATCTACTGACACCTCTAGTGCTCATGCCACCAATACTAAACAAACCACTAATCTTGTATGTCTCAGCAACATCAGTAGCACTAGGAGCTCTTCTGGCACAACATGATGAAAATGGAAAGGAAAGAGCTATCTACTACATCATTAAACCCTTGAAAGACCTTCATTTAATTTATCATTCAGGAATAATGCAATATTTTGATGATGTTGGCATTGTATGTGCTTTTAGAGATTCTTCACTACCTATATCATCTTAGCATAGGTGTTTACACATACTAGAAATTATAAATTGCATAATAGTGAAAAGAGGTAATGTTGAAGATATTGCTATTGGTACTTATAGCTAAAGACTATGACTAATTCACTGTCAAGAAATGAATTTTGTATTTAAACAACACTTTCTAATGTTAGAATTGTAAAAAAACACAAAACCACGAGCCACAAGATCAAACAACGAATAAATACACCTTCCACACAAGAGATCTGTAAACAATATATGCAATATTCCTCAACAAGAAAAAGCTATAGAATGAACCTCAAGAATCTTTAAGGAAAACAAAAGTCCTCAAAGGTTGAGAGTTTGATAGAAGTGAAAATATTAGAGTGATAATACAATGAGGGTTGAGTTATATATAGGAGAAAACCTAATAATTTCCCACTTTAGTTAACAAAAAAGCACTTAGTTAACTGAATAAAGAACTCATAAGTTTATCTTAAGTGCATGAGAATAAATTAGACTAATAAGTAATTAACTATTAATTAATTATTAGATTAATGCATGATTACTCTAACAACCCCCCTTAAGATGAACTTAGGGAGTAGCTAAAAACCCTAAAAAGAGAATGTATGATGGGTCTCGACAAACAAGGCCTATTGAGGTACCCATGTACAAACAAAAGATCTCTCATAACTATAGAAAATGAGAAAAATCACAATAGGAGAAAAATCCTCTCCAAAAAAGAAAGGAAAATGAAGGGCTGAAGAAGCCTCCAAATTGAGGTGTGAAGGACTGAGAAGCCTCCAAATTGAGGTGTGAAGGACTGAGAAGCCTCCAACCAAAATAATGTCCTGAAAAAGAGGAACATGTAGAACATTGTTGAAGCACGAAGAAGCTATAGACTATTGTTGAATGATGACTGATATAGTGTTGAAATGAAGAACCTCCTAAAATAGGAATGCAAGTTTCCATATGGTAAATGATCCATCTCACTAAAATGTATGAACCAACCGCTGATGTATGTTGCATCTGAAAGTACATAGGAACAATAACTAGATAGATAGATCACTCCAACCATGAAACTAAGGAAGCATTAGCACCAATAGTAGAACCCCCCCCCCCATAATATTGAAAAGGGAGAGCCATGATAGGTACATTAAAATTGTGCGAGTCCAAGAAGTGTATGTATGAGAAACACCCTACAAATAAAAGGGTGTGCAAACTAAGGCACATGCATGCATGAGGCAAGAATCACTGGGATTCACTATTGTCGTGAAAGGGACACTCACTTGACAAAGGTGTGATGGAAAACCAAATGCAAAAATCAACCCCCATGGCACTTTATATCATAGTGTGAATACAAAAGGCACAACAGGATGTGAAAAATCCCCAAAAAGTATACACCAGAATGACACTTTATCTCAATATGTCTACAAAAGATAATGTGCATAAAAAATATTTCTACAATGCCCACATAGGATAAATATTGGAAATACATATAGAATATCCAAAAACAAGTCATCCCATGTGAACAAATTTTTTTTAGGAGCTAAGACATCTAAGTAATTCACCAGAGTGGGAAAAAAAAAACCTAAATAAAATGTACTTGGAGAGCAATCTGGAAAAGGTGCATGGATGGATGTGAAGAGATTTGAAAGATAGTTTCAACACCGCTAGAATCACAAAAACTAGAGAAATTGGTTGAAAGTAATGAGCTCAAGGCTCAAAACAAAACCTCTGGCTTCAACAAGTTGTAATATAATTCACCAATAAAAAAAATTGAGAAAAAAACCAGCACTATTGGATAGTTCTCGAAACCAGCTTTCTGATGATATCTTGTTTGCCTAGTTTTGATACTCGAGTGAAAAGTTATGCCCATTTTTTTGATTCTGCCTTCTAGAAATGGGATATGAAGTGGTAGAGGATGTATTCATGGGACTTTTAGACCTTATGTTAAGCAAACCAAGAGATCCTATAGTAGATAGGTTTGGAACCTATGAAGAGAAATCCAGTGAAGTGCACCTAAAACAAAAAGAAAAAGAGATAAAGAAGAATGTAGAGAAGATGAAGGTGGACTGGGAGGATATGGTGAACCCATCTAAGGTTTTTTTGAAGAAAATCAAAGCCCCATCTATGGCTCTACAATCTAATCCCATCATAATAAGGTCATCTAGGACCTCTACCCCCTCTCCTACTATTCTAAAGTTCTTCAAAACTGAGCCTACAAAGAATCCAAAGAAGAAGGCTACATTTAGTGTTCCTGAGTAGCAAAAGGCTCATAAAAGGAGAAGAAAGGAAAAGGAAACAAGGGAGAAATACATTATTTGTGAGGATGAAGATGATATAGAAGAAAAAGGGCTGCAAATAATCCAGAAGAATAAGATGTATTAAGCTTCAGGAGAAGAGTCTAGTGCGAAGAAAGCAAAAGTTTACATTATTGATATAGAAAGTGAGGAAGAAGTAGAAAATTAAATGAAATATTTCAATATTTAGAGAAGAGAAAAGAAGTTAGGAGAAGGAGAGAAATATCCTAAAGGAAAAGGGAAGAAGAAAGAAAAGACCCCTCCAATAAGGGAAAGTATCCCTTTGAAATTAGATACTTTATTTAATAGTATTTCAGAATTTGGTCTCATAGAAAAGATTGAAAAAATGTATTCGAAATATAATGATGAAGACAAGGAAACCATTGAAGAATCCATAGTTAGATATATGATAAGATTTGACACCAGCTTGGACAAGATTGAGGACCAATTTCCTGACATCTTGAAGAATGTATTGTGTCAAAATATAGGAAGTTGTTGATGAAGATGCAAAGATGAGAACATTTTCCTTGGAGAAGATTGGTTCTTCTCTCATAGATAAAGATAGAGCTAAATTGGTTGAAGTGTATAACAGGGAATTGAGGAAAAAGTAAAGAGTCAACACTTTGATGAGTAGGGACAAGGAAGACATAAAAAGACTAAAGAATGAAACATTGAAAAAGGATGCAAATTTGGTAAAGGAATTAGATATGTCTCCTGATGATGAATCTAAAATGCAGAATGATGTATATGTCATGAAGATCAATAAGCCTAAAATTGCACAAAATGAGCATGTGTTTGAGCCTAAGAATGTGCAAGAGGGAATGGTTAGAGATGATTCCCCTCCAGTTGCAGAAAATATTGTTGGTGAAGATATGCAGGTTTCCCTAAAAAAGAAAGAAGATCAAACAAAACAAGATTTTTCCCCTTTGGTAATTAAAAAAGATGCAGAGCAAAAGGAAGAAGATAACCAAGAAAACCTGGAGAAGTCTAAGGCACAAAAGGATGACATTTTTCCTCCTTCAAATGGTGAAAAGGTTGTTATGGAAAAATTTTTACTGAAGAGTGCTCTAGTAGTAGTGAGAAGGAGAAAGATCAGAACATATTGTTAAAAGGCGCAAGACAACTGAGAGGGGGATGAATCAGTTGTCACCAAAATTAAATGAAAAGATTCAACACTTATCAATTTCACAACCACACTATTCTGTTATAAAGTATGAACATGAAATGTAGATAATAGAAAGAAAAATCAACACAATGAACACCAGATTTTATGTGGAAAACCCAATAAGGAAAAAACCACAGTGAGGATTAACTCACAATATAAAGTGATAGAAAAATCAAATACAAAGGCTCACTGCCAAGGGATCACTGCCTAAATACAAAGGCTCATTTCCTACAGAAAGGACTCACTGTCCAATAGGGAGGCTCACTTCCTACAGATAATAAAGAAAATAAAAGATCCACCACAAAAATTTACACACATCTACAACCTTGATTAGAAGATTGCAGAAACCTTCAGGTCACTACCATCAAGAATCTAACACAATGAAGTATTACTGCCTCAACTCACTTTCACACAATTCTTCTCTTCACTTGTGGCTTAATTTGTTACTTTTTGCATCATCCAATCCTTCAGAACTTGACTTGCATTTATATCATCTTCAACCTTAGAAAATTTCTCCAAGGTTGGCCACATACTCTTCATTTCATAAATTCAAATTATGTCGACAACTCAACATTCCCACAGTGGAAAGGAATTGTTGATGGCGATTTTGGCACCACAACAATGCTAAATAGAGTATTGCTACTCTGCTTCTCCTGAAAGAGAAGGGCAACACATGGATGCCCTAGCTCCCAAGGTCTTGGTAGTTGGGTCTCAACTATGCTGATGTTACTTAGTGGCCAATGTGATAGTAATATTCAAGGGGCCTGCTGGTGTTGGGCTTCTGGATTGTTCTAAGATCAAGCATGAAATAAAACCTATTCTAACCAGGGGTTTTAAAGAAATACAAAAAGATGGATCAGGGTTTTGGAACAGAAAAGAACAATAGTTCATCCAGTTTAACCAGACTTATTGCCTTTCAAGGAATTTGCTAACTAAAACTGAAGAACATAATTAACTTGTGATTAACACACAGTATCATTCATTCACAGTGTTGATTTTTAACAACTGATTATAAACTACCATTTAAGCAAAACACAAAATGAGATTTCATTCCTTGAAAGCTTTCAAAATTAGATGATTAATTTTAGATAAATACCGTTCTGGAACACAATATGAAGTAGATTCAAATCCGGTTGCTTCTACTGTGGGTTAGACAGATAAGCGACATTTACAAATCTAGCACAATCACCAGTGTACAGAGAAATATGTGTCTTCAAATTGCTTCCATTTACACTAGAAGAACTTTGAAAATACATTACAATCTGTACTAAAATCTAACTACTAACTAAGAAGACAGGAGAAGCTCTCATTATTGAGAATCAAGATGCAACTCGATCTCCTTTTGCTAGCTGACTAACTCCTAACAGTTCTAGCTCTAAACAGTTCTCTAAACCTAGAAGTTCTAATCTAGAAGTGCTAACACTAAAAATTTTGGAACCCTTTTTTAAAGAGGCAAGAATGCCATATATACGTCTCCCTCAGAAGAATGTCGGTGCCCATTTTTAGGGTTTAAAAAATATCCTATGGTGTTAGGAATTCGGCGCCTAGATCTTTAACAAAAGTGGATTTCGCAATAAATCTGAATCCTTGCTATCTTATGTCGGTGAACATTGTCCCCTGAGGTGCTCTGAAGATCTTTTATAGCTACCGCACTTATTTCTAGCCTCTGTGTCCATTTCGAATCTCCAGCGGAGCTTCTTTGAGTGCCCCAAAATATTGCCAATAATGCTAAGCTTCCTCTGTCAGCAAACCTCACAGCTGTCCATTTGACTCACGACTTCATCTTCTCCCTTGTCTGGCGCTCTTCCCTCTCCAGATCCGCTCTTCTGCAAGTTCGTTGGTGTAGCACGGGCCACTCGGTGTGAGGTTTTGGCGAGCCACGGAGATCATACTAATCTCGCAAGGATCCTCGGCAAGACTGCTTCCTCTCGGCCAGACGAGATGGTGAAATCGCGTCCTCTCGGTGAGCTCTCATTTCTTTCGGTGGCCCCCTCCTTCGGTCGGCAGGACATCCGCCTTCGACAAGACGTCATGGTGGGTGCCAAGAGCTACAACGATATGTTCCTTCATTGGTGGATTCACCACTATCAGAAAGACACGAGACAGTCACTAAGACCACATGGCGAAACCCTTGTTTTCTTTGGAGTCTCCCCAACATCCTTTGTTGACCCTCTCGCGCCAGTTCCTATTTTTGTTTCGGCGTGACTCCCACCGAAGGCAAACATATCAAGGCCCTTTACTCAGTCGGCGAGACATTAGGGGTTCGCCAAGACATCCCGGCGAAGAGAGAACATTGTGCCGACAGTGAATACCCTTTGCCGCTCGTTGGTGAGACTCGAAGATCTCGCTGAGACCTCTTAGTGGGGAGAGAACCTTATGGCGATATAAGAACCCATCTGAAGGCGGTCGGCAAGACCCTTCGTCAAGATCCTTAAGAAATATCCTCATGCCCATGACTTGATCCTGCAAAACAAGGTCTCCATTAGTTCCCAAAGGCAAGTAAGATATATCATTATTTATCATGCCTCCAATTTTATCAAAAAGAAATATAAAATTGGCAGAGGTGGGGTCAAAACCAAATGGGAACACACTATTTAAAACTGGCAGAACCTGGACCAAAACTAAAATGGGATGAGAGGGTAAAACTGGATGAATCCTAGTGGAACCGAGATCGGGACAAAATACGACCCACAAATGACATCCCTCACCTTGAAACTGGCGGGGGCGGAGCCAAAAGAAAACTGAACTCAGGACTGAAGTCGGGGTGGGAATGAGCCAGGGAAATAATCAACATTCCCAAGTTCATACCCAGTCCCTGATCCACATCCGTGAGAAACCCCAAAATGAAAAGGATGGGAACAAAGCACCGGTGGAGGTGGGGCAGAGCAACGAACAAGGCAGAACTGGGGTTGGAACCAAAATCTGAACCAGAAACTTCTCCAAGTTTCGGGTTCTGATTTCATTCCAAACCCACCTCCGGTGCCATCCAAAAGAGGAGGAAGAAAGGAATAGAAAGAGAACGAGGAAAGGGGAGGAAAACCCCATGATAAAGCAAAAAGGAAACAAAATGAAAAGAACGGGACAAGCGGAACAGCGCGAACAGACGTCCAAGGGAGAGAAGACCAAAGCGGCGGGACCGGGGTCTGGGAAGGAACAAAAACGGAGCTTGGAAAAAGTTCCAAGTTTGGAATCGGTTCCGGTTCTGGGTCTGCCAAAACACATGAAACAAAATGCCCAAGGCTGAAAAGAAAAAACCTAACACAAAGGACACAAACCGACAAAGACCAACGAAGAGAAAAGAAAAGGCGGGGTCAGACCCGGGACGGGACCAAAACGAGGAACTTGAGAAAATTCAACATTCTGAACCGGGCCTGGGCACAACTCCAACAAAGAACAAAAGAAATGAAAACCAAGGTCTGTCAAAACCAGAAACGGGGAAGGAACAAGACCCGAACTTAGAAGGAATTTCCAAGTCCGGGATTGGTCCCAGTTCCACCTCTGACAGAACTTAGAAAGGAAAACGCCTAAGGCAGAAAACCAAAGGCCAAAGGGAAAAGACAAAGGGGGAGCTATTTTATTCCAAAATAAAATGGGGTGGTTATGCAAGGCATAACAAATGGCAATTCAGCTGGAAAAATGGTTTAACTATTTTCAAGAATCTGAAGGATTCAGCTACCCAGAACTCTTGGTTCATGAATATCACAACTCCAGTTGGGTCAGTTATAGCAAGGTTGAGCTAGGATCTCAAATGTAAGTCAATCAATGACTACCCCTGAATCTATGTGTGTGTTTGATTGTGCATCACTCTTTTATAAAGTTTTCCTCATCTTTCAGACAACAATGTGCAGGATTTGAGCTACATGAGTTGATTTCCTTTGTGCAATGATATCCTGGGCATTGCTCCGCTGCCAGTCAGGCGTCCATAGCCCCAATGGAGATACCTCTAGTTTTCTCACATCATTTTTCTACTACCAGATAGGCGTCCATAGCCCCGGTAGAGATACTGGAAGCACCCATTCATATTGACTCCTCTTCTTTTGATAATTCTTTTCTTTTCTTTGGAGCTCTAGATATTTCACTTGATTCTTTCTCAATATGTCAGATATTTTAACATCTAAACTGGGTTGAAAACTACCATGGACCTCATAATAGCACTTGGGAGATCAAATTTTTCACTCAAATCTTACAACACCATAGTCTTAGGACAAATATACCCTTACAAGAGGAGATGATCTTATTTATTTGTGACAGATTCAGGGGAGCTGATGAAGGTTACTTACTTAGCACCTTGTTTCAAAACTTTCCACAACTTTTATTGACAACAGGCATGAAACAACAAATTGAGGACAAAATCATCCAATCAGGAAGCCTGAAAATATCTAAACCACTTCTCTCCTAATGACCATAGTACACTTCAGATAACAACCAACTACTTTAAGATGGAACAAAATAGATAAACCCCCAAAAGCAAAACAAAACAGAAAGCAACAAGCAAAGAAAACACAAAGGACAGGAGAAGAGAACAAACAAAAAGTGAACTATTTACACAAAGAGCCGCAAAGATATACACGGGGACTATTTACAACCATAAATTATCTATACAAACACACCATCTAGCAAAATGCCAATTTTCATGATTCAAAATAGTGTTTAAGAAACTGTCCATTGATAGGCAAGGGGACAGGTTCTCCAGTTAAACTACTCAATTGGAAAGCATTTTCTCCTAATATCTCAGAATCTGATAAGGACCCAACCAAAGTTTTTCGAACTTCTGGTGACTGCCCTTCTTTTCACTGGCTTTGTCCCATAGCAGCACTAGGTCTGATATCCTAAAAGCCTTTATCTTGGCTCTTTTGTCAACCCATCATTTGACAACAGCCTGATGCCTAAAGAATTGTTGTAAGGCCACATCTCTCTGCTCTTCCGATTTTAACAAGGTTGCTAACCTGACATCTATCCTATTATCACTGGAGTAGAATTTCTACATGAACTCTAGGATAGGTATTTGCAGATGGATAGGAAAGACAGGCTCTTGGCCGTATACCAGCTTGAATAGTGAGGTGTTTAAGGCAGCCTTAATCCTAGTCCTATCTACCCAAAATGCGAATCTCAGTTGGGTATGCCAGTCTCTAGGGTTATGTTCTAACAGTTTCTTAATCACCCCTAAGAGATTCTTATTGGTAGACTCTGCAACTCCATTGCCTTGTGGGTAATAATTCGAAGAATATTTCAAGACAATCTTGTGATCATATGCCCAGGAAATAAATTCAGCAGAAGAAAAAGCAGAGCCATTGTCACATACCAGAGCGAAGGGTACCCCAAACCTTGTAGTGATGCACTCGGTAAGGGACTTGATCACTACCTCTATTGTGCTATTTTTGCAGGGTATAGCCTTTGTCCATCTTGTGCAGTAGTCAGTAGCAGTCAAGATAAATTTATGCCCTGCGGTAGAGTTTGGGTTGATAACCCCAATGAAATCCAACGCCCATTGGGCAAAGGGCCTTACCTCATAAACGAGCTGTAGTGGCATAGCTAAATGGCATTCCCTTGGTGCAGAAACTTGGAACATGTGACATGTTCTCACATGCTGATGTACATCCTTGAATACACAAGGCCAGTAATAACTAGATCGGAGGATCTGGTGCACCAGTGAATCGGCAGATCCATGACCCATTCCATGCTTCCCATGAAACTCAGAGATCACATGTTTAGCCTCTTGATGATCAAGGCATCTTAAGTACATTCCTTTGAAATTCTTTCTATATAAGAGCCCCCCTTTGAGCATGTAATGTGAGCTTTCAGTCTCAAGGCTCTCCTCTGACTGGCATTCATTCCCTCCAGGCACCGGTTATTGAGCATGAAAGAAATGAGATCAGCATACCATGGGTTGTTCGAAAAGGACTGAGTAGTATATTGTTGACAAATAATGATGTTACTAGCCTCAGCCATAGATTTAGATAGACCTGAACCTCAAACAAGTTTCATAGGGTGTATCTCTAAATCGAACTCTTGCAAGATGGCCATCCATTTCCCTCTTCTTTCTCCCAGGTCGCTCTGCATAAGTAGAGACTTGACAGCAGCGTCAGGAACTACAACAATAATCTAACTTCAGAGGATGTAATGCCTGAATTTTTTTACAGCTCGGACCAGCGCAAAAGCTTGCTTCTCAAGAGGTGGGTATATGATTTCTGTGTTTTTGAAGGGAGAACTCATGAAAGAAATCGGCCTCTCCTCTGACCCTTCTCCTCATTGAGTTAATACAGCTGCACACGAGTGTTCAGAGGCAAAAGAATAAATATAAAACGGCCTCAAATAGTCAGGGCTAGTGAGGACTAGATCTTCCGAGATGGATCACTTGACTTGAGAAAAGGCAGGCTTCATCTCATCATTCCACTCTATTTTGGCATCCTTCCTCATCATCTTGTTCAAGGGCTTCATGATTTCTACAAAGCCTGTGATAAACTTCCTCACGAAGTTGATCTTTCCAAAGAAGGATCTCATCTCCTTCTTGCTTCCTGGCATGGCTATCTTGAGGATGGACTCAACTCAATCTGGGTCGATGGATATTCCCCTTTTTGAAATTATGTGTCCCAAGAGCTTCCCTTTGGAAACTCTTAACACTCACTTTTTGGGATTTAAAGAGACTCCATATTGGATGCATCTTTGAAGAACTTTGCCTAAGTCTGTAGCATGGTTCAATCGATCCTTGGAGAACACTATTAGGTCGTCTATGTAAACAATAATACATTTTCCAATTAAATCCTTGAAAGCTATGTCCATGGCGTGCTGGAAAGTTTCTCCTGCGTTTATCAGACCGAATGGAATCCTTCTATATGTGAACGTCCCCCACTTGGTGGTGAAAGCCATCTTCATCCTGTCTTGAAAGTCGACCATGACCTGATTATATCTAGAGTAACCATCCAAGAATGACATCATTTGAGCTCCATTAACAGTCTGCAATACCTCATACAGGGAAGGGAGTGGGTAGTTATCCTTTTCGGAGGCTCTATTCAGGTTTTTGAAGTCAACACACAGCCTAATCTCCCTGTTCTTCTTACGAACCGGGACTAGGTTAGCCACCCAGGTTGAATGGTACACCAGGAAGATTATCCATGCTGACAGCAATTTCTGAACCTCTTTATAAATCAATGGCTCAATCAAGGCATTGACAGGGCACTACTTCTATCAGAAGGGCTTAGCTTCGGGCTTCAAGGGAATAGTGTGAGTCATAACCGAAGCATCAAATGTTTGGAGGTGCTCATACCCCCAGGCTATCATAGAAATATCCTTTTTTAGTTCCCTCAATATGTCTTCTTTAATTGCTTCAGGGCAGGCCTTCCCTATGTAGACATTTCTTTCAGGGCCCGAGTCAACTAGGTTAACTATCTCATATTCACCTCCCTTTTCTTCAGCTGATGCCTTCTCTCGAGCCCTCGGATCTGAATCAAAGATTCTCTCTAGAGAAACCATTCCCTTGGGAATGTTATTACTTTTTAGATTAAGGACCCCTTCTATATCACATTCTTTAGGGTTCCAATCCCCTTGATCTCTGTTAGACTCATCAATAATTTTCCCTTCAAAGACATCTGAGCTTGCCAAGAATGCCAGAATGTGCCGATCATCATCAAAGACTTGGAAATTCTTAATATTGTCAGGAACAGCTGGGGTGGACATCATTTCTACTGAGAATCCTTTAAATTTGGAACCTTACATAGGTTCCAAGGTGCTTGCAGCAATAGCCAGTGAACCAACTACCTGATTTTCTTCTCTTGGGATGAGACTAATCCCAAAGGCATCAAAGTCTTTGATCAGGTTCCATACCCTATTTCTATATGCTGCCAGCCTTTTGTTGTGACATGTATTCTAGCTATGAACTTGCTTGACTACTATTTCTGAATCTCCCTTGACTACTAAGGCAGTGACCCTCTTCTTTTGTGCAAACATTAATCCTCGAGCTAGGGCTTCATATTCAACTATGTTATTAGTGCACCCGAATTGCAGCTTGTAAGAAGCAAAAAAAAACTTTCCCTTTTAGGCTATTTAGCACAATTCCAACAGCACAACCGGTCTTGGACTTGGATCCATCAAAAGTAAGGGTCCATAGCTGATCGTGGGCTGGGGCTGATCATTTTGAAGCTGTTATGGGTGCTTGAGTAGAATGAGCCAGATGTGGGACTCCTTGATCTTTTACTTCAGGTATAAGGGAAGGGTGTTCTGTAAGTTCCTTAGGCACACTTTCCAATTCATATTTAGTTATAGCATCTGATCCATGACTATCCTTTTGACCATCACTAGTGTCTTTAGTTAACCCCTTGGGTTTTGTTTCATTTGTAATCACAGGGGTGTCAAGTAGATCTTGGGGCTGCTCCTCATCAGTATGTTGATTTGGGCGTGTGTCTAGAGTAGGTTTGATTTGAGAAGAGATTTCTTCTGAAAGTATTGTATCCTTAGTTAACATAGTTGCTTCCTTGGCCTCAAATGAGGAGCAGTCTACAATGGCCTCAGGGCAACTTGAGCTAGCTTCCTCAGTTTTAGAAACATGATTTAGAATGTTGATGCAGGGTTGGCAAGCCAGCTCAGAATGAGTTTGATAATGTATCCTGCACCAATTAGGAAGTAGGAGGCTTTGCAAATCTATATCTTCCCCTAAGACCAGCTGATCTTGTTGTAGTTTTCTGACCAATGCTTGTTGGTTTTCATTAATTACAGGATCAGGGAACCCGGGTATTGGCAGCGCTTTAGGATCAAGCATGGAGAATGTTAAAATTTCATCTCTTTTATACACACCTATTTCAGTTTCGAAATAGGCTACCTCATTGTGGCAATCATATTCAGTAATGATATGCCTGAGGTGAGGCTCACTCTCAATCCTGATTTGATTAGGAATCCTTTCCATGATAGCCACATATGCGAAAAGTCAAGGGAAAGATACCCCCCTAAATTCTTCATCAAATCTCAGCTTAGCAGCATACCATAGGTCTCGAGAATATTTTCCAATTGAATATCTATGTTAGTTAGGATCCTAGGATCAGAGCCAACTTAGAAATGTATGTTCCTTAATTCCCCTACCACATTTACCTCTGTTTTGTCAAGTTGAATGACCTTATTTGTCTGAATGGGGTCCAATCCTAACTTCTTGCATATGGAAAATGGCATGACATTTCTCGAAGCCCCTGAATCCAACAGACAGTTGTGAAGGTTCTTGGCCAAAATCCTTAAACTCAAAAGGAAAGGAGGAGTACCTACTTTTCTTTTGTATAAGGTTGCATTCACATCCCTAGCAGGTGTCACCTTACTCTTTCCTTTCAACTTATCGGCTTGTTCTAGAGCCTTCAGTACTATCTCCCTTTGAGTAGGGCACCACTTCAGAATGTCAAAATATGAGAAAGAATTTTTCTATTTCTGCATCTCAGAAACAATGTTAAATTCTACATTATAACTTGAATTACTTTTGAAAGTAGCAGAGGAATTACCCTTGTTATGAAAATCAGGCGGGCCTTGTGGTGGAGGAGGATTATTATTAGCGCCTTGATTTGGGGGCACCATGTGGTTAGGAGGTGTTGATGTAGTGAATGGCCCCTTACTTTGATTTCTTAGGAAGTGTCATCCCTTCGTCTGAAAAGCTTGGGCATCATATGAATCCTCCTCTAGTTCATTCTCTTCTTGTCTTGGGAATGAGGGTTCCTCTTCAAAAATGTCATAGGTCATTGCAGTATCCACTGAGTCACCTCCTTTGTGTGAATTCCTCTAGAATGTGTGAGCATCTTCATGTGCCATCTTAACAACTTTATCCATCTAAGGGAAGTTTACTTCAGAGTGGGTTGCCGTATCATGCAACCTGCACCAATTGGTCATGAAGTTGAGGTTGGCCACATTTGCAGTATGTGACCTCTCCTTATTTGCTTGATAGTTGTGAGGGACTCCACCATTATTAGGCCCTGTATTCCATTGCCTATTGTTGTTCGGCCTTTGATTATACCCCTTATTCTAACTCTGATAGCCCTGATTAGAGGAGTTATGGCCTTGATAACCTCTTTGGTTGTAACTGTTGTTGCTCTGATAAGTACCTTGATTGTTGCTGTTCTGATTAGGGTAGTTCCCTTGGCTTTGAGAGGGGTTCAAACAGAGCTAAGCCATATCATTGGTAACTTGAGACAACATTTTCTTCAGGGTTTCTACCTCATTTGCAAGTTGGACTATCTTCTCACTTTCCACACTCTTAGCAACAGGTGGATGACCACCTTGATTTGGTGTTCCAACTTGGTTAGGATGATCATGGGAACTTTGAGGAACCTGTGGTTGTTGAAAGAGATCAGGGGTTCCAATAGCAAAGAATGTGACAGGAGGTTGAGTCTGCAATTAAGACCTAGGCCCATAGTGGGAAGGAGACACTCCTGGAATAGTATTGAATAAAGCGGGTGTACTAGGTGTCTGATACCCCATTAAAGGAAAACCTCCCCCCAAACCTGGTTGAGAGTTGGTTTGTTGTTGCAACTTAATGGCTAAATGATAAACCTTGGATAAGGTATCAATATCCGCTGGCAGATAAGTTCTTTGTAAGAACAATCCCAACTAGATAGGGATCTTGCAGCCTCCTATACATTCTTTGGAACTTGGTATTGAACAAGGGTAGGGATTCACACGGCTCCTTCCTAATAGTGGTGAATTGGTGATACAGAAGGGCTAGGTCCACACAGACTCTAAACTGATTGATGAAAGCATTTTCCAAATCTGTCCAGGACAGAATAGAGCCTTGAGGAAGATTAAGATACCAGTTATATGCCATGTCTCCCAAAGAATAAGGGAACATCCTACAAACTACATCATGATGAGCTATCTAAGCTCAGGTACACGCATCCTTGAAAGCATGTATGTGTTCTTCAACACTCCTTGATTCACCATGAAAATACTTAGGGTAGAATTTCTCAGGGTTCTTAGGCAGGTCATGAAAACCTCTAGGAATAGTCCCCAATGGAGAGGGATTATTTTGGAAGAATGCCATTGGTGGTGATGGTGGTGGTTGAGCCACTTGTTTTATGGGTTGAACCAGCTGTGATGACAATTGAGATGGACGTGGTGGTGGATTGATAGGTATCCATTGGGGTATTGGTGAAAAGCCTGGTGGAGGGAGTGGAGCTGATAAAGGTGGTATGATGGTTGCCCCAGTTCTATGATACTTATGTCTTGTTGGGGTCTTGAGTTCTATGAAGGATGATGGATTCCCAGTT
>VDFB02168118.1:159929087-160092186 GCA_007258455.2 Sequoia sempervirens
TTGTACTTGATGTTTAATATTTGCTTGTTTTTAAACAAAATGTCAAAATACAATTTCATCCCAAATAGTGATGATCTAGATGCATGATCCTGCACCACAATATTTGTAAACAACAGTGAATTTATTTTAAATGATTATGTTTTCTACATGCAGTGTTGTTGTAATGACGAAAGCTCTATCTAATGCTAAAGGGGAGAAACATATATTGGCTCTTTTTCAGGACATTTCAAGCTACCTGCGTCTTTCTTGTGGTGTCATATATGTTATTGGTGTATGCATTCAGTTCCCACTTATACAAATTTGTATTGACAGTTAAGCTATTGCTACGATGTAAGTATATTCTGCTACTGCTTACAACTTCATTGGGATTTTGAATGTGACAGGGACTACTGTGTTGTGGTCTTCTGCAATCCAAAATTAGGCTTTCACTTCTCCATTTTGGTGGGCATTCAAAATAAGGTAAGGTTTTAAAGTATGTTTATTAAAATGAAAATTATGGCCATTTTAGTGGGCTATGTGACTCACTTCTCCATTTTGGAAGGCATTGAAAATAAGGTCTTGAGGAAGGTTTTAGAGTATGTTTATTAAAATGAAAATTATGGCCATTTTAATAATGAGCACATTTTGACATGTTAAATATATATATATATATATATATATATATATATATATATATATATATATATATATATATATATATATATATATATTACTATCAATTGCACTTTGGTGTGCAATAGTAAGCGGAAGATGTATGAAAGGTCAATTAGAGAAAAAATTGGTGTATTTTTTCAGACATATGTGTAGTACATGAGGTCAATTGGTAGGTAATTTAGCAAATGATGTTTATGTAACAAAGGTCTCAATTAGCATTCACTCAATAAATATATATTTTAAATATAATTTTTCATTAGACAAAATTATATATTTGTGATAGTAAATTTATTATACGAGTTTAGTTTATTTTTCTCTATCCACCTCTCTATATCATATCTATATCTCCCTCTCCATTTTATGTCTGAGTAAGGGTTCAATTAGGGTTAGCTTTTATTATAAACCTTGGGGTTAGGGTTATAGTTGGGGTTCAAATAGGAGTACAATCAAAGTTACAACTCAATTAGGGTTATGATCCAACTATGGTTTCAACTCAATTAGGGTTACAATACAATTAGGGTTAGGGGTCAATTAGGACTTTAGTTAGGGTTTAATTAGGGTTAGGTATATATTTGAATTAGGGTTACTATTAGGGTTAGGGTTAGGGTACAATTTGGGTTAGGGTAAGGTTTTAGGGTTGAATTAGGTTTAGGATTAAATTAGGGTTAAGGTTACAATTCAATTAGGGTTACTATTCACTTAAGGTTACAATTAGGGTTAATAAGGTTTTGGGTTACTGTTCTACGATTAAGCTTGCACTTCGGGTTACAATTGGGTTTCATATAAGGTTATGATCAAGATTATTATGATTGGGGTGCAATTAGGGGTTAATTAATATTAGGGTTACGTTACAATTAGGGTTTAATTAAGATTGAATTATGGTTATGACTAGGATTCAATTATTCTTATCATGATTAGGGTTAGAAAAGGGTTAATGTTCAATTAGATTTTATTATGATAAATGTTAGGATTCAATTAGGGTTAGGGTTCAGATAGGATTAGACATGAATTAAAGTCACAATTAGAATTTATGTTCAATTAGGGTTAGAGATAGGATTAGATTTAGGGTTCAATTAGGGTTAGTATTCAATCAAGTTTTAATTAGGGTTAGAGTGCAATTTGGGTTAGGATTTAATTAGGGTTAGCATATTACATTAGCATTCTACAATTAGGGTTAGAATTAGGATAAAGCTTAGGGTTAAAGTTCAATTAGGGATATGATTAGGGTTACGTTTAATCTTAAGATTAAAATTCAATTAGGGTAGGTTCTAAGATAAATCTTGGGGTTAGCATTAGGGTTAAAGTTAATTAGGTTTAGGATTCTAAAATAAATCTCAGAGTTAGCATTAGGGTTAAGGGTCAATTATGGTTTGGGTTTAGTTAGGGTTAGGGTTCAAATAGGATTATACTTAGGGTTTAATCAAGGTTAGGTATAAGTTCAATTAGGTTTACTATTAGGGTTAGGGGTAGGGTTAGGGTTAGGGTTGAATTAGGTTTATGATTAATTAATTAGGGTTAATGTTACAATTCAATTAGGGTTAGTGTTCACTTAAGGTTACGATTAGTGTTAGATTTAGGGTTTCTTCAATTAGGGTTAGGGTTAGGATATAACTAAGGTCCAATTTGGATTAGGGCTTAATAGTAATTCCAAGCCTACCCTTAACACTAACCAAAGCCTTATTCCTAACCTGAAACCTATTATAATTATAATCCAAACCCTAACCCTAACATAATTCTCACACTAAAATGAAAATTATGGCCAAGATTTTAATAATGAGCACATTTATTTAGTTATTTATTTAGTCATTTAGTTGTGATTTTACCCAATGACCAAATTAGTCACTTATAAATGACCAAATTAGTCATTTATTTTCCAAATACTACTAGTGTTAGTCACATGACTAAAATTTTTAGTCACGCAGTCATTTATTTTCCAAATTCTATTAGTGGTAGCAATGGCTTTAAACTTGTGTTTCAGAATAATACTTGTGAGATCAGAAAAGGATATGAACATATGGTTGTTGCAAGAACTCATGGAAACATTTATCAACTTAAGGGTGTGGATAGTTAGTGCCTTGTATCTCAAGTCAATGAAAGTTGGTTGTGGCATCGAAGAATGGGACATGTAAACTTTGATAATCTAGTCAAGATTAGTTCAAGAGATTTTTTTTGAGGTCTTCCTAGAATCACAAAGCCTGCTAATACTATTTGTAGAAGTTGTCAATTAGGGAAATAAACAAGATGCATTTTTAAGGGAAAAGAGAAATCTACTACTGAAATGTTGGAATTAATTCATATAGACCTCTGTGGTCTGACTAGAACATGAAGCCTAAATGGTGACAGGTATTGCATGCTCCTTATTGATGATTATTCTTGAATGACATGGTTTTCGTTTCTTAGAGAGAAGACTCAAGCTCTGGATAGGTTTAAAGTGTTCAAAGCAAGAGTGGAAAATGAAGTGAACCTAAGAATCAAATGTTTGAGATATGATAGAGGTGGAGAATTCACTTCTAGTGAATTTAATACATTTTGTGAAGAGCATGGCATAAAAAGACAATTTTTTTTCTCTAAGAACCCCTCAGCAGAATGGAGTGGTTGAGAGGAAAAATCAGATGGTACAAGAAGCTACAAGAACCATGATGAAAGAATCAAATGTACCTGATGTGTACTGGAGAGAGGCGATACACACTAGTGTTTATGTTCTTAATTGAGTTAAGATTAGAGGAAACAACACAAAGAATCCTTTTGAGTTATGGATTGGTAAGACTCCTACTGTGAAGTACTTTAAGATATTTGGAAGTAGATGTTACATTAAAAGAGATGATGAAAATCTTGGGAAGTTTGATGCTAGATGTGATGAAGGAATTTTTATTGGGTACTCAACTACCAGCAAAGCATATAGATGCTTCAATAAAAGATTGAGGAAGATTTTTGAGAGTGCTAATGTGAAAATTGATGAAGACATGCATAAACCTATTGAGATAAGTGAAGTTGAACCTGATGATCCTATATGTGGACAAGTACCTGAAGAAAATAAGGAGGGGGGAGAAGAAGAAGAAGAAGAATAGATTGAAGAAGGAGAAACCCCGAAACTTGTTGTTAAGACTCCTAAGTATGTGCAAAAGAATCATCTAAAGGAACAAATAATTGGAGATAAGAGTGAAGGTGTGAAGACTAGAAGTAAAGTAGCAGCTGAGGTAAATTTGTGTTTACTTTCTAAAATAGAAGCTAAGTCTTTGTGTGAAGCATGTGAAGATGAGAGTTGGGTTAGATCTATGAAAGATGAGTTGCAACAAATAGAAAAGAATCAGACATGGGAATTAGTTCTTAGACCTGTGAATAAGAATGTAATTGGTTCAAAATGGGTGTTCCAGAATAAGTTGAATGAAAATGATGAAGTTATAAGAAACAAAGAAATACTTGTATGCAAGGGATACTCACAAGTTGAAGGTGTGGATTTTGAAGAGACATTTTCCCCTGTGGCTAGAATGGAAGCAATTAGGATGTTTTTGGAATTTTTTTGCCCACAAGGATTTCAAAGTATATCAAATGGATGTCAAGTAAGCATTTTTGAATGGTGAATTGGAAGAAGAATTATACATGGAACAACTTGAAGGATTTTAGTTATCTGAAAAATTGGATATGGTTTGTAAGTTGAAGAAGGCATTGTATGGACTGAAGCAAGCTCCTAGAGCTTGGCATGCAAGATTGGATAGATACCTAACACAACAAGGATTCTGCAAAGGCTCTACTGACAACAATCTTTACTTCAAAGTGCAAGGTAAAAAAATGTTGATAGTGGTAGTATATGTTGATGATATCATCTTTGGAGGAAATGAAGGTATGTGTAAAATATCTGCAAAAGAAATGCAAAAAGAATTTGAAATGTCCATGATTGGAGAGCTGAATTTCTTTCTTGGTCTTCAAGTAAATCAAACTGATAAGGGGATATTCATTTCACAATCAAAATATGTGAATGAGCTATTGAAGAAATTTGGAATGGATGACTCCAAACCGGTTAGTACTCCTGTGGTAACTGGATGTAAGGTAAGTAAAGATGATGAATCTGCTAAAGCTGATCAGAGCAAATACAAATCTATGATTGGTGGGCTATTGTATATTACTGCTAATAGACTAGATATCATGCATGTTGTATGTTTAGTTTCCAGGATTCAAGTTGATCCTAAAGAGGCCATGTTGTAGCTGTAAAGAGGATATTCAGATATCTTAAAGGTACATCGGATTATGGCTTATGGTATCCCAAGGATGTTGATTTCACCTTGAGTGCTTATACTGATGCAAATTGGGTTGGTTGTGTGGATGATTGGAAGAGTACCAGTGGAGGTGCTTTCTTTCTTGGTGGAAGATTGGTTTCTTGGTTGAGTTAGAAATAAGACTCAATTTCTTTATCCACTACAGAGGAAAAATATATTGTTGCAGCATCCTGCTGCACACAGGTTTTGTGGATGAAGCAAACTCTGAAAGACATTGGAGTGATATGTGATGATCCTATTCTTATTTTTTGTGACAACACAAGTGTTATAAACATTTCAAATAATTTGATGATGTATTCAAGAACAAAACACATATCTATCAACTATCATTTCCTGAGAGAGAAGGTGTTGGAGAATAAAGTCAAGCTAGAGTATGTGTCAATGAAGGAACAAATTGTAGATATATTCACTAAGGCCCTTTCAAAGGATACTTTTTAGTATCATAAGGAGAGGTTGGGGGTCATTGGCCCTCTGAACTAGGTGCACATGGAGGTGCATCGGTCCAGTGAATTCACCGATTCTTCATTTATTTGGACTGATGAATTGATCTACTCCACAAGGGGAGTAGAAAAGTTTTTCATTGTTGCAGTATGATTTGAATGGGTGTACTCATAAGAGGGAGTAATCAAAGTTTTTGATCTTTTCCATTCATGTCAAAGAGGGAGAGAAAGTCATGTGAAAAATAATAGAAGAAAGAAGGAGAGAGAATCATGAAGAAGAAGAGAGTTGTCTTTGATTTTTTTTCACATCATGTGTTGCCATCAATGACAAAGGGGGAGACTGTTGCAAGTATGAGAAAGTTTGGTGGTGTTGTCATTAATGTTGTCATTGATGTCAACATAGTTCAATATGTTGCAGATTGTGCATGTATAGTTGAGAAACTATTGATATGTTGTGAGTACATGGAGCTATCCTTATGATGTTACAAATGTGCTGAAATGATGGGTTGCCAAGTACTTTTGAGAAAATTAATAAAGAGTGAAGTCCAAATTATGTAAGTGTTTAGAGTGTGCTCTGCGTTTCTCCTATGTTGATCCTATGCTTGTGCGGATCTAAAGGGTTGTTGTTGATGATCTGATGGTGATATATACTGATTTGTAGCTTATGGTTTGATGGAGTGTGAAAGTTATGTTCACCGATGTGTGAACTATTTTGGCAGAGTTGGTTATATATGGATTGGGAGAAATATTTCTGCTCTGCAATCCTCCACTGTTTTGTTTTAGGTCTTGTGGATTTGGAATATGTCTTGTAATGGTGTTCTCTAGGTTCTGGCAAATATCTTTTTGGTTTGGTGATTCAAAATTTGAGTTTCAGAGTTGTATGTGTTTGCACACTCTAGAAGGACTGATGGAAGGAGTTTTGTATTCGAAGGTCGTTACACTTGTTGTGCATGTATCTGAAGGAACCCAAGAAGTGTTCTCATGCATAATGAAGCATGTTGTGTCACCCGCATGTTATCTTCTTGCTAAGAAGCACGTACTTCAATGTTCATTTGTGTTTTCATTAGGTTTGGCCGACCTGGTGTTTACACTTCATATGAAGAATTAAATTTATTAAGGAAGCATGTGATTGATCTGAGACATTTCTTTTGGTTTAGCTAAGTGTTTAATTGTTCCACTCTCATTCCAGTTATGCCTTGCATAACCACCCCATTTTATTCTTGAATAAAATAGGTCCCCCTTTGTCTTTTCCCTTTGGCCTTTGGATTTCTGCCTTAGGCGTTTTCCTTTCTAAGTTCTGTCGGAGGCAGAACCGGGACCGATCCCAGACTTGGAAATTCCTTCTAAGTTCAGGTCTTGTTCCTTCCCCAGTTCCAGTTTCGACAGACCTTGGTTTTCGTTTCTTTTATTCTTTGTCAGAGTCGTGTCTGGGCCCAGTTCGAAATGTTGAATTTTCTCAAGTTCCTCGTTTTGGTCCCATCCTGGATCTGACCCCGCCTTTTCTTTTCTCTTCGTTGGTCTTTGTCAGTTTGTGTCCTTTGCCTTAGGTGTTTTCTTTTCAGCCTTGGGAATTTTGTTTCATGTGTTTTGGCGGACCCGGAACCGGAACCAATTCCGAACTTGGAAAATTTTCCAAGCTCCATTTTTGTTCCTTCCCCGACCCCGGTCCCGCTGCTTTGGTCTTCTCTCCCTTGTGCGTCTGTTCGCGTTGTTCCGCTTGTCCCGTTATTTTCATTTTGTTTTCTTTTTTCTTTATTGTGGAGTTGTCCTCCCCTTTCCTTGTTCTCTTTCTGTTCCTTTCTTCCTCCTCTTTTGGATGGCACCGGAGGCGGGTTCGGAACGGAATCTAAACCTGAAACTTGGAGAAGTTTCTAGTTTAGATTTTGGTTCCAACCCCAGTTCCACCTTGTTGGTCGTTCTGCCCCACCTCCGCCAGTGCTTTGTTCCCATCCTTTGCGTTTTTGGGTTTCTTGCAGACATGGATCCAGGACTGGGTATGAAATTGGGAATGTTGATTATTTCCCTGGCTCATTCTCGCCCTGACTTCGGTCCCGAGTCTGGTTTTATTTTTGCTCTGCCCCTGCTAATTTCAAGGCGAGGGATGTCGTCTGTAGGTCGTATTTTTTCCTGATCCCAGTTCCGCCGGGATTCATCTAGTTTTACCCTCTCGTCCTATTTTAATTTTGGTCCCGGTTCCGCTAGTTTTAAATAGTGTGTTCCCATTCGGTTTTGACCCCGCCTCCACAGTTTTATATTTCTTTTTGATAAAATTGGAGGCATGATAAATAATGATATATCTTACTTGCCTTTGGGAACTAATGGAGACCTTGTTTTGCAAGATCAAGTCATGGGCATGAGGATATTTCTTAAGGATCTCGATGAAGGGTCCTGCCGACCACCTTTAGATGGGTTCTTATATCGCCATAAGGTTCTCTCCCTGCCAAGAGGTCTCGGCGAGATCTTTGGGTCTCACTGACAGGCGGAAAAGGGTATTCACTATCGGCACAATGTTCTCTCTTCGTCGGGATGTCTCGGCAAACCCCTAATGTCTCCCCAACTGAGTAAAGAGCCTTGATATGTTTTCCTTTGATGGGAGTCACGCTAAAACAAAAATAGGAATTGCAACGAGAGGGTCAACAAAGGATGTCAAGGAGACTCCAAAGAAAATAAGGGTTTCGCCATGTGGTCTCAGTGACTGTCTCGTGTCTTGCCGATAGCGGCGAATCCGCCAAAGAAGGAACATATCGTTGTAGCTCTTGGTGCCCACCATGACATCTTGCCGAAGGTGGATGTCATGCCGACTGAAGGAGGGGGCCACCGAAAGAAATGAGAGCTTGCCGAGAGGAAGCAATCTTGTCGAGGATCCTTGTGAGATCTGTATGATCTCCGTGGCTCGCCAAAACCTCACACCGAGTGGCCCGTGCTACACCGGCGAACTTGTAGAAGAGCGGATCTAGAGCAAGAAGAGCACCAAATGAGGGAGAAGATGAAGCCATGAGTCAAATGGACAACTGTGAGGTCTGTAGACAGAGGAAGCTCAACATTAATGGCGATATTTTGGGGCACTCAAAGAAGCTCCGCTGGAGATTCAAAATGGACATGGAGGCCAGAAATAAGTGTGGTAGCTGCAAAAGATCTATAGAGCACCTTAGGGGACAATCTTCACTGACATAAGACAACAATGATTCAGATTTATTGCGGAATCCACTTTTGTTAAAGATCTAGGCGCCGACTTCCTGACACCACGGGATATTTTATAAACCCTAAAAATGGGCGCTGACATTCTTCTGAGGGAGACGTATATATGGCATTCTTTCCTCTTTGTAAAAGGGTTCCAGAATTTTTAGTGTTAGAACTTCTAGATTAGAAATTCTAGGTTTAGAGAACTGTTTAGAGCTAGAATTGTTAGGAGTTAGTCAGCTAGCAGAAGGAGATCGAGTTGCATCTTGATTCTCAGTAATGAGAACTTCTCCTGTCTTCTTAGTTAGCAGTTAGATTTTAGTATAGATTGTAATGTATTTTCAAAGTTCTAGTGTAAATGGAAGCAGTTTGAAGACACAGATTTCTCTGTACACTGGTGATTGTGCAGATTTGTAAATGTCGCTTATCTGTCTAACCCACAGTAGAAGCAACCAGATTTGAATCTACTTCATATTGTGTTCTAGAATGGTATTTATCTAAAATTAATCATCCGATTTTGAAATCTTTCAAGGAATGAAATCTCATTTTGTGTTTTGCTTAAATGGTAGTTTATAATCAATTGTTAAAAATTAGCACTGTGAATGAATGATATTGTGTGTTAATCACAAGTTAATTATGTTCTTCAGTTTTAGTTAGAAAATTCCTTGAAAGGAAATAAGTCTGGTTAAATTGGATGAACTATTGTTCTTTTCTATTCCAAAACACTGATCCATCTTTTTGTATTTCTTTAAAACCCCTGGTTAGAATAGGTTTTATTTCATGCTTGATCTTAGAACAATCTAGAAGCCCAGCACCAGCAGGCCCCTTAAATATTATTGTCGCATTGGCCACTAAGTAACATCAACACAGTTGAGACCCAACTACCAAGACCTTGGGAGCTAAGGAATCCATGTGTTTCCCTTCTCTTTCAGGAGAAGCGGAGTAGCAATACTCTATTTAGCATTGTTGTGGTGCCAAAATTGCCATCAACAGGAACTGGCGCTAGAGGAAGGGCCAAGAAGGGAAAACTGGATAAAGCTGGTTCATCTTCCCCAGAAAGGCCCCAAAGAGTTCTTCGGTCAACTGGGAATCCATCATCCTTCATAGAACTCAAGACCCCAACAAGACATAAGTATCATAGAACTGGGGCAACCATCATACCACCTTTATCAGCTCCACTCCCTCCACCAGGCTTTTCACCAATACCCCAATGGATACCTATCAATCCACCACCACGTCCATCTCAATTGTCATCACAGCTGGTTCAACCCATAAAACAAGTGGCTCAACCACCACCATCACCACCAATGGCATTCTTCCAAAATAATCCCTCTCCATTGGGGACTATTCCTAGAGGTTTTCATGACCTGCCTAAGAACCCTGAGAAATTCTACCCTAAGTATTTTCATGGTGAATCAAGGAGTGTTGAAGAACACATACATGCTTTCAAGGATGCGTGTACCTGAGCTTAGATAGCTCATCATGATGTAGTTTGTAGGATGTTCCCTTATTCTTTGGGAGACATGGCATATAACTGGTATCTTAATCTTCCTCAAGGCTCTATTCTGTCCTGGACAGATTTGGAAAATGCTTTCATCAATCAGTTTAGAGTCTGTGTGGACCTAGCCCTTCTGTATCACCAATTCACCACTATTAGGAAGGAGCCGTGTGAATCCCTACCCTTGTTCAATACCAAGTTCCAAAGAATGTATAGGAGGCTGCAAGATCCCTATCTAGTTGGGATTGTTCTTACAAAGAACTTATCTGCCAGCGGATATTGATACCTTATCCAAGGTTTATCATTTAGCCATTAAGTTGCAACAACAAACCAACTCTCAACCAGGTTTGGGGGGAGGTTTTCCTTTAATGGGGTATCAGACACCTAGTACACCCGCTTTATTCAATACTATTCCAGGAGTGTCTCCTTCCCACTATGGGCCTAGGTCTTAATTGCAGACTCAACCTCCTGTCACATTCTTTGCTATTGGAACCCCTGATCTCTTTCAACAACCACAGGTTCCTCAAAGTTCCCATGATCATCCTAACCAAGTTGGAACACCAAATCAAGGTGGTCATCCACCTGTTGCTAAGAGTGTGGAAAGTGAGAAGATAGTCCAACTTGCAAATGAGGTAGAAACCCTGAAGAAAATGTTGTCTCAAGTTACCAATGATATGGCTTAGCTCTGTTTGAACCCCTCTCAAAGCCAAGGGAACTACCCTAATCAGAACAGCAACAATCAAGGTACTTATCAGAGCAACAACAGTTACAACCAAAGAGGTTATCAAGGCCATAACTCCTCTAATCAGGGCTATCAGAGTTAGAATAAGGGGTATAATCAAAGGCCGAACAACAATAGGCAATGGAATACAGGGCCTAATAATGGTGGAGTCCCTCACAACTATCAAGCAAATAAGGAGAGGTCACATACTGCAAATGTGGCCAACCTCAACTTCATGACCAATTGGTGCAGGTTGCATGATACGGCAACCCACTCTGAAGTAAACTTCCCTTAGATGGATAAAGTTGTTAAGATGGCACATGAAGATGCTCACACATTCTAGAGGAATTCACACAAAGGAGGTGACTCAGTGGATACTGCAATGACCTATGACATTTTTGAAGAGGAACCCTCATTCCCAAGACAAGAAGAGAATGAACTAGAGGAGGATTCATATGATGCCCAAGCTTTTCAGACGAAGGGATGACACTTCCTAAGAAATCAAAGTAAGGGGCCATTCACTACATCAACACCTCCTAACCACATGGTGCCCCCAAATCAAGGCGCTAATAATAATCCTCCTCCACCACAAGGCCCGCCTGATTTTCATAACAAGGGTAATTCCTCTGCTACTTTCAAAAGTAATTCAAGTTATAATGTAGAATTTAACATTGTTTCTGAGATGCAGAAATAGAAAAATTCTTTCTCATATTTTGACATTCTGAAGTGGTGCCCTACTCAAAGGGAGATAGTACTGAAGGCTCTAGAACAAGCCGATAAGTTGAAAGGAAAGAGTAAGGTGACACCTGCTAGGGATGTGAATGCAACCTTATACAAAAGAAAAGTAGGTACTCCTCCTTTCCTTTTGAGTTTAAGGATTTTGGCCAAGAACCTTCACAACTGTCTGTTGGATTCAGGGGCTTCGAGAAATGTCATGCCATTTTCCATATGCAAGAAGTTAGGATTGGACCCCATTCAGACAAATAAGGTCATTCAACTTGACAAAACAGAGGTAAATGTGGTAGGGGAATTAAGGAACATACATTTCTAAGTTGGCTCTGATCCTAGGATCCTAACTAACATAGATATTCAATTGGAAAATATTCTCGAGACCTATGGTATGCTGCTAAGCTGAGATTTGATGAAGAATTTAGGGGGGTATCTTTCCCTTGACTTTTCGCATATGTGGCTATCATGGAAAGGATTCCTAATCAAATCAGGATTGAGAGTGAGCCTCACCTCAGGCATATCATTACTGAATATGATTGCCACAATGAGGTAGCCTATTTCGAAACTGAAATAGGTGTGTATAAAAGAGATGAAATTTTAACATTCTCCATGCTTGATCCTAAAGCGCTGCCAATACCCGGGTTCCCTGATCCTGTAATTAATGAAAACCAACAAGCATTGGTCAGAAAACTACAACAAGATCAGCTGGTCTTAGGGGAAGATATAGATTTGCAAAGCCTCCTACTTCCTAATTGGTGCAGGATACATTATCAAACTCATTCTGAGCTGGCTTGCCAACCCTGCATCAACATTCTAAATCATGTTTCTAAAACTGAGGAAGCTAGCTCAAGTTGCCCTGAGGCCATTGTAGACTGCTCCTCATTTGAGGCCAAGGAAGCAACTATGTTAACTAAGGATACAATACTTTCAGAAGAAATCTCTTCTCAAATCAAACCTACTCTAGACACACGCCCAAATCAACATACTGATGAGGAGCAGCCCCAAGATCTACTTGACACCCCTGTGATTACAAATGAAACAAAACCCAAGGGGTTAACTAAAGACACTAGTGATGGTCAAAAGGATAGTCATGGATCAGATGCTATAACTAAATATGAATTGGAAAGTGTGCCTAAGGAACTTACAGAACACCCTTCCCTTATACCTGAAGTAAAAGATCAAGGAGTCCCACATCTGGCTCATTCTACTCAAGCACCCATAACAGCTTCAAAATGATCAGCCCCAGCCCACGATCAGCTATGGACCCTTACTTTTGATGGATCCAAGTCCAAGACCGGTTGTGCTGTTGGAATTGTGCTAAATAGCCTAAAAGGGAAAGTTTTTTTTTGCTTCTTACAAGCTGCAATTCGGGTGCACTAATAACATAGTTGAATATGAAGCCCTAGCTCGAGGATTAATGTTTGCACAAAAGAAGAGGGTCACTGCCTTAGTAGTCAAGGGAGATTCAGAAATAGTAGTCAAGCAAGTTCATAGCTAGAATACATGTCACAACAAAAGGCTGGCAGCATATAGAAATAGGGTATGGAACCTGATCAAAGACTTTGATGCCTTTGGGATTAGTCTCATCCCAAGAGAAGAAAATCAGGTAGTTGGTTCACTGGCTATTGCTGCAAGCACCTTGGAACCTATGTAAGGTTCCAAATTTAAAGGATTCTCAGTAGAAATGATGTCCACCCCAGCTGTTCCTGACAATATTAAGAATTTCCAAGTCTTTGATGATGATCGGCACATTCTGGCATTCTTGGCAAGCTCAGATGTCTTTGAAGGGAAAATTATTGATGAGTCTAACAGAGATCAAGGGGATTGGAACCCTAAAGAATGTGATATAGAAGGGGTCCTTAATCTAAAAAGTAATAACATTCCCAAGGGAATGGTTTCTCTAGAGAGAATCTTTGATTCAGATCCGAGGGCTCGAGAGAAGGCATCAGCTGAAGAAAAGGGAGGTGAATATGAGATAGTTAACCTAGTTGACTCGGGCCCTGAAAGAAATGTCTACATAGGGAAGGCCTGCCCTGAAGCAATTAAAGAAGACATATTGAGGGAACTAAAAAAGGATATTTCTATGATAGCCTGGGGGTATGAGCACCTCCAAACATTTGATGCTTCGGTTATGACTCACACTATTCCCTTGAAGCCCGAAGCTAAGCCCTTCTGATAGAAGTAGTGCCCTGTCAATGCCTTGATTGAGCCATTGATTTATAAAGAGGTTCAGAAATTGCTGTCAGCATGGATAATCTTCCTGGTGTACCATTCAACCTGGGTGGCTAACCTAGTCCCGGTTCGTAAGAAGAACAGGGAGATTAGGCTGTGTGTTGACTTCAAAAACCTGAATAGAGCCTCCGAAAAGGATAACTACCCACTCCCTTCCCTGTATGAGGTATTGCAGACTGTTAATGGAGCTCAAATGATGTCATTCTTGGATGGTTACTCTAGATATAATCAGGTCATGGTCGACTTTCAAGACAGGATGAAGATGGCTTTCACCACCAAGTGGGGGACGTTCACATATAGAAGGATTCCATTCGGTCTGATAAACGCAGGAGAAACTTTCCAGCACGCCATGGACATAGCTTTCAAGGATTTAATTGGAAAATGTATTATTGTTTACATAGACGACCTAATAGTGTTCTCCAAGGATCGATTGAACCATGCTACAGACTTAGGCAAAGTTCTTCAAAGATGCATCCAATATGGAGTCTCTTTAAATCCCAAAAAGTGAGTGTTAAGAGTTTCCAAAGGGAAGCTCTTGGGACACATAATTTCAAAAAGGGGAATATCCATCGACCCAGATTGAGTTGAGTCCATCCTCAAGATAGCCATGCCAGGAAGCAAGAAGGAGATGAGATCCTTCTTTGGAAAGATCAACTTCGTGAGGAAGTTTATCACAGGCTTTGTAGAAATCATGAAGCCCTTGAACAAGATGATGAGGAAGGATGCCAAAATAGAGTGGAATGATGAGATGAAGCCTGCCTTTTCTCAAGTCAAGTGATCCATCTCGGAAGATCTAGTCCTCACTAGCCCTGACTATTTGAGGCCGTTTTATATTTATTCTTTTGCCTCTGAACACTCGTGTGCAGCTGTATTAACTCAATGAGGAGAAGGGTCAGAGGAGAGGCCGATTTCTTTCATGAGTTCTCCCTTCAAAAACACAGAAATCATATACCCACCTCTTGAGAAGCAAGCTTTTGCGCTGGTCCGAGCTGTAAAAAAATTCAGGCATTACATCCTCTGAAGTTAGATTATTGTTGTAGTTCCTGACGCTGCTGTCAAGTCTCTACTTATGCAGAGCGACCTGGGAGAAAGAAGAGGGAAATGGATGGCCATCTTGCAAGAGTTCGATTTAGAGATACACCCTATGAAACTTGTTTGAGGTTCAGGTCTATCTAAATCTATGGCTGAGGCTAGTAACATCATTATTTGTCAACAATATACTACTCAGTCCTTTTCGAACAACCCATGGTATGCTGATCTCATTTCTTTCATGCTCAATAACCGGTGCCTGGAGGGAATGAATGCCAGTCAGAGGAGAGCCTTGAGACTGAAAGCTCACATTACATGCTCAAAGGGGGGCTCTTATATAGAAAGAATTTCAAAGGAATGTACTTAAGATGCCTTGATCATCAAGAGGCTAAACATGTGATCTCTGAGTTTCATGGGAAGCATGGAATGGGTCATGGATCTGCCGATTCACTGGTGCACCAGATCCTCCGATCTAGTTATTACTGGCCTTGTGTATTCAAGGATGTACATCAGCATGTGAGAACATGTCACATGTTCCAAGTTTCTGCACCAAGGGAATGCCATTTAGCTATGCCACTACAGCTCGTTTATGAGGTAAGGCCCTTTGCCCAATGGGCGTTGGATTTCATTGGGGTTATCAACCCAAACTCTACCGCAGGGCATAAATTTATCTTGACTGCTACTGACTACTGCACAAGATGGACAAAGGCTATACCCTGCAAAAATAGCACAATAGAGGTAGTGATCAAGTCCCTTACCGAGTGCATCACTACAAGGTTTGGGGTACCCTTCGCTCTGGTATGTGACAATGGCTCTGCTTTTTCTTCTGCTGAATTTATTTCCTGGGCATATGATCACAAGATTGTCTTGAAATATTCTTCGAATTATTACCCACAAGGCAATGGAGTTGCAGAGTCTACCAATAAGAATCTCTTAGGGGTGATTAAGAAACTGTTAGAACATAACCCTAGAGACTGGCATACCCAACTGAGATTCGCATTTTGGGTAGATAGGACTAGGATTAAGGCTGCCTTAAACACCTCACTATTCAAGCTGGTATACGGCCAAGAGCCTGTCTTTCCTATCCATCTGCAAATACCTATCCTAGAGTTCATGTAGAAATTCTACTCCAGTGATAATAGGATAGATGTCAGGTTAGCAACCTTGTTAAAATCGGAAGAGCAGAGAGATGTGGCCTTACAACAATTCTTTAGGCATCAGGCTGTTGTCAAATGATGGGTTGACAAAAGAGCCAAGATAAAGGCTTTTAGGATATCAGACCTAGTGCTGCTATGGGACAAAGCCAGTGAAAAGAAGGGCAGTCACCAGAAGTTCGAAAAACTTTGGTTGGGTCCTTATCAGATTCTGAGATATTAGGAGAAAATGCTTTCCAATTGAGTAGTTTAACTGGAGAACCTGTCCCCTTGCCTATCAATGGACAGTTTCTTAAACACTATTTTGAATCATGAAAATTGGCATTTTGCTAGATGGTGTGTTTGTATAGATAATTTATGGTTGTAAATAGTCCCCGTGTATATCTTTGCGGCTCTTTGTGTAAATAGTTCACTTTTTGTTTGTTCTCTTCTCCTGTCCTTTGTGTTTTCTTTGCTTGTTGCTTTCTGTTTTGTTTTGCTTTTGGGGGTTTATCTATTTTGTTCCATCTTAAAGTAGTTGGTTGTTATCTGAAGTGTACTATGGTCATTAGGAGAGAAGTGGTTTAGATATTTTCAGGCTTCCTGATTGGATGATTTTGTCCTCAATTTGTTGTTTCATGCCTGTTGTCAATAAAAGTTGTGGAAAGTTTTGAAACAAGGTGCTAAGTAAGTAACCTTCATCAGCTCCCCTGAATCTGTCACAAATAAATAAGATCATCTCCTCTTGTAAGGGTATATTTGTCCTAAGACTATGGTGTTGTAAGATTTGAGTGAAAAATTTGATCTCCCAAGTGCTATTATGAGGTCCATGGTAGTTTTCAACCCAGTTTAGATGTTAAAATATCTGACATATTGAGAAAGAATCAAGTGAAATATCTAGAGCTCCAAAGAAAAGAAAAGAATTATCAAAAGAAGAGGAGTCAATATGAATGGGTGCTTCCAGTATCTCTACCGGGGCTATGGACGCCTATCTGGTAGTAGAAAAATGATGTGAGAAAACTAGAGGTATCTCCATTGGGGCTATGGACGCCTGACTGGCAGCGGAGCAATGCCCAGGATATCATTGCACAAAGGAAATCAACTCATGTAGCTCAAATCCTGCACATTGTTGTCTGAAAGATGAGGAAAACTTTATAAAAGAGTGATGCACAATCAAACACACACATAGATTCAGGGGTAGTCATTGATTGACTTACATTTGAGATCCTAGCTCAACCTTGCTATAACTGACCCAACTGGAGTTGTGATATTCATGAACCAAGAGTTCTGGGTAGCTGAATCCTTCAGATTCTTGAAAATAGTTAAACCATTTTTCCAGCTGAATTGCCATTTGTTATGCCTTGCATAACCACCCCATTTTATTTTGGAATAAAATAGCTCCCCCTTTGTCTTTTCCCTTTGGCCTTTGGTTTTCTGCCTTAGGCGTTTTCCTTTCTAAGTTCTGTCAGAGGTGGAACTGGGACCAATCCCGGACTTGGAAATTCCTTCTAAGTTCGGGTCTTGTTCCTTCCCCGTTTCTGGTTTTGACAGACCTTGGTTTTCATTTCTTTTGTTCTTTGTTGGAGTTGTGCCCAGGCCCGGTTCAGAATGTTGAATTTTCTCAAGTTCCTCGTTTTGGTCCCGTCCCGGGTCTGACCCCGCCTTTTCTTTTCTCTTCGTTGGTCTTTGTCGGTTTGTGTCCTTTGTGTTAGGTTTTTTCTTTTCAGCCTTGGGCATTTTGTTTCATGTGTTTTGGCAGACCCAGAACCGGAACCGATTCCAAACTTGGAACTTTTTCCAAGCTCCGTTTTTGTTCCTTCCCAGACCCCGGTCCCGCCGCTTTGGTCTTCTCTCCCTTGGACGTCTGTTCGCGCTGTTCCGCTTGTCCCGTTCTTTTCATTTTGTTTCCTTTTTGCTTTATCATGGGGTTTTCCTCCCCTTTCCTCGTTCTCTTTCTATTCCTTTCTTCCTCCTCTTTTGGATGGCACCGGAGGTGGGTTTGGAATGAAATCAGAACCCGAAACTTGGAGAAGTTTCTGGTTCAGATTTTGGTTCCAACCCCAGTTCTGCCTTGTTCGTTGCTCTGCCCCACCTCCACCGGTGCTTTGTTCCCATCCTTTTCATTTTGGGGTTTCTCACGGATGTGGATCAGGGACTGGGTATGAACTTGGGAATGTTGATTATTTCCCTGGCTCATTCCCACCCCGACTTCAGTCCTGAGTTCAGTTTTCTTTTGGCTCCGCCCCCGCCAGTTTCAAGGTGAGGGATGTCATTTGTGGGTCGTATTTTGTCCCGATCTCGGTTCCACTAGGATTCATCCAGTTTTACCCTCTCATCCCATTTTAGTTTTGGTCCAGGTTCTGCCAGTTTTAAATAGTGTGTTCCCATTTGGTTTTGACCCCACCTCTGCCAATTTTATATTTCTTTTTGATAAAATTGGAGGCATGATAAATAATGATATATCTTACTTGCCTTTGGGAACTAATGGAGACCTTGTTTTGCAGGATCAAGTCATGGGCATGAGGATATTTCTTAAGGATCTTGACGAAGGGTCTTGCCGACCGCCTTCAGATGGGTTCTTATATCGCCATAAGGTTCTCTCCCCACTAAGAGGTCTCAGCGAGATCTTCGAGTCTCACCAACGAGCGGCAAAGGGTATTCACTGTCGGCACAATGTTCTCTCTTCGCCGGGATGTCTTGGCGAACCCCTAATGTCTCGCCGACTGAGTAAAGGGCCTTGATATGTTTGCCTTCGGTGGGAGTCACGCCGAAACAAAAATAGGAACTGGCGCGAGAGGGTCAACAAAGGATGTTGGGGAGACTCCAAAGAAAACAAGGGTTTCGCCATGTGGTCTTAGTGACTGTCTCGTGTCTTTCTGATAGTGGTGAATCCACCAATGAAGGAACATATCGTTGTAGCTCTTGGCACCCACCATGACGTCTTGTCGAAGGCGGATGTCCTGCCGACCGAAGGAGGGGGCCACCGAAAGAAATGAGAGCTCACCGAGAGGACGCGATTTCACCATCTCGTCTGGCCGAGAGGAAGCAGTCTTGCCGAGGATCCTTGCGAGATTAGTATGATCTCCGTGGCTCGCCAAAACCTCACACCGAGTGGCCCGTGCTACACCAACGAACTTGCAGAAGAGCGGATCTGGAGAGGGAAGAGCGCCAGACAAGGGAGAAGATGAAGTCGTGAGTCAAATGGACAGCTGTGAGGTTTGCTGACAGAGGAAGCTTAGCATTATTGGCAATATTTTGGGGCACTCAAAGAAGCTCCGCTGGAGATTCGAAATGGACACAGAGGCTAGAAATAAGTGCGGTAGCTATAAAAGATCTTCAGAGCACCTCAGGGGACAATGTTCACCGACATAAGATAGCAAGGATTCAGATTTATTGCGAAATCCACTTTTGTTAAAGATCTAGGCGCCGAATTCCTAACACCATAGGATATTTTTGTAAACCCTAAAAATGGGCGCCGACATTCTTCTGAGGGAGACGTATATATGGCATTCTTGCCTCTTTGTAAAAGGGTTCCAAAATTTTTAGTGTTAGCACTTCTAGATTAGAACTTCTAGGTTTAGAGAACTGTTTAGAGCTAGAACTGTTAGGAGTTAGTCAGCTAGCAAAAGGAGATCGAGTTGCATCTTGATTCTCAGTAATGAGAGCTTCTCCGTCTTCTTAGTTAGTAGTTAGATTTTAGTACAGATTGTAATGTATTTTCAAAGTTCTTCTAGTGTAAATGGAAGCAGTTTGAAGACACAATTTCTCTGTACACTGGTGATTGTGCCAGATTTGTAAATGTTGCTTATCTGTCTAACCCACAGTAGAAGCAACCAGATTCGAATCTACTTCATATTGTGTTCCAGAACGGTATTTATCTAAAATTAATCATCTAATTTTGAAAGCTTTCAAGGAATGAAATCTCATTTTGTGTTTTGCTTAAATGGTAGTTTATAATCAGTTGTTAAAAATCAACACTGTGAATGAATGATACTGTGTGTTAATCACAAGTTAATTATGTTCTTCAGTTTTAGTTAGCAAATTCCTTGAAAGGCAATAAGTCTGGTTAAATTGGATGAACTATTGTTCTTTTCTGTTCCAAAACCCTGATCCATCTTTTTGTATTTCTTTAAAACCCCTGGTTAGAATAGGTTTTATTTCATGCTTGATCTTAGAACAATCCAGAAGCCCAACACCAGCAGGCCCCTTGAATATTACTGTCACATTGGCCACTGAGTAACATCAGCATAGTTGAGACCCAACTACCAAGACCTTGGGAGCTAAGGCATCCATGTGTTGCCCTTCTCTTTCAGGAGAAGCAGAGTAGCAATACTCATTTAGCATTGTTGTGGTGCCAAATCAACATCAACCTTCTTTCCAGTGTGGGTTACATATTTGTGACATAATTTGAATTTGAATGAAGAGTAGTTCATTTTTTGGAGAAATCTCTCAGGTTTTTTTTGATATAAATCAAGTAATTCTGAAGGATTGGATATGCTATCAGTAACAAATCCATCCATTTTTGAATTCATCTGTTTAAGTATTCAGATGGATTATTTGGGGGTTTTGTTTGTTTGGTCAAATCACTTTATTTCAATTGTTTGATATGTATTGATCTTTGATTTTATCAATTGAGGAGTGTATCATTGTTATAATCATGGGTCATTCAACTCATCCTTCTATAATCATTTTGACTAAGGAAAAATATGAATCTTGGAAAAAGGCATCCTAACACATTGCAGATGGCTCAATCTGTTGCCTCATCTTTATGGACTTCTCCTAACCCAGATTCACATTGGAATAAATTGGTTTTGGGTTATAAAATGATATATCATCAAATTAATTGTTACAACCATTGGTGTTGACATATTTTGGAAGATCTCAAATACTGAGTACCCAAGCACACTTTGGATGAGAATTTGGGAGATCTATGGAGATCCACATAATCCTCCATTCTCAAATGATCTTGCATTAGATTGCATCATTCCACTTGATGATGTTAATAATATACCCTTTGATGATGATACATTAGAGGAGCTTGAATATGATGCAGAGATTGGGTGTCTTGATAATAAAAAGGCATCTCTTGCAACTCCAAATAATTCCTATTTGGAATGGGAAGCATTCTTATATTTGTACTTGTTTATATTTCTTATGAAAGAGAGGCATGTTGTTTTTAAGCATTGGATCATGTTTTATCTTTAAGCATTCACCATTTCTACAATACATTACACATTGTGGGGGGATACTAGTCTCTCTCTTTCCCTCTTATAGGGAGATATTAATTTTATATTTATGATGGATGTAGTCCTTGGTGGGTCATGTTAATTCCTTCATCCATCAATTCTTCCATAGCTTTCACATGATTATTTTCTTGCATTCTATCTTTTGGAGAGTGTTTTTTCCTGTGTGGTTTTTCTCCTTTATTTCATTTTTGAGAGATCATTTCTACATGGGTACCTAACATGACCTGATAGTCAAGACCCATAATAATCATGGCATTGCATCATTTTCATTTTTTTACTTCTCCCGAAGTTTTGTTTAATAGGAGGTTTTGGTGTGAACAATGTATTTTACCCAACTAGATCACCTAGTAGGTCCTTTTCACACACGTTTGCATGTTAAGTTTACTTAGGGATCTAGGAATCTTTCTATAAGTCTTAATTGTCAATGAGATCTTATCTTATCTTATCTCATTTACTTCTTGTGTCCTAGTTCATTTAATATTTGTTACTTTAGTTATCTCATTGCATAGGATTAAGACACTTTTCACAATCTTGTGTTTTCCTATCTCTCAACCTTTCCTATATAATAAAGGCATCATATGTACATTTCAATCCAATTTCAAGTCATGTAATCCATGTAATTATATTGGGGTTTAATCAAATCCATTATGCCCATAATCAAGCAAAATATTTTCTCTTGATGCTCTCTTATGGAAGGAATCTTTTGGTTTTGCAAGTGATACTAGAGGCTTGATTCCATGGTGACTCTAACATGGTATCAGAGCTTCAAATCTGCAAGTTCCTTTTTAGATCTAGGAGATTCAAGTTTGATATTTTTTTAGTGTGTTTTGTGGAAAAACAGTGCTCACTATTGAGTCCAAAAGGCCCAAAAACCCCTATTTTGATATAAAATACTTGATATTTGGGAGATAAAAAAAATTGGCCATTTTTACTAGGGTTTGCATATTTATCAGTCAAAAAATTGTACATATGTATGGTCATACAAAATATGTATGGTTTGTACACTAGTGCAAGTAGACTATACAATTGGGCGCAGTTGTAGGAATATATTCATTGAATATTTGTAGGAATGTAGACATCCTGTCATCCCTACATCAATGGAGGTACAAATTTTGCATATTTTTATTTTTTACATCAATTAAGTTGTGTACTGAGTGCCTAGTCATTGTTTAGCAGGGTCTTATAGTCATGTGGGTTCAATTGGGGGCATTAAAGCACAATAGGTGATGGAAGAATCCCATCATCACTTTGTTGCCCAAAGCACCACCTACCTATTGCCAATGGCAGCAGCATTCTTTTACAATCAAATATGCACTCCAAGTCATATGGCTGACTAGTGACCTATCCCTTAAGCTCCAAATCTTACCCTCCATGCCCTAATTGGGAAAATATTTTTAAATTGACATAAAAAATTTCCAAAGTATCAAAATTTTAAAAACAAGATATCACCATAAAGTTATTTTAGTGTAATTTTCGCTGGTGTAAGTTATTTTTCCATATTTCATGGCAAGTGTAATTAATTTTTGTTTAAAGTCATATCTTCATTTTTGGCTCCCAAGATCATAAATTTTTGGCTGGATCTCTAATTTTAGTGATTCTTGTAACATTGGAAAGGTATTGAGGGTCTTTATGAAGCCATCCATGCAATTTATCCATATTTAGCCCCAAGTACATTTTATTCAGATTTGTTCATATTTACATTCTTGAGGATTTCTTGGACATGTTGGAAGTTGGGAAGGTTATGTTTTGATCAAATCACTTCATTGCAGTTTCTTGATATGTATTGATCTCTTATTTTATCAATTGAGGAGTGTATCATCATTATAATCATGGGTTATACAACTCATCCTTCTATAATAATTCAGACTAAGGACACTAGTGTGTCTTGGAAAAAAAGCATCCTGACACATTGTAGGTAGCTCAATATTTTTCCTAATCTCTATAGACTCATCCCTAAGCTAGATTCACATTGGAATAAATTATTTTGGGGTAATAAAATTGATCATATCATAGGATTAATTGGTACAACCATTGGTGTTGATATATTTTGGCAGATCTTATAGATTGAGTTCACGAGCACACTTTGGACGAGAATTTGGGAGATCTATGGAGATCCACATAATCCTCTATTCTTAGATGATCATGCATCAAAATACCTCATTTTCCACTTGATGATGTTGATAATCTACCCTTTGATGATTATACATTAAAGGAGCTTGAATATGATGCAGAGCTTGAGCATCTTGTTAATCAAGAGACCTCTTCTACAACTCCCACTTCTAGTGAGATCACAAACCTATCTTTTTTTGCACCATTAGAGTTCATAGAGGCTTCTTCGAGAGCTTCCAATGATTCTTTTCAGTAGGTAAATCATAGTCTTTCAGATACATCTTTATGGGATGATTACTTGACAAGTATTTTAGAATTGTTTGTGGAGTCTCACTCTCAAATTTGGAGGAAAAATTTGAGTGGTTATCTCTCATCTTTGATGATAGATACATTATAGTTGTTTTCACATCATATTTTTCTTTGGTTCTTGTTCAACATCAGTTACCACTTGATCTTTGTTTGATGCCTTCTTCATTGTTTGGGCATGTACCTAATTTAATTGTTCCATCATCACCTACCATGGACATGGTGACATATGAGAAAATTTCAAAGACACAATCTTCATACATTTGGATTCCTTTTTCCTTCTAATTCCTATCTAAAATGGGAAATTTCCTACATTTTTACTTTCTTAAATTTCTTCTAAAAGGGTGGCATGTTGTTTGTAGGCATTAGATCATGTTTTTTCTTCAAGCATTCACCATTTTTGCAACACGTTACACATTGTGGGGGGGCTACATAGTCTCGAATCCCTCTTATTATGAGGCTATTAATTGTATATTTGTGATGGATGCAGTCCTTTAGGAGTTGTGTTGAGTCCTTCATTCATACATCTTTCACCACTTGTACATGATTATTTTCCTACATTCTCTCTTCTAGAGAGGGGTTTTTTCCCATGTGGTTTTTCTCCTTTTCTTTGTTTGTGAGAGACAATTTCTACATGGGTACCTAACATGACCTAGTAGTTAAGACCCATAATGATCATGTCATTGCATCATTTTTATTTTTAAATTCTCCCTAAGTTGCACTTAGGGGGGTTTGATGTGAACAAGGTATTTTACCCAACTAGATCACCTAGTAGGTCCTTTTCACACATGTTCACATGTTAATTTTACTTAGAGATCTAGGAATCTTTCTAGAAGTCTTATTTGTCAACGAGGTCTTATTGTTGATGGTGGTTTTAAAATAACCAACTTGCTAAGTAACAATGAATTATTACTCCTCTTGAAAATTAGGGGATTCCTACTCCAATGTTCCTTTTAAGTTAGGTCTTGATCATGATGAACAGCTAAGTGGTTCATGTAAACTTGTTTCAACAAGGGGCTTGGATAATTTAAGTATTTTGGAAAATAGATTTAAGACATGCAACATTAGTTATAAACATTCACTTATTTAAATTCAAAACTTATTGCATGTTCACCATTTCTTAAGTAGATCTACGTTATCAAGTGTGTTCTTTCAAATATCTAAAATATTTTAAAATAAAGAATAAAAGATGTAGGATTGAGAGAGGAATTTAAATAAAAAAATTTAAGTAATGGACAATAATAAATGTTATCCTATTTATCAATTTTGAATGGTTAGGAAAAGTCACAATAACCGGTATTAAAGCAATCAATATTCACTCAATCACTATTAACACCAATGCAATCTTTAAAGGAAATTTAGAACCTAAAGATTTTTAAGCCACATCACATCAAACCGCCATAAAACATGTGTAGATCTGAGACCTTACTCTATTTAAAATCATAATAACACAATTGACTTCACCAATTTATTCAATTTAGATAAACAACATAAGCATACCATCACCAATTATCAAGATCCATGTGCATACAATAGGTGTAATCCTTAGATACTTTATAAAATCTTCAAAAAATATAATAGAGAAATCCATGATGAAATTGGATAAGTTTCGTGTAAATACAATAGTTTATAATGATGCAAAGTATATAGAAACTTGTCCCATAATTTGTGGATCTAAAATAAAAACTAACTGGAAGTCTAACTAAATCTATCAGGGATGATCCCACAATACTGGTTTACAATTTTTGGCCAAATTGGACATTGAACTAAATTTTTTAACTAAATTTTCACTTTCGGGCACCTATAGCTGCTAAACCATGAGGAATTTGAAGATGATGCAAACTAGTGGTTTGTGAAATTTTGTCTTTAGATTCTAAATATATTTTTTTTAAAAGATCGAATCAGTTGCATTTCTTTTTTCCATCTCCTTCAAAAAACTAAAGCCTTTACCAAGAACACCATTTTAAAAAGAAAGTGATGCCTCACTCATGTTCAAACATAACTTTTTTTCTATGAAGGATGTAAAATTTCTATTTTTTCAAATTTAGCTTTGTAACTACTGTATATCTGAACAAGTTCATTTGGTTTCATAGTGTTTTATTGACTAGCTTTTCTTAATCAAGTTTTGAAGTCAAACCAATTATAATTTAGACATAGGCGGACCATAAAATAAATACAACTTTTTGTATGTGCTCTAAAATCTTCAATTTTTTTTTTTACTAGATCAAGGACATCAATACCTGGGTCTCAAATTGAAAATTTTAGATTTTTTTATAATCTTTACTGGTTTTTCCACATATGTAGAATAGAGAGCTCGATTTTTAGTAAAAAACCGTGTTTAATTAAACTAAAAAATACATAATAAAACCAAACATATAAAAATTATATTCGTTGGATAGCTCATTTTGAGGAATACCATTATCCAGTTGGGTCTATGAATTCTCTCCCATTTTCATCCTCAACCCGAGCTTCGAAGGAAATTTTTGTAGAAATTCTAGAAAGAGGGGGAGGCGTGAAAAAGGGGTTCTAGTGAACCCCACTTCGCTAGAAGTGGGCGTTCACTAAAACCCCCCCTTCTAGCAAACCCCCCTTTAAATACAATTAAAAAAGAAAACCCATTAAAGGGGGGTTTGCTAGAAGGGGGGTTCTAGCGAACCCCCTAAAGTGTTTTCCCTCCGAAAATGCATTTTTCCTTCCTCAAACTAATTGTAAACCTATTTTTTTGAATCACCCTCAGCCTCGATCTGAAAATGAAATTTAACCAAACTGAATAGATAAATTAGAACCAGAGTCTAACTGAAAACTCAGTGCCACATTAGAACTTAATTATTTGGGCATTGATTTATTACAAAATTTATTCAAAATAAAATAAAATTCAATATTTTGATTTAATACATGCCAAGGAAACTTTTTGAAAAGGCACTAATGACATCATTCATGGTGTCCATAGAAGGACCCTGATGATATTGCAATTTGATCATTTGTGAAAATAAAGAACTCTCTAGTTTTTCTTGTAAGTCGACAAAGCCCACTAGTTCCTCTTGGAAATCTTGCAACTCTGTCTTCTTGGTCATCATTTGGTCAATTATCTCTTGAGTGGCTTGACCTCACAGCGACTCTTCCAATTCCTCAACCATCTTACTGGGAGATGCAACTAAGGATGAATTTTCCCAAAAAATGCATCCCATGCTCTATACAAATATGACTATCTTTACCATAGCCTATTTGGCTAGGTTCCTATTATTATTGAATTTTTGTTTATAATTATTTAGGGTCTTTACCCTCAGTTGTGTTCCTTCAACCATTCTTTTTGATTATTTTGATCTTCTTCTTCAATTATAGTTGTGTTTAACAAATATTCTAAGGAAGTGGCTTTCATTCTCTACAAAATTGGGATGTAATCATCCCACACCATTAAATCCTCATTTATTTCCACCTCCATTTGGTGGGCCAAACTGGAATCATCACTAATGTAGTGATAAGCTTTTTTTTCTCAAAAATCTAGTAGCTAAGGCCTATAGATCGTCCTTCCATCCTTTAGAAGCATTTACCCAACCCTCAGGGTTGAGATATAGAGCTTATCCTTTTATTGCAGCTTGCAAAATTGGTTCAAGAGTAACATAATCAATAGGCCCTTTTAAAAAGTTAACACATAATATTAACTAGGCTACTTGGGACTTAAGTTATTTCATATTTTCATCCTTATGCATCTTTGTAAGGATAGGGGACACAACCATCTATAAGGATTGTTGTTCCTCTTCTCTAGTTTATGTGCACCAAGGTTGACTCATCTTATCTGGTAGTCCTCAGGTAGCATATCGGATTCAGGCTTTCCTACTAGAGGAATAACTATTTGAGTTACACAATGTTTCCTTGCTCATCCTCAATTATAGTAGACAATATTATTGATCTCTTCCTTCTTTATGTAGGAGTCTGAAATTCCTTTGCAAGGATAGTGATATTCTCCTCTTCTTCCTCTTGGACATATGTCCTTTTTCTCTTTTGGATGGTATGGTTTAACCATATCGGGAGATTGGAAGAGACTTCATGTATGGGAGAGGAAATGGCTTATGTATTATGAGAGGCTTGAGGATCTTCATGTTCTTGTTCTATTTCAAGTGCCTCCTTTTGGTGTTCTACCTCTTCTCGTGCAGTTTCTTCCCTCTAAACTTCTTCATGAATTTCTTCTTCTCTCACAACTTCTTTTATTACCTCCTCATTTTGAACTTCCTCATGTCTTGATTGTAACTCTTCTTTATCTTGGAAAGGAGGAGGAGGAACACATATGGAGGTGAAGGAGGAGGATAAGTGATTGGAGGACTTAGAGGATGTTTTTGGTTTTGAGGTAATGGAGGATGCGATGGGATTGGAGATGGATAAGGTGATGGAGGAAGAGATGGAAAAGGAGATTCATGCAGAGGAGAAGAGGAAGGAGTAGGAGAGCTAGATCGAGGAACACTTTTAGTTCTTTTCCTTCATTTTAGAGGAATATCTTCCTCATCTTATTATTCACTGGACTCTATCACTATCTTCTCCTTTTCTTTCTTCTTTCTTGATTTAGATGTTGAGGATGATGGTCTTTGTTTCTCAGTAGCAGCAGCAAATGGATCTTCTCTTGCCTTGCATTTTTTGGCTAAGGATAAGATTTTGGCAACTCCATTGTAGGAAAAGGAGATACCAACCATATTTGTGAATATGCCTTGATGCTTGCTACCCTTGTGTCCATATTAGCACCTTCCTCCATTGAACAATCTAAATTGTAGATTGGTTGATTAAAGATTCCTTGGCCACTGTAGATAGGGTCTAGGAATTTCTTGTTATCCCTTAATTCCTTTGGTACTTTGGCCACATTGCAAGCCTTCATCATATCTACTGTCAGTATGCAGTAGTCCTTCATTCTTACTTCAAATTCCTCTTCACAGTTTTCCCAATGGTCCTCAAAAGAAGGCTCATGTTTGAAGAATGAGGCTGTGACCTTACTACTTTTACCAATAGGGTCAAATTTGGCCCTTGGGTCATTATACAAGTCCATTGTATACATTGTTGGCTCCACTTCTATTGTTTTGGCATTTTGCATGTTTGCACAAGAGTATATTCTCATCTTCACAGGGAAGGAGTATCATGATTTATGTTTGATAGTAATTAATTTGTGAATCTCCATTACTTTTTTGCACAACTCCAACAGGATTATCTTGCTAGTGGGGTACCTTGGAAGCTTGAGGGGAGCCTTATGAAAACCACCCACTTTGATGTATGTAAAGGTCTTAAATTAGATATACCAATTCCCCAATTCTTCAATTTTTCCATGGATTCCAAAGAGGTTCTTTTAGCAAAGTCATTTTCCTACCCTTTGATGATGGCATGAACAAAATTATCATTTATAACATAGTAATTCTTGTTACTAGCATTCAGCTCCAGTTGTGGGTAATGTTCATAAATATTGACCTCTCCAATCTTAAAGGATCCCACCTTGATAAGCCCTAGGAAATTTTCCTAAGTAGCCAATAAGTAAACCAGATAAGATGTCATATATAATTTTTTTTGTGTGCAACACATCTTTGAGTTGCTCGTGCAAGGTGTTGCTAATGATGTTGCCCAATCAACCTTCTTGTTGTCTAAAATGACCAACATGAAGTGACACATCCAAGGGTAGAAATATTGGCACTTGGATAGCCATAAACCCTACTCAAGAGTGTGATTTGATCTTTGATATCCTCTATGAACTCTTTCTCATGCTACACTTTTCCATTTTGAGTGCTAACTCCTAGGGTTGAGCAGCATTTGAGTGAATAATATTGAGGCAACTTGAATTTTTCTTCTCAAAATAGATGATTTATTTCTTTATGTCAATGGACTCATACTAGGGAGCAACAAGAATTATGAATTCCCTTTCAATCATGTATGGGTTTATATCAAGGACCACCTCCCCAAATGACCCTAATATGATTATGTGTGTGTGGTCATAGTATTGAGCACATTTCAATACTAGCTTAGGTTATTGTACTATAACTAGGAAGGCAGTTCCCTCTACTAACCCAAATTTGGCCAAAGAAGTGGATTTAATTTATCTCTTTTCTTTGTTATAGATTCTCCTATGGAATTCATCCATATCCACATGGTTGAGATCAGTGTCTCCAATATCTAAATAGGGAGAGAACATCTTAGATGAAGGATGATATCCCTTGTATTGGTACTTCATCTTGGCACCTTCCTTTGGCATGTTACCTGCATGTGAAAACACTGTCCATTAGAACATTTAAGGAGAGGAACAAATTTTTGTCCCTTATCGAGCTTTGGAGATAAGTCATTCTAAACTACATTGCAATAAAAAACCCTTTAAATCCATGCTTAAGAAAAACTCTGATTTGTCAAGCGTTAGGTCTCGATCATACCTCTTATCTCTTACTAAAAGTATCAAGCATTCTAAACAAATTCACTCCAAACACCGATTTTTCAAAAGGTATGTTCATTACTTCTTTTTTTGATCGTCGACGTTTGAGAATGTATCTTATTCTTTGTTTCTTATTAAACCAAAACTATTAAGAGAAATACTCATTAACCGAAATCTGATATTGGATTATCGTCGAGGATCGAGAATCAAGAGAAACGGTTATCTCTTATTCCCAAAAATACAGAGCATCCTCTTTAGTGCTTTTATTTGTTTCTTATCCATTTGAAACTTTAATAATTCATGAGTATGCCCGATTACCAAAAATCGATAATGGATTACTGTTGAGGATTGAGAATCGAGAGTAATGGTTAAATTTGAGCTAAAGCGTAAGATAAACTGTATATGATATTTCTGAAATCTGATAACGAAAACACAAAGTGTTCAAATAAAATGTTTCAAAGCATTATTTGTCCATCATCCAGGATCAAAGATATTATTTAACATTTGTTTAAAGTTTAAGATAGACATGAAGGGCATCCCTGATGCTTAATATCCAAAACACGAGGCCAAACTTAAGAAAACCTTAAGGAAAAATACATTCATCAAGGACCAGCCAACTATCCTTTCGGAAAGAGGGGTATTGGGACAACTCGAGACCTTATTAGATGATATCATAAACATAATAAATCAACGCACCTGGAGAAAACATGATTTGACGGGTTCAAAAACAAAAACGAAGGAAAAAACCAAAATCGGTGAATGAAGGAAAACATGGAAACAAAACAAAAACCTAGTTAAATTGAAGCGACAATGAGACAAAGCAAGAACAAGCAAGGTATGAATATAAAACAAGAGTTCAATTATTGAGCCTACCTAAAAATTTGTGAGGGATCCAAAAGGAGAAACAGGTGCAAACAACGACAAAGAAAACACTCTCAAACACCACTGTACTGAACCATACAAGGACAAGCAACGATGTGACCACCAACCAAGTACGATGGATTTTGATGGAAAGTGAGTTGAATTGTGGAGGATTTTGAGAAAGTTACAAAGCTCATTGACTTTCTTTCTCAACAATTCATAAATGATGATTACAATCCCTCGACCCCACTTTTACACCTACCCAAAATGAACATTAATGCTTCTATAAATGTGGGATAGCGTTATTGAATGTTCCCACAAGAAAGAAAAATGAGACCACAAGATGTTTCCATCAGACCTGAGGTTAAGGAATATCAAAAGAAGCTGTCGACAAGGAAAACTCTGGGAAATGGAGAATGATGACAACATAAGCGTCAGGGTCAAGCGCTGAACCGGATGTACTCGTCGAATGCAAAACTTTGACAAATTAAACATAAAGAAAATAAGGAGAAAATAAAGAAGATGAAAGATCATTTTGCTAAATAAATTAGGGTCTAAAACTGCTTATCTTATCTCATTTACTTCTTGTGTCCTAGGTCATTTAATATTTGTTACTTTAGTTGTCTCATTGCATAGGATTAAGACACTTGTCACAATCTTGTGTTTTCCTATCTATCAACCTTGCCTATATAATCAAGGCATCATATGTTCATTTCAATCCAATTTAAATTTATGCAATCCACATGTAATCATATTGGGGTTTACTCAAATCTATTGTGCCCATAATCAAGCAATATTTTTGCTCTTGTTGCTCTCTTGTGGAAGGCATCTTTTGGTTTTATAGGTGATCCTAGAGGCTTGAGTCCATTGATGACTCTAATAGGATATACCACCGTCTCTCAACAATGTTACTAGTTAAAAATTCCTCCACACAAAACTATCTACTAAAGTTGAATGATCCTTTTGCAAGCTTAGGAAAATAGATTAGAGTGGGGATGACCATAATTTTTAACTGTGTTGGCATATGGTTAATAATCCAAAAATTATGTGTCCAATGCTTCTAACAACATGTCAAATTGACTCTAAGAATGTAAAAAAAAATATCATCATGCAAAATTGACATCCATAGACAACATAAAAAAGCATAATATATTATACAACTACCCATTGCAAAGCTCTTAAAACCAGTAGTTTTGGTAGCTTTTCAATCATAGCTTGAATAAAAAAGATGGCTAAAATTATAAGGGCTACCAAAATTGTAGAAATTATTGCATTTAATAAAAAAACATCTTATACTTGTTGGCTGATTTTTGCAACTAATTTGTATGTAATAACTAAAGAGAAGATATGGCGTGTAACCACATTTTGGGTAAAAGCACAAATTGGCCAAATAAATAGTTCTAAGCGAAACATTTTCTGTCAGAAAGGTTTCAGCCGAATAGGTTTCGACCGAAACCACGTGGCATGTACGTGGCACACAGGGTTTTGGTCGAATATGTTTCAGCCGAATCCAAAAAAAAAAAAATTCTCTTTGCTGCTTTGAAATTAGTAAATTGAGCTTATTTTATTGTTATTGGGGTTTCTATTGAAAGGGTTTTAGCCGAGGCCTTTCTACTTAGAAGGCACAATTTCTTGAAACTTTAAATGGCATCTTGGTTAGTGACCAACTCACTCCTTTTCAAAATTTTTAGGAAACATTCAACTTTGGCATAGTAATTCTCAATCAGGAATATTTTCTAAAAGAAAAATATGCCTTTGTAGAGCTCAGAAGTGGTGAATCCAAGGATGTAATTTTTTAATATTTAGATTAGTTTTAATATATTTTATTTTGAAAATAATTAAGTAAGGTTGGTAGAAGTTAAAAAGGCGATTAGAAATTTTAAAAAAATAGTAAAACTTATAGTAATTTTTTTTTAAATATATATGGGCACAAGAGGAGTCTTTCTTCAAAGTTATAATTTGTATTTTGAAAATGATTTAAAAATAGAAACTAATAGTTGGCGACACTATCAAATTACGACAAGTTTGACTTTAAAATATTATTACGGGAAAAATATACATCAAAATTTGATTTTTTTCCCATGCACTAGATATTGAAGTTACCTTTTTGAAGAAAAAAATTCATGGAGAAATGAAGTTTTTTTCAATTTATTTTTTGACGTCCTATGAAGTCACTTTTTAAATTTTCAACATTCAAAAATTGTTCTTAAAATTGATAAAATTAAAAAAAAAAAAAAAAAAACATATTTTTTTTTTTTTAAATCTGAAAAATTACAAAATTAAACTTCATCAAAAGTTCTATATTCCATTAGTTTACATCATTTTGAAATTCAAAACATAAAGACCACTTTTATGTGGTCAAAGTTCAAAAAAAAATTTGCTATTAGTCGATTAGTTTATAAAGTGTGACACAGGATTGTGCTTTTACCCTTTTGAAACTATCAAAACAAAGAATATAAAGCTTCAAATGAACTCAAACATGTGAAGTGGTATGAAGGAGATACTAGCAAAAACGTGACTATTCTAGAGGCTACCAAATAATGATGTTTCTTTTTTCTTCATTGATGGAAAATCATATCTATACAAACTTGATATGAGTAGATAGACTTGTAGTTTAAATAAAACATAATTGTATATCACACAACAATAGTAGCAACTACAAAATACAAGACACAAATTCCTCCATGGGTTTCAACAACTAGAGATTGAACCAGCAAATAAGAGATAATAGTGATAGAATACTTCACCTTATTTATGTATTCAGATACAATTTTTTTTATCTAAAAAACCAAATATTATAATAGAAATACTTGTCGTAGTTAGTTTGATGATCACCTCACTCACATAAATCATCAATAGGCTCCAAGTTTTTCTCATCCCATATATGTCTAACACCTTTACATTCTCCAAAGGTGTGAACTCTAGTAGGCCTAATCACAGATACCATGCTAAAACCTTTGTTTCATTGCTAGACATATTGTCCTAAGTATGAGATTTCTTGGAGTTTATCCCTCAACTCCACGACTCTCAAGGATCACCTGCAATCAAACACCTATCACAAAAAAAGAGAGAAATAGAAATGTTATGGAGTCCAAGAGCTTAATCATCCAAAAACATGAATCATCATTAATGTGCAAACCTCAATAACTAAGTACAATACAATGAAAATTTCTTATGAAAGATAAAAGTAAAAAGTAAAAAGCAACCCTAGAGAAACCTAGGTGAGGATGAAAGGAGATCATAACATCCATATCCTTATCATATGACTTAAGATACAAAATACACATTATGTAAATAAGACTAAGTACTAGATTAGTCTAACACCCCCCCCTTAAGCGCAACTTATGGAATAGATAAAACCTCTCAATGTGAATGCATAAAATGCAAAACATGGGCCCCAACAACTAAGGCCTAATAAAGTACTCGTGTACAAATGAAAAGTTATCTCATAATTGGAGAAAAGGAGAAAATTTCATGGGAAAAACTCCTCTAAAAGAGAGAAATACAAATGAAGGACTAAGAAACCTCAAAAAATAATGTCCCAAAAAGAATAGGAACATGAATAATATCACTAAAGCACAAAGAAGTTGCAAACAATTGTTAAAAGATGACTACTATAGTGCTAAAATGAAGAACCTCCTATAAAAACAAGATGAAGATCAAAATCAAGAAGACAACAATATGCGTGCAAGTTCCTTCAACAACACTACTCAAACAATGATCAGATGGAAATAAAGGAAAAAAATCTAGCAGTCGAAGATACAAATGGCACTTGAATCTACATGAGTGACCCCAATGAAACTACTCAACTAATGCAAAGAAGCAAGTCAAAAATGTAGGTGTCAATAGTTTGAAGAACACTAATCAACTAAGGATGGAAGGTCACCTCCATAAAACAAGAATGAAAGAGTGTTATATGGTAAGTGTTTCATCTCACCAAAATGCATGGGTAACCAACCGCTACATCCACCTAGTATATAAGAACAAATACTACATACATAGTTCACTCCAAATCAAAACCAAGGAATCATTAGCACCAACAATATGAAACCCCTATAAAGTTGACAAGGCAGAGGCATGGCAGGTCCATTGAAACTATGTGTCATCATGTAATGCATGAAGGAGAAAAACATCTGAAATTATACAAGGGAGTACCTACAACTAAAAAGGGTGTGCAAACCAAGGCACACACACATGAAGGTAGATAAGGTTGTGATTATAAACAACACACACAAAAAATCACATGTCACTTTATAATGTGGTGTGAGTATAAAATAAGGCATAACATGATGTGTGAAATCCCCAAAAAGTATACACAAGAGTGACACTTTATCTCAATGCATATACAAAAGAGAAAGTGCACTCAAAATATGCCTATAATGCCTAAAAGGGATAAAATTCCAAAAATACAAGTAAAACACTTCAAAAAAAGTCATCCATGCAACAAGAAAAAAGGTTTTCAAGTGTCGAAAACATCTAAGTAATCAACCAAAATGTGAAAAAAGAAAATTTGAATAAAATGTACCTGAAGAAAAATATATAAAAAGTACATCGACATATGTGAAGAGACCTTAAAAACCTTTCCAACGCTACAAGAATCATGAAAATGGAGGAATCGATCAAAACTTATGAGCTCAAGAGCTGAAAATGAACATCTAACTTCAACAAATGATAAAATACACCAACAAAAAAATATGAAAAAATATCTACACCATTGGAAAGTTCCCAAAACCATATTTCCAACGATATTGTATACCCAGTTTATGCCAAAAATAAAAATATAACTCTTTAGGAAAAGTTAGGGTTTGAGGGGTTGGTAGGAGCTCGTTCATACAGATGACATCATGTTAAGGTCAACAAACAAAATATTTTGTGGACCAGATGGAATATTCCTTCATTGACAAAAAAATCAATGTCAAAAATTGATTAAAAAAGATCAAAAATCAACAAGAAATCTCGAAAAATGGTGAGAATGTCCAAAATTTGTGAAATAGTCAAAATATTTTCCAAGAACATAATATTCTATCCACTTGTCAAGAAAAAGTGTGGATCTATCATTAAATTAAACTAGCAACTAGGAAAAAGTGTACACACAAAAAAAAATGGGTTGCTGAGAAATAAAAATCGACAATGGAAGGGAAAAGGTCAGTGGTTTGGGGTCTCAATCAAATAATCATCATTAGGATAGCATTGGATGCTAGCTAGAAACCTTTGGGCATTGGTGGAAATTGTATGGTTGACAAAAACTCAAAGTCAATTGTCAAAAAATTCCCAAGACTAGAGTCATTTGAAAAGTAGAAAAGCTCAAAAGAAATGGTGGAAAAGGTATTATCGTCAATGCAAAGAAAAGAGGTCACCGCCTATGGGTTTCCCAAGCTATTATGAAGAAAAAGATGTAATTAAAACTAGAGATTGGGTTGTACAAGAAAAAATTATCATCAATCACGAAAGAAACCAATGTCGGCAATTGTAGGATTTTATGGTCAACTCCTCAACACCCCAAGATCACCTGCAAGATAAAATAACTTCCATAAGAGATAAATGGCAAAAATATCATGCTATGATTATGGATGCAAGATTGCCAAATTGAATAAATCAATGCATATATGATGTTTTGCTTATAAAGGCAAGTTGTGAGATAGGATTAGACATGATCATGGCATGTGTCTTAGTCTTGTACAATAAGACAACTACCTCAAAAAATATTAAATGACTTAGGACACAAGCATTAAATGCCAAAAGATAAGTGACAATTAATCAAAAGATAAATATCCAAGTAATCTCTAAGATACCCATTAGGAAAAGGTGAAATCAGATATTCTTAGGATAGAAACAAAAAAAATGCATGGATAGCATAATAGAACTCCTCAATGCACCCCTTTCCTCAAGAATCACAAAAATCAAAGATCATTGGCAAAGGTATGAACTTGAGACCAAAATTGAAAATCTAACTTCAAACAACAATAAATGCCACCAAACAGAAAATTTTTGGAAAATAACATGCACCACTGAAAATTTGATGAAGCTAGCTTTTTGGAAATATCTCATTTGTGAAAAAAGGCCTCCTGGATTGCAAGTTATGATAGTTTGAAAAAAATGTCTAATTTGGGCCTCAAGGGAACAAAATTGGGCCCCTTAGGCTTAATCCCTCAAGAGCCCCATGTGACCATAGGTTTAAAAAAATATTAAAAAAACTACCGCTGGGGCGAGGTGCTCAGGGAGTGGCAGGCTAAGTTGTGTTGCCCTGGGGCTCTAAGCTCCCCTGCTAAGGTGGGTGCGGGGTGTTTAAACTCCCCATGACTATGGCTTCACCAAATACACGGAGGCAGTAAATAATATGGTCAACCAATATAATATTTTAAAAAACAAACTTTAAATAAAACCTACCAATTATAAATGAAATTGTACTGACCGAAAAGACTGAAGTGACCTTTAACAACCGAGTTGCAAACAAGTGTGCAGATGGGGTATAGAAGACCTCAAAAATGACACAAAATTACACCAGAAGGGTACGATTATGCAATGAAAATTCCCTATACCACAAACCTACAAATGTTGACGATATCGTACGATCTATATACTCGTATAGTCAATAAAAAAAATTGCATGATACCCCAATCAATAGTGTCAAATTTTGACAAATTGGCAGTCGATCCTTAGGTTCTCAAGCCTTCTGAATGCAACGGCAAGGTCTAATTTGACCCAAAGTGATTTAAAAAACCAACTAACCTCCTAGATTTGGCAATTGAAACCCTCCTTCAAACCCTTGTAGATCAGTCAAAACATCATGAAATTTGACGAAATGAAAGGCAAACCTAACTTTCTATGATGTACTAGATTTAATGGTGGGGTCCTTGAAACCCCAACTCATGTCACCCAACAAAAATTTCATGTCAAGATTGGTCCCTCGCATCTAGGAAGAAGTCTACAGCATTGAAGCTCTAATACCATGTAGGATTTTATGGTGAACTCCTCAACACCCCGGGATCACCTACAAGACAAAATAAATTCCACAAGAGAGATGGTAGAAATATATAGCAGGCATAGGCATATGATGCCTTGCTTTAAGAAATAGTTATTGGTATATGAGGGACTTCATTTATTTATTTGGCATTTTCTTTTGCCTACATTATTTATAAATATATAAATGGTGAAATAAGTTGTGGTATAGGGACTTCATTATTTATTTATTTTCTTTAAAACAAGGCATCATATGCATTATTGATATAAGTTTAGGCTTTGCAAGAAGAAACAGAGATCAGATAAAGAGATGAGGAAGCGGATTTTAAAGAAAGATCAACCACAAATATTTTGAAGATCAAAGAGTTGCATCACAAATATTGTCCAGAGCTTTGAAAGGCTAAAGAATCATCAGTGAAGATTAAGCCAACGGAGCATAAATTTGACCAATTCTTCTAAAACTATCTGCTTATTTCTCCATGTACGCAGAAGATATTCTATGCCACCTCTTATGATTGATTAATTTGTTTCTCCCTTGTCATGTGCTATTTTGCAATGAACTCATAGCTTGTGTTCTATAAAAGGCAGTGAGTTACTTAGTTTTATATATCAAAAATTGTTGACAAGATATAGCTTATATGGGATCTATACCAATTTAGTTTCCATTTCATGTTTTTTTGATCAATTTCAATAAAGACTTGTACATACTACAGGGGTTGGTAATATTGAACCAATCGAAAGGTCATTCCTAATCATATATTTTGTGTGACTATAATCATTTATTCCTGGAGAAATAATCAATTTGTTATGTCATTTTTGGGTGCATTTTGAAGATATTTCATTGGTGAACAATTTTATTCTTTAAACTCTTGCATTATGTTGTATATAGTTTTGAAGCAATCTGGGGAAATACAAAATAGTTTCTGCTTTAGTTTACTTATCTTTCAGTATGTGCATGGGAAATATCTGGAAGCAATTAATTTCTTAAGCTTTTCTCTTCTTACCTTTAATATTTTAGTGTTTATTTTGGAAATAGTTGAAATGGAATGGATTATGAGAAAGTGATGAATGCATGATTTGTTGAGTTTTTTTACATCACTTGTTATTCAATAAGAACAATCTTAGGAACATAAGTAGGCCCCAGCGTGTGAAAGCGGCGATTGAACAACAAACCTTGAGTGAAACTACATGGCATTATAGAGCCTTGAGGACTGGCTAAATCCTTAATTTGATTTGAACAGTTCCTATCAAAGATAAGATAGGTTCTATTGTCCATATAATAAAATCTATATGTTGATGTATGTAAAACATCCACATTAACACCAAGGATCACCTACAATCAAACGCATGTCACAAAAAGAGAGAAATAGCAATGCTATGGAGGCTAAGAGGTGAATGATGCATGGAAAACATGGAATGTACATTAATGTGAAAACCTCACTGGTATAATACAATGATAAATCCTTATAAAATGAAAAAGATAAAAGTAAAAAGCAACTCTAGAGAAACTCTAGTTGAGGATGAAAGGATATCATGACATGTGTCCTCATCAGAGGACTTGAGACACAAAAAGCACGACCTAGTAAGCTTAAGCAATATTACTCTAACAAGATCAAATGCCAAACTCCTCCAAATTCTTTACCCTTTGCTACTTCCTTCCATCAAAATCTCACTAACTTTGATACCATAATGAAAATTCTGGGAGAAGTATAGAAGTCAAAACAAAAAAAAATTATACCCAAAATAATGTTGCTCATATTCTCTTCTTTCGATCAAATACATTTTTTTATTTATAAGAGTTGTATGTCATATATTATAAAGAAGCTCCTATAATAGCTAAACAGATAATTAGAGGACTAACAAAGAAGTAAACTCCCTACGTATGTGAGTTCTTTTAACAAATCATTACTTCGAACAAACTTTCTAAATTAGTAATTAAATATTAATAATAACAACTACAAGAATGATCTCATGGCCAATGGAATACCTATAGAATTTTATCAAACTATGTGACAATACATTAAGGATGGTTTTTAGCTACTCTATTTAGAAGCATTTCTCAAAAGGATTTTTGGGCCCAAACATCAATAAAGGCTTAATCAAACTTATTATTAAAGGGAGAAACAAAGACATTATTTATAGTTGGCACCCTATTACCTAACCAAGGTGTTGGCTATTCAAATAAAACTTGTGGTTCAAGGTATTGTGAGACTAGAGCAAACAATGTTTTTCTTGAAAGAAAATATATTCTTGATAATTGAATTCTAACATGGGATACTAATGAATGGGCTCAACAATAGAGCCAAAATGCATTGTTGGTCAAAGTAGATTTTGGCAAAGCCTACGATAAACTACGCTAGAACTTCATCCTCATAAAGATGCAGCAGCTAAGTTTTGGGTAATGGATATAGACTATACTAGATTGGTAGTGGTATAGCCCTATCAAGTTAAGGGCAAAGACTCCCTACTATATATAGGTCAATTGATTCACCCCCTTCACATGTGGTGGTTGAATAGAGCCCCACAACTAGAGCAACTTTCCTATTCATTGTGTTCAATTACTAGTCTAGTGGAATTCAGTTCTATAGAAATAAGAATGTAATCATTTGGATGATGCCCTTGAGAGAGATGAGACAAAGAATGAAATGAAATGGGTGATCTTCATACTCTTCTTAGGATCATACTTCCAAAAAGGTGATCATAGCCCCTAACCCTATCTACCTGATACTATAGCCCTCCAACTTGTGCTTATGTTAAAATATTTTTCAAAAATGGCAATGCTCACATAGTGGTTAATAACTCTATATCTAATTGTTTCCCTTTATAGTGATCCATTAGACAGTGGTGTCCTCTGTTACCTTTTTATATGTGCTTATTATTGATGCTTTAGATTATCTATTAAAAAGAGCAAATTAATTGTAAATTATATTTGGTATTTTCATTTTTCATAACGTTGTTGTGATTAATTCACATTTTGCTAATGATAGCCTACTATTTTGTAAAACTCAAAAAAAGAGTTGAACAAAACTTTAGATATAGATTGCTTTGCTTCAAGTTCTCAATTGACTCATCATAAAATAAAATTCTTAGTGTCTGAAGTAGGTCATACCCCTTAGTGGGTTCCTAAAGACAAGAAGCAAATCAAGCATGATGAAATAACTCGATATCTTGGCATTCCATTTGGTTTAATGTTATCTCTTGCTGAAATGTGGATTTGGTATAGAAATAGACTCTAATAAATTATTCAATTGATGTAACAAACGTTTTTTTATTGGTTTGAAAAGTCTCAATGACAAAACAAAAAAAATGTCATATTTATATTTATCTTGTTGTTAGATGTCATCTATTTAGAGTTTGAAGATTTGTGTAAACTAATTTTGCAATTACTTTGGACTAAGTGGGATGGTAATGTTAGTTTTAGAGCCACCTTTTGGTCTCATTGCATCCAACCTATATCCAAAGGTGGAGTGGGAATTATAGATCCTAAAATTAAAATATTGTATTTCGTTGATAAACGAATCACAAAAGTTGTCAAAGATTATGAACCATGAAAAAAATTGCAAAAATTTGTTACAACTCCTATTCAAAAAAAAAAAGCAAAATGTTAATTGATTGGACAAGATTTTTCTTGCACCATATTTTCATATTAATGCTTCTTTCCTATTCAATATATTTGGAATTCTCAACAGCAAATGTTTTTTTTAATTGGAAAAAGTCTTCATTATACCATGGTTTGTTTGTTTGTTTGTTTTTATCATTTCATTTGGTGGACCAAGCATATTCAATATCAAAAGAAACCATTAGCGATTAGTTTTCATAAGCAAGCTTATCGCTTGTTCAAGAAAGATGTTTGACAATTCAACGATAAATGGAACTCTATTTCTATGTAATGGTCTCCTTGGCATGTCACTAAAGGATATTTTGGCGTGAATAGTAACTCCAAGTAGTTTCTTGATTTTGTGCAATCTTTGTCTCACATAATTTAACAATAAAATTATGACTCACACTTTATAATTTCTTCAAGGACTGGCATTGGCTCCCTTACCAACATTGTTCTTCCCCTTTAAACATAAACAAATATATCTTGTACTCCTTCCCAAAATGTCCCTAGTATTTGGGTTAAATTGAGTGCAAAAATATGAGAACTCAAAGCTGACTCAAACCCTCAAACGCTTGCCTAAAAAATCCTATATTCCAAATTGTCTCTTGCCAATGGATTTCAATGCATAGTTATTCAACCAATTAAATGTGATAAAACTTCAGTACATTTATGTTGGTAGTGTGTGTTTGATAAATAACAATGGTCTACTATTTTTTTAGACTTATTTGCTTTATTTGGTCATCATTTGAACTATAAAGAAATTATAGATAATAATAAAGGCTAAAAAGGTGATTGCCTACCAGCTGGAATAAATCAATTTACAAATCAACCAACTCCTAGCCAACCAGCACATCATAAATTAAAATATATATATAACCAGAACAAATACAGTTTTTTCTGAACTTCGTCCAAGTGGTTGTAATGTAACGATACTGGACACCCATTAGTGCACGTGGGGTGAGGTTATGGTGTAACAATTATGGGGTAATAGCCCAAGCTAACCTCACACTACGTGGATGCTTATCCCATCACTAATAGTCAGCTCGTAACCTTACTCAGAATTCATCAAGCAAAAAGAATATTTTCCTCCACCAATCTTCTTGAACATTTATTCCAACCAAATCATAACTGCAGAACATTCTTCTCAATTTCCCACAAGCTTTGACATTTATTCCAACTAAATACTAATTGCATAATATTTTTCTCAATTCGCCACAATCTTCTTGACATTTAATCTAACTAAATAGAAGCTGCTTCGCACAAAATTGCATGCATCACACCTGTACAATTTCAATGCTCCCCTTCACTTTAATCACATCAAAGAACAGAATTCAAACGCCAAAAGGAAGAGCCGTGTACGTATGGTCTCCATCCAGTCTGACACTGCTCTAAACAGAAACCATGCCTTCACTACTCTATTCTAAAAGGAAGAATATAAAACACGTAAATACCTCATAATTAATATGTGCTGCAGTTGTGCATCCATATTTGGTAAGGCTGATCAATTCTGCTGACACAAATGTTGTGGCTGGCTGGAGTAACAGTATTGTCAGAGTGGAAGAATTTCACACAGCTGTGAGTATATCAACTCTCTTGAAGACAGTTTACACTTTATTTTACTTGTATTACACAATTTATGCCTAGCTATGCTTCAATAATACTAATTGTCCCTTATTTTTCTAGTCGAGCCTGTTTTCTCTAGCATCCAGGTTTACCATGTAGAACCATAAGGGCAGTTTTGGGATTTCTCTTTTGTATCTATCCCAAAAATAAGGCAGAAACATACAACCTATTTATAACTATATAATTTAGAGAAACTCAATGCATGGCCAAAATTAGGACTTCAATTTGATCGTTGCCCAAAATTCCAAATGGAAGATATTATGAATTTGATATTGGCCACCGTCACCCTGCAAGACCATAGCAATTGCACCCAAATCCATCCCTGGTATTCTACAGCAACAAATATTCCTGAATTGCTTCAACAGGCAGATTTTTAAATTCCTATTACATTCTTGTAATAGTAATAATGAAGAAAGATGCCTCCATTGGATTCATAATGATTGGATCGCTTTGTTTTCTTTATATTGACCAAGTCTTGGTGATACATTTAACTCATAATACTGTCGCAGAAACAATGCCATAAAAACTTTCTCACTCTGTCAAGATGCACATGTTATATGGCTCACCTTGCAGCCTTCACCCATGCATCAATAATGTCCCACCCATGGCAATGCCAATCAATTCTGAATGGTTGTTTGGTGCCTCTTACATTAAATATGAATGTTGTTTTTAATTCTGTTACTAAATTAGTTTAATCATTTAATTCTGAATAACTGAAAATATTTCAATTAAAAATTCTAATGCAGGCATTGCAAAATAAGAAGCTTTACGTGCAATTAAAATTTTGATGGCCACACTTTCTAGTTAAGTGATACCGAAGCTTTTAAACTTCATTGATGACCACACTTGCCTAGATTGAAAGAGGTTATTATCGATTCTTTAAAGTTTACTCACTTGAATGGGTAGCGCAAGCTTCTTGTATGTGAAGTTAAAACAAGAGTATTCATGCTGCATCTCATACATATTTAATAACCTAAATATCTAATATTTACTTGTGAGCTTCTTTTGTAGAAATTGTTCAATTTCCATTTGCATAAAATAGAAATTGGGAGCAGCAATTGAAGCTTTTGCAATTGCATTGAACATGTAACAGGAATGGGGCATTTAGTGAGGTATTGTAAATATTACAACAAAAGTTGAAGCATGCTGTGGTATTTCAAACAATGTTAGTAGCAGCTTCAACTAACCAACAATTCTCTACTAGCACGCACATTAGGTGCTGCCTTAGCCGTAATTAGAATTTTTCCACCACCAAAAATATACAAAACAAGGCGTGGCAAATAAGATAGGAATAGGTCGAAACTCAATTGACCTGTCAAACCATATTCAATTCGATCTGCTGTCATGCAGATTCATCCACCATTCCATGGTATTCTTGCAAACAATGTAGTGTTACTCTTTGCCATGCTACAGTTGCCTTCACATTAACAAATATTGATTACTGAAAAAATCAGCCAAACAGCCTATGGAGTATTCACACTTCTTCAAGAGCTACACTCAATTCTTGGGAAGATTTAGCAATAGCTCCACCTTTCCTGTAGCACAACAGCATGGTAAGAAAACATGCAAGGATTGAATTAAGAGATTATAAAAATCCATGTCTTGATTTCAAACTACAATCTGCCAACATTATTTTAAAGTACAATGAATTGTATGACTTGCCTGCTCAAAGGACCAAGAATTTGCTTGACCTTTTCCAGCTCAATGGAACATAGTTTACAGCGTTCAAGCCTATCAATATTTCAACTACCAAGGTTAAAATGCTAAAATTAGCAGGACAACCAGCTTACACAGCTGCTAAAAGAATGCTAACTACACCTTTGCTCTGCTTGAATATCAACTCCAATTGTTGGAGATGCCACAATTGTTGCTCGAATAACATGACCAAAGGTCTTCACTAGCATTACCAGAGCTTCCAGGGCTACACTAAGGTGCCTACATTTAATAATAAAAAAATTAGAAAAAAAGGTAGCATCATCTCCCTCAACATAAAAGCTTTTTGAATAGTTTCCCTAGAATTCAAGAACAGCTTCAAACAAACAGCACAATCTTTCTGAAACCAAAATTAGCACATCCAAAAAGACTAATCCTTCTAAAATCATCTCATAATTAAAAGGCTAGTCAAATACTGGATTAGGAAAAACAAAGCATTCAGTTTCAGTATTTGTATACAGATTTGCATCATCTTATTCCATAATGGATTATATAACAAAGTACCTGTCTCTCTCACTTTCAAGCAACCGAATTAGCAATGGAAGCAGGACTGTGCAAATATCAAGAGTGAAGACATCACTTCTTTCAATCAGAACACTAATTACATCAGTAAGGACCTGCATAAATTTCATCATTAGAACTACTAGGAAATTCCAATAGATTCTTTAGCAAAGAGTCCAGTATGTACATATATATTCAATAATTCCAGCAAACATAAGATGAATGCTAGTGAGGGACACGCATAATTAGTTGAATTAAAAGTATAAACCAAGATTTGATTACAGAATTTCAATAATTGAGTATTACAGTGACAAGCACCATGAACAGAATACTTACAGAATTGTCTCCCATCTTCCCCAATGCCCCTATAGCACCTTTCAGGTCATTCCTTCGCCAATAACGCAGTATTACCTGTCAGGAAAAAGGTCAAACACGTCACATGACATCTTAAAATATATCAGCTCAAAAAATTGATGGGCCATAATTGGCAAGGTATGGTGTGGCACAATTCATGTATATACCCCATTGAAATTCATGGAAAGTCAAACTACCACGACATTGAGGTCAAATATAATTATAAATCATGGCATTTATCATCCTTACGATGCATTTCTTCTAAACTCTGTAAGCTTAAGTTCAAGGTAATCCACAACATAAAGTATTATTACATAACAAAATCCTCAATCGATGAACACGAAAGTACTCCATACATGATAAATGCAAGCCTAAATTCTGCAAAGAATAATAGGAAACAACAAAATTAAAATACCAAGGTGGTCAAAAATAAAAGATTGATCTGAAGGCATAACCAACGTTAGGGAAAACATTGAAAATAAAAACCCATCAAGGTAAGAACATTCCAAAAAAATCAGCATTTTGGTATATATGTCAGTTAATGTCGTGTTTTTGTGAGGCAAAAATTTTTAAAACCCCAAATAAAGAAAAATTCATATTTTATTTTCTGACTCTCCTTTCAATATATTTATTCACTGATTATAAAAATCAACAAAAAAAACAATAGAGAGAGATACTGAAAGGAATTTGAAGACACTTTTTTGGTGAACAAATTCACTTATTTTGATAAATTCTGCCCTACCTTTCCCTGGCAACAATAAGAAGGCATCCTTTGTCTTTGATTTTTCTGTTCTGGTCATTGTGAAAGGGTGGGGATCTTTCAAAATCACTCTTTCCAGCTCATAGCTCCAATCAAAAAAAGGAGGTACTTTTACAAAAGGCATTAAGCTTTGGAGAGACTGCAGGGAAAAGAAGCAAGCCTAAGACCAAAAAGGTAGTCACGCCCAAACCATGAGTGAGAAGACAGCATAAAACCATATTTTTGTGACAGACATACTTTTTTGACAACAGTAAAACCTGTGCCTGCTATTTGAAGTGCAGTAATACGACTGGATAAATCATAAAAGCATTAAAAAACATAAAATGACATTAGAAAAAGGCTGTACAGAAATTGGAGGAAATCTCTCAGATTATCTGACACTGTCTTGTTGTAACATTGTTCCTTGGATCATTCCTCCAACCTGGATTAGAAAGCCCAGGGGTGATTTTAAAATGCAATTGACAGTAATGATGCAGCAAGACTTACAACTGTACCAGAACAAAAACTATACATAATATCATACAAAATGCCATGTCAAGTTACGATGTATAATATTTTTAGAATTATTCTATAATCTTTTATGTTTTTTCATTAACATACACTTTCCCCAGCATTGATTTTACTGTCTGGAATTTGTGTAAAATATTTCAACTTCTGACATAGAGAATATGTTTCAACTTTCAAAGATGATAAGGGGCCATTCCAAGTTTTGAAAAAGAATAGATGCACTGAAAAGCAGGTGCATGCTTTATATCCTACAACACAATGTCTAGCTTGTTTAATGTCCAGTTAAAATACCTAATATTTTTTAAATTATTCACCTTGTCATTTCCTTGATTTTACTGTCAAGAAAATGTATTCTTGGGAATAAGAAAACATTTTGGAGACTGATGATCGTAGGTCATTTGACACTCTAATGATGAGGCATATCCCCTATCACAGGAATTGTGTCTTTGGAGGTTACCCAATTCTTGAGAACGCCCTGGAGAACTATACTACATCCCTATGATGTCCAGAAAAGGAGACTTCATAAGTCAGCTGTTCCTTGTTCTCTGAGACATCTACTAGCAAGGGGATTCTTGGGAGACGTACAGCATCTCCTTTTCAGTGAAGATTTATCTCCAATATCAAGAGGCTGGTATGCTCTACACAAATGGAATCCCATGTCTAAAACCATTTTAAAGTCAAATTGAAGCACTTGTAGTGTTTTCTTTATACAAATAGGTCACTTCTGCCTCAAATTAGTCTGAAAAGCTTTAAGTTTTTGCTTTATCTCAGTTGGGGAATCCAAAATTAATAAAATGAGGGAGAAAATTCAATTTATTTCAAAGTGAAAGAAAATGGCTTTGGATCGAAATCCATGAAAATAAATGTTAAGTACAGTGTCTATTCCTCAATTAGCCTACTCAACTTCTGTTCATGCCTCAAATGCTAGACAAGCGAGTGGTAGGAGTTTTGTGTTGTACAACAATTTGATTAACTAAAAGCAATACCCTTTAAGTTAATGACCACCTTGCTTTGTATAATGTTTTAATGGTAATTTTGAACGTTATTGAGTGAATGGGTGTACAAACATTAATTGAAGGATTTACATCCAATTATACATGCTACAAAAATATCAACTTAAATAGTTACTCATATAGCCCATAACTAAGCATTAAAGGACACAAAACTTGTTCACTGAACAACTGATTTCATGAGTTTTAATCTAAGTTGCCAAATCAGAATCAGATATGGGTACAGGTGCATGGGTACACCAGTACGGCAGAAAATTTATTGGGGGCTGGGTACATTTGGGTATGTCTGTAGAAAAAACATATAGAAAACATAAATATATACATATTTGCAGCCTAAAAACAAGAATTAAATTCAGAATACCATATATCTACAACAAGAAGTTCAAAAAACAATTATTGAACAACAAATGTCAATTTTTTTAATTTGTATACTGTTTTTAAATTTTAAAATTAATATCTAATATAATTATAAAAAAACTAGTTTGATATTAAATATTTGTTTATTTATATTTGTAATAAAGTACAATGTATAGTAACTATAGTTATACAGGTTGCTAATTTTTAAATTTACAAATACTTATAAATTTATAATACTAGCACTTGCACCCCAATCAGGTGCAATATGTACACCAATAGGCTTAGAAAATGTGCGTGACTGTTGTTTTCTGGCGTCAGACTGGAGGAGATTTTCCGGCGTCAGACTGGAGGAGATCCCGATGGGGTTCCCCCACATAATAGCCTATCACTAATAAAGGTGTAGTTCTAAAGAAACATAAAAACATTTGTTCCAATTCTATAAGCCTACACACAATACAATCGTGGAGACTATACCATTAGAAGCAATCATTTAAATTCTAACAAAGCTTTTATCTTGACAAGCATCTTAAAGAATACATATTTCATTAACATACCAATTGAGAAATTCAATTTCCGTTGACAGACTATTAACAATTCAGCTTCAATCTGTCACCATTAAGACATTCAAGGGCCGAAATTCATACCCAATTTTCAAGGTAACTCACACATTCAAGAGCCCAAAAAGAAACCCAATAAACCCTTATCATTCCATAAGCCATAAATTTCAAACTCAATGTAGCTCGGTGTTCACAATATTTCATACTGATTGATCAAATAAATCAATATCATACAGCTGTTTCACCCAATTAAGAAATCACTGACTCCCTTTGAGTACAATTAACCAAAATTGCACAACATAGCTCTACTAACCTCCATGCTAACCTCTTCCAATAATGAAATTCACTAAATCACAATTGAGCAGCTGTTCTGCACAATTAAAAAATGTATTTAACCCCTTTGTATCCAATTCATGATAGTTGTTGCTCAACCAAATAACTCAGTATTCACTATATCCATTCAATAAATCAGAATTGTACGGCTGTTGTTCCCAAGTGGTCATTTGAAAGTTACTGAATATTTTTTTGTCAACTACATTAACGATTGCCAATATAACTCGGTGTTCACTTTACTTGATGCCAAACTGCTCTGGCCACTCCATTCAACAAACACAGCTGTTATATACACCCAAATGAAAATAATTTTACTAAAATTGATCAGAATTGCACAATATGACTCAGCCTCGCAATACTGCATGCCCATCTATTCTAATCAAGCCTTTCAATCGTTCAGAATTACAAAGCTGTTTTACCCAATTACAGTAACTGAAACACTTTTTAGGCCAAATTCATTAGAATCACACAACTATTCATATAACTCAGTACTGAATTCACATAGACGATATCGAAGTTAATGCAATGGAATCACTACGACAAGCACTAGCTAAGAGAGCCACCAGAGATTTGCAAGCATTTAAAAATGGCACCATCTAATTGACTAAAGCCATCTATATAAGGAGAACTTAGTCTTGCTAATCTGTCATATCATATAATCGTGAAAATTATTGAATCCCTTTGCATCAACTTCATTAACAATCGCCAATATGAGTCACTGTTCTCTTTAGTCAATGTTGACCTGCTATGGCCACTCCAATCAACAAATTAGCATCACACAGCTCTTATATACCCAATGAAAATAATTACTGAACCTATTTTCTTTTCTCAAATTCATGAGAATTGCACAAAATATGCCTCAGCCTCGCAAAACACCATGCATCACTATTACACTCAATCCTTTCAACCATTCAGAATTGTGAAGCTGTTTTTACCCAAAGGGCCAAATACAGTTACCGAACCACTTTATAGGCTATTTCATCGGAATTGCGCAATGGTTCATATAATTCAGTAAAACAATAATTTAGAAGACATCAAAGTTAATGCGGTGGAATAACTGCTGCAAGCCCTAGCTAAGCGAGCCGGTTGAGATTTGCAAGCATTTAAAAATGGTGCCATCTATTTGACTAGAGATATCTATATAAAAAGCTCTTATTCTGCTAGACAATCATATCATATAATCGTGAAAAAGGAATACCTTGTGCGATCTGAAACAGGGATTGAATGAACACAAAGTTTTCACCCCAAAATTATACTTACCAATAAAACTCAGTATTTACCGTAATCCACTCTAATCAATCCATTCCCGCTTTAAAACCCAATTAAAAGATCATTGAACCCCTTCAGTAAAAACAATTCAATGAAACATCCATATTATCATAAAACAGTCTATCTCAGATACGCCAATAATGTATATTAGCAGTTATCTGCATTACAATTTATGCATCTAATTTTAGGAAAGCAATAAAACAAAACAAAACTTTCTAAAAACTGAAAATAAAAGCTTGCCCCTTGATTATTACTCCACGTCTGCCACAGTGCACATTATTATCATGCAAGCCTATTTTTCAGATTGCTCATTTAGCATCACCAATAATCTCTGCAAGAACATTATCCCTGTTTAAAATGATGGAAACAGTTCACATCTCTCACAACAATCTTTTCCAACGGTCTTGGAGATAAATTTTGTTGCAGTGTGGCAATCAGCATATACTCAAAGGTTCTTAACAACTCTACTAGTTCGTTCCAGGGGGCATGTTTAACAAACCAAATACAATTGCCAACTTCTCACTTTGGTGGCAGAGAAATAATTATTTTTCTTCCTCTTCAATATCATCAAGTGAATATCATGAATCTGGAAAATACCCTGTTGCCTTCATCTCCCCACCAATTTCTCCGACGTTGCATAAATCTCCTCTGTCTGTGGATGTGATCTGTCTCCTACATAAAAAGCATGTACCATTTTATGGCCTTCAATCCAGCTACATCCAGGGATCTTTTTAATTCCTCTATCTTTCATCAATGTCCTTACTATTTGAACCTCACCCCACCTGCCCACTTCTGCATAGAAGTTTGAGAGAAGAACATGAGTCGCAGTACTTTTAGGATCCAAATCAAAAAATAGCGTTACTGTATATATGCCTAATCCTATATTCATATGTGATCTATAGGCACCAAGAAAACACAACCACACAACCACCACAGGTTTAACTAGCATCTTAATGATAAAGTTTAGGGTATCCTCGAGATAGATAGCCAGCACGAGCAAGAAGGTCAACCATGCACACATAATGATCAACCGTAGGTGTAATGCAATAAGGGTTACCCATGTGATTGAAGTACATACAGCCCTCATCCACTAAGCCCGCATGGCTGTATGCACATAGAACACAAGCAAAGCTTGCAGTGTCAGGATACGTTCCAGAATGTTTCATTAATTCAAAGATATTGAGAGCATCCTTGCAAAACCCATTTTGTGCATATCCTGCAATCATTGCATTCCATGAAATGACATCTCTTCGAGGCATTCTGTCAAACAGTTCAGGCGCCTTGTCTATGCTTCCACACTTTGCGTACATGTCTACTAGAGCATTTCCAACTTTAATATCCGAGTTAAAACAACCTTCCATTATACTTTGATGGATGTCCATACCCTGTTCCAGAGGTCCCATTTTGCCACAAACAGGAAGGATACTGGCAAAGGTTGTGGAATCTGGCTTTACACCTGCCAATTGCATTTGCTTGAAAGTTTGTAAAGCCTTTTCAACAAATCCATTTTGTGCGTATCCAGCAATTATTGCATTCCATGAGATCACATCTCTTTGAGGCATTCTGTCAAACAGTTCGCATGCCTTATCTATGCTTCCACATTTTGCATACATGTCTACCAGAGCATTTCCAACTATAATATCGGACAAAAATCCCCCATCCATTATGCTTTGATGGATATCCATACCCTGTTCCAAAGCTCCAATTTTTGCACAGGCAGGGAGGACGCTTGCAAAGGTTGTGGAGTCTAGCTTTACACCTGTCAATTGCACTTGCTTGAAAGTTTCTAAAGCCTTTTCAAAAAGCCCATTTTGTGCATATCCTACAATCATTGCAGTCCATGAGATCACATTTCTTTGAGGCATTGTTTCAAACAATTCAAATGCCTTTTTCATGTTTCCACATTTTGCATACATGTCTAACAGGGCAATTGCAACTACAACAGTTGAGGAAATTCCTATATCATTTATGCTTTGATGGATGTCCATACCCTGTTCCAAAGCTCCCATTTTGGCACAGGCTGGAAGGATGCTGGCAAAGGTTGTGGAATTTGGCTTTACTCCTGCCAATTGCATTTGCTTGAAAGTTTCTATAGCCTTTTCAATAAATCCATTTTGTGCATATCCTGCAATAATTGCAGTCCATGAGAGTACATTTCTTTGAGGCATTTCTTCGAAAAGCCTTAATGCCTGGTCAAGATTACCATTTTGTGTGTATCCTGCAATCATTGCATTCCATGAGATGACATCTCTTTGAGGCATTCTGTCAAACAGCTCACGCGCCTTGTCTACGCATCCACATTTTGCATACATGTCTACCAAAGCATTTCCAACCGTAATATCTATCTAACAAAAACCCTCCTTCCGTTATCCTTTGATGGATATCCATACCCTGTTCCAAAGCTCCCATTTTGGCACAGGCTGGGAGTACGCTGGAAAATATGAATTGGTCGGGTTGGAAACCTGTTTGTTGCATTTGGTGAAACAGTGCGACTGCCTCGTGAGGATACCCATGTCTTCTGTATGCTGCAATAATTAAATTGAGGTTTGAAAGCAATTGACAGAGGTGCGCATTGCTGGCAGCTATTATTTACCGTGTTACGCAAGTGGTCCTGCAAATCCCCATCACTGCTGTGCCACTATCCATTATTTGAGACAGCTGAGAAGATCTCCCGTTATTTGAGACAACTGAGAATATCTCCCAGCGGCCGTGAACTTCTCCCCGGCGGTGTCAGACCGGGGAGATCCCGGTGGGGTCTCCCCACGTAAATAATTAGCGTTCCCGGAATAGTTCGTGGGGTTCCCGCCGGCATCTAACTGTAGGAGATGCTGGTGGGGTTCCCCCACATAGAATAGCCTATTGGCTAATTAATTTATTAAATATACTCAGCTGTATACAGATTTTTAAATCTATAATATACCATTTGCAAATATATTAATAATTGTGTATACTGTATACTGTATATTAACAATAATATACTATTAATAATATTTATAATATACTGTATATTACTAATATACTATTGATAATATTTATGAATACTGTTAGTATTTATATACTGTTTTTAACTTTATAACAAATATGGTTTTAAAATTTTAGTTTCATGATCATTTTGAAAGCATTTCAAATTTTTTTAAATAGTGAAATGAAAATCGCAACCTTAGTCTTACCTGGTGACTGGTTGAGGGCAGCCAACAAAGGATCATGCAGAGAACTGAGCAGTGTCAGGGTCAGGCTTTCTGTTTTCTAGCTTTTGCCAGTGTGTCACACTTTGGAAAACTGAAACGTTTAACCCTTTTTGCAAACAATATATGTTGGCTAGAGTTTTATTTAAGTGAAGAATTTTTTTAAACAATAAAAACAGCACCTGACCCTGGAATCGCATCGGAATCAGCTTCAAAATGCCACAAGCAGTGTTGGATTTGCCTGGGTTTGGCCAACGGAGAAGAAAAATGTTTCAGCCTGACAAAATGTGAACCCTGGTTGATTCTGCAGTGATTCTGGGTAGTACCGAATTCCAGGATGTAACATAGCCGGAATCAGCATGGAAATAGGCCGATTCAGCAGCATAGGCTTTAACTATGAGGCAAATTAAAAAGTAATGATTTAATGTACATCATGACTATACAACCATACGATTATACTAGACCATATATACAGGGATCAATTGCTAAGTAATTATAAACAACTGAAGAAAAGGGGATGGGGGCAGGCAGTGGCAGGGGCAGGTGAAATAGTTTAATACCCAATCATATGCATCTAGGATATAACTAAATTCATGAATTCTAACTATTTGACAAAAGAAAAATACAATGATTTAATGTACATCATGATCATACTACCATAGGATGTGTATATCAAAGGATCAACCACTGAAGTTATCCGAGATAACTTAAAATGTTAAAAAAGACTAACAATATTGACAAGGGCCAAATTGATTAACGCCCAATAACATTCATACAGATCATCTGACAATGATTGGCCCTCTTCAGTGCCACCATCTTCATCACTTTCTTTAGAGTTGCAAATAACACACCAACCAAGCCCTTCTGCACCTCGCAAAGACTCAAACCACCAGCTGCAAACCTTCCTTCCTCCTATTGTTTTTATCATTTCTCTTTGCTACCTCCTCTTCAAATCTCTCATTATCTGATTTTCTCAGACTCATACGCCATTTTCTCCATTTGGTTTTCAGTTTTTAGGATTTGTTTCAGTTTGGAGGAGTATTCAAACAAGTAGTCTAGCATTCAGAAGCTATTTGTTATAAGTTTTAATTAATTTTTCTCTTTTTTCTGAAATAAGTGACACTAGTCTCAAAATGTGATGACCGCCTTATATTTTTTCCAATTTTTAACACATCAATCTTCACCCATTAGCATTAGCATAATCAAATCAGCTGATGAAAGTAACCCTATGCCAAAAATGTTCACTCAAGACCCAAGATGGGTGAGGTGATATCATATGGTGCCGGGGATCATTAGTAACAAACTGAATGAAAGTACAATGCTGGAAATGTAGATTATGCAACTCGACCGCGTATTTCAGCGGGAGTGAATTGACGGCTCAGTCAATCAGCAGATGAGATATGCAGTACTAAAAGTAAAGACGGCGAGGCCTATCTCTTCCACCAAACGGTGGGAATGAAAATGCTTATGCAAGGAAACTAAATAAGGCAGTGAGGCCAGCCTTCTTCCTCTAAGAGTGGGAATACAATAGAAAATTGCAAAAAAGTAAAGGAGCTGATTAGTACTACTAATTCAGCATTACAATGTGAGTATAATCTGCAAATAGCCAAGTGTTATTGCTGTCCAAATAGCTGCAAATGATATCAAATGTTCTCCACTCTTCATAAGACTCGCAACCATGAAAAACAAGCCCAAAAACCCAACTTCTGACAATCTGATATAAAAAACCAGCAAACTGAAAAATGCAAACCAGCAAGCTATGCTCCCAAAGAAATGCTCATAACTTCATGAAATCTCCCCCAAATGACATGAAACTGAATGCAATTGAAACCTCGGAGGAGGGCGCCCAAGATAGAATAAAAAAACAGATGCAAACACCCCTAAATATTTTATAAATGCAAAACAAGGTACCAGCAGGCAAAGGTACAGCATTCAAGAGGGGCAACCAGCAAGAACAAATCTATTTCTTATTAATAAAATCTGAAACTCAGCAAAGAGGGACGCCTAGGGAATAGAAGAAGAATGAGCAACTACCAAGAAGCAAACAAAAATCGTACAATGACTTATGATCAAAAATTCACCTTCAGCACAACAAAAACCAACAACTGCAAACTAACACCAAACTTCAAAATTCTATCTGTGAAACTCTGTCTGCACTCCCTGAATGAGAAGCAGTTTCTGAAACTCAGCTAGGTGCTATCTTTCAAGCACAAAACCAAGGTTGAAGGAACTAGGAGGTATGCATTCCTCGAAGCAAGCGCTAAAAGTATTTCAGCAACATAACAGTAAAATAAGCAACAATGGATGATAAGCAAAGGGCCCAGCACTCTTATTTGTAGCCTTTCCTCCTCGATTTCAATTTCATTTCCCTCTCATTTGGTTGCCCAAATTGTATTTGCATTTCATTTTAATTTCATTAGTCTCCTTGTCTTTGGTGTCCACACATAAAGGAGAGTTACTTTATCAAAAATGCAAATAAAACATTAGCTTTTGGCATCCCACTTCATCAAGTGCAAAAATACCTTATAAAATATTATTATCCTCTAGGCTAGGCGTCCAAATGAAATGTATTAAAATATGACTTTATTACTTCTTCAAATAAATCGTCCTCCAAGCCTTAGCCAAAATTTCACCAAAATATTAACATATTTTACCTTCATAAGAGAATGCCCAATACAAGCTCTGTCCTGCCAAAAATAGCTCAGAAGTGTTGAAGACACAAACTGCTCAAATTGACTTGCCAGAAATAGCCTCAAAACTGGCCTGCTGAAAACCTGCTAAAAATAGCACTTACTAAAAATAGCATACTGCTAAAAATAGTAAGTTGTTCCAAACTTATTTTGAGCACAACCCAGGCAGCCGCCGTGGCTTACTAAAAATAGTAAATCAGGAAAAGTCCTCTATTTCAGTTGCATGACACATTATTGCGAAGCTCTTTGAAAACCCAAAAGGAATCCAAAATCCAAACTGCAAAACACCAACATGCAAGCCTCCAAAACTACCAAGGAATCAGCCAAAAATGCAAGTCAATATCTTGTCATGCATGTTACCTCATCCTGAAGCTCTCCAAAAACCCAAAAAGCTCCACTAGACATGCATCAGAAACTCTCGCATGCAAGCCTTCAAAACCTCCTAGAAAAGTGGAAACCCTAATTTCAGCTTTTGACTAGCCTACGGGCTGCCGAAAATAGGCTATCAAACACAGAAGAGCGTATGGCTAAAATGGGGACATTACACAAAAAGAGGGTAAGGGACATATAAAATCCCTTTTAGAGATGAGTTTTATGACAGTTGATTATTCCCCGTCCCTATTATGTCAATAAACACAAGACATGTCTCCCATGACTCCCTTCTTGGTAAATCGTGGTAGGCAAAACAAAGGAATTAAATTGCATTACTTTTAACGAGTATAAGCTCAATTGAGATGAAAACAAGGGACATATGGCGAACAAGCTAAAAGCTAAGAGTAACCTATTCTCAAACAAAAACCAAAAAAATTAGTGATAATGCAATTCTAAACCTGTTCAAGGAATTTACAAACCCTTTGGCAGGTTCCAATATTGGGATCATTTTTTTGAATATTGCTTTAGTAACTTACAAGCTTCGATGTGTGTTTTCATTTTGTGTTGTGTATGTGTGCTTTTGATGTATGCATTGTTGTGTTACCAGGTTTGCTCCGAAGTTCAGAACACAACCAATGCCAAAATCGGCTTCTACCGAGTATAGATCCCACTCTAGGTATGGACTAGGTTTACCCAGGGTTCTGCCCAGGCCTATGGGTTCACCCAGGGTATATCCGACTAGTTCAAACCTGGTAAAAGTCCCAGTCTAGGTATTGGCTATTGTGGCCCTTTTTTAAAAAAATTGTAGAGCTTGAAGAGATCTATGCATCAAACATTCCTAGAAGTGACATTGGAAACCCAAAATTTTTATTTTAACCAAAAATGAACTTTATAGCCCAGAACTTAAGTTTTTCTATTCTATAGCCTAAAATTGCACTGTTTGCAATCTTAACATTAGGAGCAAGGTTTTAGACACCTTTCCTAATACTAGACCCTTCAATTATCTTGGGACTAACCCTAAAAAGACCTCACAAACAAAAAAGGACCTGATCTAAACCTAACTAACTCTAAAAAGCAACTTAAAAGTTACAAACACCACATGAGACAAAAACAAAACTACATTCCTGCCTCTCATTTCTTGCTCGCCCAGAACTCCATTTCTACTCACTACTCAAAGTTGCAAGTTTTTTTTGTGTTCAAGCATCATGTTCCTATTCCTACACCTCAAGAAGTGTTAGATAGGTGCCAAGAAAATCAAGAAGTTTGCCAAAACTACATTCCTGCCTCTCATTTCTTGCTCACCCAAAACTCCATTTCTACTCACTGCTCAAAGTTGTAAGTTATTTTTGCGTTCACGCATCATGTTCCTATTCCTACACCTCAAGAAGTGTTAGATAGGTGCTAAGAAAATCAAGAAGTTTGCCAAAACTACATTCGTGCCTCTCATTTCTTGCTCACCCAAAACTCCATTTCTACTCACTGCTCAAAGTTGCAAGTTTTTTTGTGTTCAAGCCTCATGTACCTATTCCTACACCTCAAAAGTGTTAGATAGGTGCCAAGAAAATCAAGAAGTTTGCAAGTAGGAGAATCTTCATTCAAGCTTTTTCTTTTATTTTCTTCCACAAGAACTTTTCATTTTTTAATGGTTTATTGTTATTTTTTAATCTCTTGTTCATTTTTTCAACAAGTAATGAAAGCCTAGGGTTATGGTCCTGTTTTTTAATATAATATTTGTTTATTTGAAAACATGGAGATACAAGTATACTCTAGAATGGTTGGTATTTCTATTTTTGTGGGCCAAGGCTCAACTAGGGCTTTCAAAATCAATCATTTTTTGCTAATTTGCAACACACAACAATGCTTGAACAGCTTCCTAAAGGCAAGGTCTATCTTTCATGTTGTAAAGAGTGCTAAAATGAGTACAGGTGCTCCTTTAACTAGGTGAAATCCCACTTGCACACAATTGCCAAGCAAGGAATTAGAGCTTGTGGTGGGCCAACCAAACATGGATTGACAAAAGGACAAATTCTTACTTATATCAAAGAGCAAGGATAAGTAGATAATGCAGCCAAATTGAAATCTCATCCTTCGGCCAGAAAAGGAATCTCATCGGCCACCTATAGAGCCATCCTCAAGTACTCTAGTAATGGTTGTCACACATACATTTCTCATGACATTGTCTTCAAAAGGAAACAACAGCATCCCTTCCCCGCAAAAGAACAAGGATGTTGAATCATTAGAAAGGACATTTCAGAATGAGGCAAAGGGCAATCCCAATAACTCATTACACATATTTATGCCATAGTAGCAAATATCTTTCTTGGGAATAATTTGGCAAACCAAAAGAATCATAAATATTTTTTCAATTAATCAGTAAAAATCAGGTTAGGGTTAGGGAAAAAATTTAGCTAGAGTTGGGACAGATCAGAAATATTCACTGCAACAGTAAAAAATCTAAAAACCTAAATTATTTTTAAAAAAAAATCAAAACAAACGCCAAAAATATGGAATAATGCAATTTAATTTGCAATCTATCAGGTCAACTTGTTTGACTTTTTTTTGCAGCAACAATGGGCAGGAGCAGGAGAAGGAGCATGGCAAGGGCAAGAATAGTGACGAATGAGGAGGATGCAATGTGGGTGAAACCTCTCCAAACTTGGCAAATACTTCTGCTTGATGCTCACGAGATCAAATCAGTGATTGTTTCCAAGGGCAATGCTCACACTTCAAAGCTCTTAGATTGTGAACTTCCTTTGCAACATGGATTTTTGAGCCACTCTCCTCTAGATGCGGTAAAGAATGCTCTGTGCAAATATGATTTGATGATTGCTAGGGCTTACAATGAGTGTAGAAACATTTGCAATCCCTATCATTTTTGTAGCATTTTTTGTAAATCACAAATCCTACAGAATAACCCTAATCATTCTGTTATGTTAATTGTACAACAGTAGTCTTTTTCTTCCCCAAAGTCTGATAATGAAGAGGCTTGGGTTGAGAATATTGAGACAGTCTTTCTGACATGCCTCCTACAACTTCCAATGTTGCAAAGGAGCAGGTCATACCTGAATCCCTGCCCTTGGGGGATGTGCTTGTCTTTGGTTGAGAAAGTGCCTGATCTGATAATAGATATTGTTCGTCTCAATTCCATTGAAGGCAATATTGGCAAGGGATCACTAGCATGTTGCTGTTTGGGTAAATGAACCTCTTGTGATGATTTAACACAGTGGATGGTTTCAATTTGAAGAAATGTTGCTTCACCTTCCCTCTCAGAAGGGAAGGAGGTTGCTCTCAGCCATAGTTCAAAAAATTGCCAGTTACTCACATGACTCACAAGTACTCATTCATGGGTTAATTAGGGTTTGTGGATAACTCACCCAATAACTCACAAATCTAACTACAAAACTCAGCCGGCATTGATATAAGACAGTCTGCCAAAAAAAACATCATTTTTTCAAATCTGTTTTCTCAAGCACTCGTATTTGAGCATTGCACATTTGTTTGCAGGAATTTGGGAGAGAGAATTGATCAAAATTATTGAACTTATCAGCTGTAATTCAGTCACATTTGACAGGTGCGTAACAATTTTCCGGTGGCAGCATTTGCAGAGGTCGAAGGCCAGCCATCAATGGGGGGTTTATAACATTCACATTATGATCCTATGCCTAAGGCTCTTGTTGAGGATGATTCCGTTCCTCTACAAGAAGCTACAGCACTATCATCCAGTTAAGGACACTCACACAACCTCATCTGAACTTTAGTCATAAAGACATTTATAGATTCTGAACATCGAAATTATAATTTGTAATTTTCATTCACAGTGAAACTTGAAGTTGATATGTATTGAACTCATCTTTTGATCTATCATGTGTATTAAACTCTAACTTTGATATATATATGAAGGAAATTAGTAATATATTCTCTAAATTCAGTAGTATGCTGTTTTCGATAAATATTTTTACAAATTTATGTATTTTTTAACGTTCCAAAAATTTGCTGAGATTTTCCAAGTTCTATGCTTTCAACACAAGGTTAATAGCTCTTGGATCTTAGTTCAGTTTTTTTGTTCCCTTCTTGGCCACAGTGAAAATGTAGTTAGAGGTCCTTAGTTAGCTCTCAGATTGTCAAGACTCTTTAGATTATTTTGTAAAGTTGAGTTATGCACTATCTTTCAGATTGTATGTATTTCAATTTTGTTGGATATGGGAGAGCACCTTAATAGATTCCCTCATTTATGAATCAAAGAAAAAAAAACTCACTTGTTTGGATGAAAAACTTGGCCTCTATACCGATTCACAACTTATTGGGATAAATTTGTGATTTCTACTTCTATGATTTATGCCAATGGGTTTGGTTCCTTTCAATCCTAGTAAGATTGCCATAATAGCGGTAAATGGTGATGGGGATAAGTGAGGCAGATACAAAGCATTTAGGTCCTAGCTATAAAAAGATATGCCTTATCAGACATGGAAAGAAAATATGTAGATACCTCATAGTCACCCTATCAGGGTTTCATGGGCTAGAGATGCATGCACTAAGGGTGTCCATCACTTCTAATGGATAGAAAGATTGCAAAACAAAAACCCTAACTAATGCCCATACATTGTGCCCTAAAGGGACAATGTTTTTGAAAGCACTTGATTATGTGGGGTAGATGAACAATGCAAACTTCACCACAAACATCCTTATTAAGTCCATTGAGGCAATGAGGCCTCAAAACATTGTCTAAGTCATAATGGACAACACTAAAAAGTAAAAATTGCAAATTAGCAGCATTTTTAATTGACACAAGATATAGGTACATATTTTGGACATCATGTGTCATTCATTCCCTCAACTTAATGTAGCATCTTGGTGCACATATCGATTGGATGAAACAACTCTACAATAAGGCTGATGAGATTCAGGTACGTGTGACTAATCATCATGTCAAAAGCCATCTTCAGGTCCTCAAATTTGGAGCTATTGAAAGTGTTATTCTGAAATTTCAGTATCTTTTTTTCTTTCATTTACCTTATTTTAAAATTTTCTTCTACAATTTTTATTTTACATTATCTAACTTTCTTTGTAAATTTTAAATTTAGAAAAGAAATAGATGGCATTTCAATCAGGAACTTGATTAATTTGTTTAAGTTTTTAACACAATATTATGTTGTTAAAACTTAAGACTTGCCTTGCCTCACACAATTATCTTGAAACAACTTGGAAAGATACAAGAGGCACTAAATATCATGGTGATCAACAACCTATGGAATGTAAGTAGGCAATCTAATATACTCCTTTATCCAATTGGTCAAGTAAAGCCAACAGGAAGCAGAAAATGAAGACTAGGATGTAGGACCAGAGCATCCCAACTTGGATGCATTTGAGCCTACACCTCAACTCACACAAGCAAGCCAAGTACATGGATTTCATGACACACTGGGATGTAGGACCAGACCATCCTAACTTGGATGCTTTTGTTACACAACTTCTCTTAGTCTCAATCAAGGATTAGGAGCAGGACCTTATTATATAGGACTTGCATTGTGCAACAAGTGGGACTAGCACTGACACTGCTTGTTGTTCTAATGAACTAGATGATTATTTTGACAAAGAGCAATATGATGATTTGTATTGATTTTCCATGTACAGTTACAATAATATAAACCACTTCAATTTGACATTGAATTATCAAATATCAGGAGCATCTTGTATTTAATTTTGTACATTTATTGCAAATTATGTTTGTTTTTATATATTTTTATGAATAAATCCAGGGAAGAAAAACCAGGGATCCCAAATTTGAACTGGCAACTAAGGCGTTTCAACATATACCATACAATATTAATCAATTTGATGTCAAGGATTCAGCTAGCATGTGAAATCAACTTCAATATCCCCCAAATCAATTACAATTATGCCACATTCAGCGCCAACTATTATGGTTGTTTTTACCCACACACAATGAGCTACATTTGAGATGACTGCTTGATCACTTTTCAAATGCAGACACTGGCTCCAAGATCTGGCACTTTGATTTTGCCTGTAGTATTTTCATGGCCTCAAAAACAGTCCCCAACTATTCAAATCAATTTAAGCCTCTTTGGTATTACAACATCATGCAGCAATGTTTGTAGTTGTACAATTAATATCTGCAAGGATATTTTTCTTTGGCTACAACGAAAACCAGGGTAAGCTAGAGCACCTGCTAGGTGATTATGTGAGTTCAATCTTATGAAGGAAGCTATGAAGTCATTAGATAATCCAGATATAGGACATTCCAGGGTAAATTACATCAATTGCAGAATTAACATTTTATGAAAAGATGTGTAATAATAAACAGTTATTAACAACTGCATGTTCATTTTAACAAATATGAAATCTGAGTAAAGTATATTATATTACAGCCTAGTAGAATCCATGTATTCCAATGCCAAGGAGGGGCTGTGAGAACAGCAGTGCTCCTCAATGAATGTTTGTTGAACTCCAGTGCATTGAAGCGTGCTGAAACTGATTGGCATAGTGGCAAGTTGGTATCCTTATCTCTCTGCTCAAGTGGTAGGGGTGAACTGATGAATTTACTCTTTGCACTACTACGCTCTGTTCTACCCTTCATGTGACACTGGACAAAATCTACTAAAAGATGTCTAAGGTGTAGAGAAGAAAGCCCATAAGAGCTGTACAATTGATTTGTCTCAAGAAGATCAAAAGCCACCAAGACATGTCCCATTCAGTAGTAAATTTAACTACAGTAGCATGGTATTTGATGTAGAGGTGTTTAAACTCTAAATAAAATAGAATTTTCAGTGATGCCAAAATCTACAATTGTAAGTTCTTGAAGAATTTTGGAATCAGAGATAAATAAATGGGTTGGCTGGTCTCAGTTCCCTTTTTTTTTTTTTGGTTAAAAAATGGGTGTGTAATGTAAAACAGTCCTAACATTCAAAGCAAGATAAATCTATTAAAGGAGGAAACAATGTTAATAAAGGAATTGAAAACAATAAAAACAATATTGATTCTTCAACTATTGTTCCCATTGATGTTAATGGCAAAGGTTGGATTATCTCTAAAGTTGTCATTTGGGCTATGGTTCCATATGAGGTTGATAATAAACCTAATGGCATCCGTAAGAATAACCAAGTTAGTTTTGGTTTGAGATCAATTTTGGTAGATGATTTTTTTAAAAGGAAGAGTTCTCCTGATCCTCCCATATTGGACCTCAGCCAAAGTGCTTCTAATGTGACTGGTATAGTATCCAGACAACCTTCTACTAATCCAATGGTTTGTGAAGAGGAAATTCCTAATGAATCCTCAGCCCTTGTGTGTATCAATGATGGTCCTAAAAGAGATGTAAAGCCTCTCCCTAAATTTGAAAATCTATGCAATGAAAGGGGCCTCTCCCCCGTGCAATAAGCCTTTGTTACCTAATGGTTGCAATTGTTAGTTGGAATGTTAGAGAGGTGGAGGCCTACGAAAAAAGAATTGCCATCAGATTCTTCTGTAAATCCATTCAAGACTTGTAAGTTTTATTTCTAAAAAGTTAAATCAATTGGATTCTCTTTGTAGTGTGCTTTTAAGTTTATTTGGCCTGATTATGTCTCCTCTTTTTCTAATCATTTTAAAAGTAAAGTGAGGACTGTTATTTTGTTGAACAAACAAATATAGGCTGTGTAATTGGCAATGGTTTTTCTCCATGTATAGAGTTGCTTGGGTTATTCCGATTGTTAACGATAAAGAGTTTGGGCTCTGCTCTATCTATGCCCCCAGTAAGTATAAAAATAGGGTTTATCTCTAGCGGTGGCTTTGCTCTATGTTGCCTAGATTTTCATGGATTTTTGGGGGGGTTTAATGTAGTGGAAGATAAAGAACATAAATGTTGAGGTGTCAAAATTGCTTGGAAAGGAAATGAGCTTTTCTTCTAGTCTAATTTTAAGAAGAAATTTAATTTGTTTGATCCACTGAGCAGTTGCAAAAAGGACACTAAAGGAGTATGATTTACTAGGTCTAATAAGTAAAAAGAGAACAAGAGAGTCTTCTCAAGAGTGGATAGGTTTTACTTTGACAAAAGTTTATTCAATTTTCCTCATTAGGCTAATAGAAATGTGGTGAATGTTATCCTTGTTCCATTATCTCATCATCGCCCTATTGTGTATTCCTTTGCTCTTCCTGGTTTTATTTGCAATCTAAATCTTTTTTTCATGGGTTGTTCATGAAGAATGATTCACTAATAGAAGATAGATCTTCTGTTTGCAACAAAGTATGTAGAATATTTGTATTGCTAATGGTAAAGGTAGATCCTATATTTTCAATTGATCTGCAACTGTTAGCTCAATTCAAGTGTTTTTGAGGATTGTGGGGAAAAATTTTGCCAAGAAGAGAGCTTCCCTTGTTAGAAAGAGGTTTTAGATGGACCTTTTTAGAGCTGAATTGTAAGAGAAGTTTGTTGGTCTTAAGCCTAAAACTAGATGTGACAATGTGCATAGCAAAAGGTGCTAAAGTTAGGTCTGGACTAGTATAGCTATCGTAAATACATTTATACAAGAAATGCTGAGAAACTTGAGTTATTTTATTTTACTTTAGAATAATTAAGAATTATTTTATTTCATTTACATTGTTTAGTTTAGTTTTACTTAAGATTTATTTTATTTCATTTACTTAAGAGTTTTTTTTTTTTACTTGAGAGTTATTTTATTTTACTTTAGAAGTGTTTAAGAGTTATTTTATTTTAATTACACTGTTTATTTTATTTGAAGAGCTATTTTTAATTACTTAAGAGTTATTTTATTCACTAGAGGAATTTTTTATTTTACTTTAGAGTTAATTTATTTTACCATATTTCATTTGCTACATAATTTATATATTTTAAAATTAGCATCTTCATATTTAAAAAATAAATGTCAGCTCTAGATAGTTTTCTTTCAACTATTCGTTCATGATACACAAGAAGAGATGTTTCTTACCCCCACCATTGTAAATAATGCATCTCATCATAATTAAATTGGTTGAAATTAGGGAATAAAGGGTCTAAGCTTTTCTTTAACTCTTTAAGAGTCAAGTTTGTCATGGAGAAGGGAGAGCTGATTGAGGATGGAATTAAGATTAGAAGTGGTTGAAATTGGGGAATAAAGGATCTAAGTTTTTCTTTAACTTTTAAGAGACAAGATTGTCGTGGAAAAGTTAGAGCTGATCGAGGATGGAATTAAGGTTAGAAGTGCTTTCATGGGTTTCTATAAAGATTTGTTTGCTTTAAGGTGGAAGGACTTTGTGGTTCTTAACAATAAAGAGAATTTTTTTTAATTATTCCTAAGAAAATCAATCATCAAAATGCATTGAAGTTAGACCAACCATTCTCTTTGGATGAGTTTGTAAAGGTTATTGATTCCATGAGCAATGATAGAGCCCCTAGTTTTGATGGTCTCTCAGCTAAATCCTATAAATGTAACAAGGATTGAATTTCCCTAGTCCTATTGCAGTTATATAATCAAGCTATTAAAGTTGGCACTCTTGGTAAAGATATTAATAGAGGGATTATTAAATTGCACTTCAAAAGATGGAGATACATATTTAATTAAAAATTGGCGACCTATTACACTCTTAAATGTCTCTTACAAAATATTTGTTAAAATGCTTGCTTTTAGATTGAAGGACCTTCATTATTCTATTATTTCTCCTACTCAAATCGGCTTTGTCAAGGGGAGATTATAACCAATTGGGAAGGTATGAGTTGGGGGAAGGGCTCTAGTCAAGATGTTTGCATGGCCTTAATTAACTTTAAAAAGGCTTATGACAACATTGAGTGGAGCTCTATTTCAGTAGTTATGAAATCTTTTGCATTTGGAGATATATTTTGTAGATATGTTGAGATTCTTCTTCAAGATGCTACTACTCATGTGAGAGTAAATGGTGAGTTATTTGCCCCTTTTTATTTTCAAAGATCGATTTGGCAAGGATGCTCATTGGCTCCTACCCTATTTGTTATTGTTTTTCAGGCTCTCCACTATATGCTAAGGCATTCTTGCCTAGGTCCCCCTATTAAGGGTTTGTCTTTGCCTAATCATGATTCTCTAATTGAATATCAGTTTGCAGATGATATTGCCTAGTTTCTTGTTTTAGATGAGCATAATTTTGATAATATGTAGAATAAACCTAACTATTATTGCAATGCCTCTAGTTCTAATATTGTTTTAAACAGATATATTATTTTGAGTTGGAAGGATCACTCTCCAAATTGAGTGGTGAAAAGAGATTGGGAATGGAGTGGGCCTTGCAAGCAAGGTAGATATCTAGGTATTGTTGATGTGTGTTTTATCATCCACCAAACATTCAGAATAAAAATGTCCAAAGACACTCTATCCTCTCTTGAAAAACCACCGCATAGGCGATTCCAAGGTTTCTTTAGTCGGGTCTCGACGTGTGGATAAGTTCAGTGGTCGTTGTGATTTGCTGGTAATGAACAAGGGGACTTACGTAGAAAGTCTGCACAAGCTAGGGACTTAGGAAATTTATCTTTGTAGGTTCTCAATTAGGACTTTCAATTGTGGATCTCAAAAAAAATGGCAAAAAGAATAGGGTTCAGAGAATCTAGTCTAAGCCTAAGAAATCAAGAGACAGTAAGGACTTGGTGAAGCGAAATAAACCACACTTTGTTTCGCCTCCTGCAGGACAACATACGCAAAGTGGGTGCAATCTTCAAGGGGTTTGTGAGAATAATTTTCAAACCTTGGGTAAGGTTGAAGTTAGGCTTCCACACTTAGGAGCTCAGGCTAACTTTACGCATCGGATGAAAATCATCCATCCGAAGAAAGTATGAGCTACACTTCACCAATGAGTCGATACGATCAATCTTTCATTCAACTAACAACTTTTCAAAGCAAATTCTATCTAAGCTAACTTTAATTCTAATCTATGGTGGAAGATAATATGTAACCTCGCTTACTATTCAACAATAAGAAGTGATTCAAGGCAAATCATGCTCAAGAGCTTTTATCATTCAAAATAGTCTCAATGCGACAATATACATAACAGGTCTCCACACTTTACAAAATGAGGGCGAGCTCAATTTATAGGCTCCCCCCAATTAATTCAAGGGCCAAGAGATTTTCAAAATCAACGGAGATTACAAAAAATAACCCTAATTAGGGTTTGCTACCCTTCGACCAATGAGAGAAAATTGTCGAGGACACACTTCCTTTTTACCAAAGAAAGTTGTTGCATGCATGTTGATTTGGAACAATTTGATTGGTTGGAAGATGACGAGGCGCCACCTCAGCGTGCTGGATGCCTTCCTTGGTTGCTTCGTTTTTCTTCACGTGCTTGCCTTAGAATATTTTCCCTGCCGATAACTCTGTCCGTTGTGCTTTGTTCCTTCCCAACTTTGATCTTGGATTCCTTTGTGCTTTCGCCACAATGGAGGAAATTGGAATTTCCTCTGTGAAGTATTTCCTAGACCTAGCCAAATTTTGGCTATTCAGGTTCATTTTGTAACATCATCTGGATCATTCAACACCATGCTCGAACGAACTTTGCCCGCGGATTTGCCTTCAATTCTGAATCTGGCTTGTGCTATGTAGGACAAATTCCATCTCTGGACAAGGATTTTATCCACTTCCTCCTTCCTGTTTTCTGTCCAACACTTAGTGAATTCTTCTCATCCTCACCTTGGGCGGACTTCATATGAGCTTGGACGTTTTCTCTCTTAGCCTAATTCGGACTTCAAGCCACTTTGGACAAACATCTCTGGGGATAAGTCGAACTTTATCATGCTTGTGCCATTTCTCAATTGAGCAAAGTCGGATTTGCTAGTGGTTTCACCATTTCTTTTCTTGGTCTGGATCGGACTTTGCATCATGTTTGCCATTGTACTTGGCGGATCTAATGGATGTCTGGACATACCTTCTCCAAGCAAAGTCGGAAAAGGTTTGGACATGCCGAGCTTGGGCAAAGTCAGACTTTCTCGTGCTTGTGCCATCTTTTCCTTCACTCTATCTGGCTTGAAGCAGACTTGCCTCCATTCCATGCCTTTGCTTCTTCTTTGAAGACTCGCCTCACGTCGTCATCCACCTGCAAGAAATAAAATAAACAATATCAGATTTTCTCTCTCCTGAATTTTTTACCACTCTCTCTCCTGAAGTCATGATGAATTTAATTTTGCCCTTCGGATTTTATCTCTGGCCGGCACAAATTATTTTCCTCCAAAACATTGTCTGGCAAATTCGATTTTGTCCAAGGCATTGAAAATAAATTATTAAAATATTAAAATATTTTAATTTATTCCAACCCGTTCATCTTCGACCCATGGCTATTTCGATTTCCTCTTCGTTTTTCTTGGCTAAGAGTGTATTTTCCAATTTTATCCTCAATTTCGTCTAGCCAAACCAAAATTCAAGCCATTCCGCCGAAAATTTTATTGCCAGATCCCTATTTTTCTTTGCCGAGGCGAGATTTTAAGCTTATTTCACTCTGCCAAAGTCAAATATTTCCTTGCCCAGTCGAATTTTTCTAGGCAAAATCCTTGTCTGAATGACTTCGTTAGGCGAATTTCCTTGATGTCTGACATATTCTTCCTCCTTCTGGCCAAGGACGATCCTTCCTTTCTCCCTGCCTTGCGCATTTTTATTGGGTCAAAGTTGACAATTTCTCGACATTTTCTCCGTACTTAGGCAAATTTTGTCTCTTTTCCTTCATCGAGTTGGGCACATTCCGTTTTATTCTTTGCCATATCCTGATAATCTTTAGCACATGTCCTTTCAATCTTGGCATTTGTCCTCTCGAAAGTGTCACAATACTTGGCCAACGTCTTCATTTTTCATCCTTTTAGCCTCTCCACTTAGGCAAATATTCGAACTTTTCCTCGGACTAGGCATCAACACTTTAGCAAAATCATCATTTTATCCCTTCATGTGCTTAGGCGGACTTCCTTAGCACCTTGGACAAGCACGGTAGACTTCCTTGACATCTTGCCAACCTCTTCAAGTGTATGGCGGACTTTCCTTCCTCTTCGGATATGCATCTTGGACGTCCCTTTTTTCTAGGGTGGACTTCAAAGAAGTTTAGACATCATCTCCTTGAACATGGCGGACTTCCCAACTCCTTAGCATTTTGCTTAACCCTTTGTCTCTTTGGAAATCCTACAATACTTAGTCAAAATTTCGAATTCCCACCTTTTTAGGCTTTTACACTTAGGCAAAATTTAGAAATTTTCATGGATAGTCTTCAGCCAAGTCAAATCTTTCAAGGGCGGACTTCATAACCCTCTTGCATCTCTCTTTTAAGTAGATGGCGGACTTTGGATGATGTTTGGACAAGGATGGCGGACTTTGGAGGTTCCTTGCACTTCCTTTTGAGCACATGGCGGACTTAAAGGGATCCTAGGATGAGCATGGGCGGACTTTGGAAGATCCAAGGACATTTATCTTAAGTGTTTGGACAGGCTTCCTTAGTGCTGCTGGGCGAATTCTATGACATTCCAGACCTTCACCTACCTCTCTTCATCCTTCTTTCATGGCGAATTTTCCAGAATTGCACAGATTTCTCACAAATTTCACCATGTTTGAGTTGATTTTTAAGATTTTGACCTCAGATCTGGGTGATTTTGGACTGGTTTTTTGACTGGTTTTTTCCAGATTTTCGAACGTTTTCAGTCTGATTTTCATACTTTTTGAACTTTTTTTGCAAATTTTTCAAAAATTTTCAAATTTTTCATTTTGATTTTCTGAGAGTTCTGGTGAGTTTTTCAAACTTCTGAGTGCGTTTTCAGAACTCGGGACCCTTCCAAAAATAGAAACTTTCCAAAAATAGAAACTTTCTAAAAATAGAAAAAGCAACCCTAAAAAATAGGGAACCCTGTTTGGTCCAAAAATGCCAAAATGAAAAATCGAAAAAGCAACTTTTCCTAAAAAATAGGAAGTGTCAGAATTGGCCAAATTCACAGTCGATCTTCGTCTCTTGGGCCTTCTGAGCGCTTCCATGACGTCTACGCGCTGATTCAAACATGAATTCCTGACTCGGCTTGGATAACTCTTGGTGAACTGACTGGAAACTCTAAGCAAAGTGATCTCTCGTAACCGTTGCAAGGAGACAAAACCCTAAAAACTAACAGGCAACTGGGGGTCCCCATCAGCGATGGGGCGATGTGTGAAAAGGTCACAACAGGTATCACTTGCTCTATTCCTATCCTTGAAAACTATATGGGCATGGATCATAGAAAAAGTAGTTGAGAAAGTTTCTAAGTGTCTAGCAAATCTTTTTCTATTGCAAGGACGTTTCAAGTGTGCCAGAACTCTTTTGCTTCATTCTCTTCATATTTATTTTTTGCTTAGTTAATGTGGGGCAACTTGAGAAGTTATCGAGGACTTTCTTATGGTCTAATCATAAATCTGGTAAGAAACATGTTGATATCAGGGATATTTGTTGCATGCCCAAAAATGTAGAGGGTATGGGGTTAAAGAATATGTTCTTGTAAGGTGCATCTCTTTCAATTAAATCAACGCTTCGAGCTTTTGATAATTGTGAGCCATGGAAGGTTTTTACAAGGAACAATATTGCCAATGCCTACCCTATAGGTAATGTTAGGAATATTGCATCATAGGAAGCATTAAATAATTTGGTTTGTTATAGTTTGTTAAATAGGTTAATGGTACGAAGGTGTTTGTATTGAGTTGTTAAACAACTCAATATATTTAGGGAAGTTGTTTGAGGAGTTTCCCATAAAATAGGATATGAAAATCCTATATATATGTAATACATTATTGAAAGGAGGGTAAGAAAAGATAATATTATTTGTGTGCTTAATCAGCTCCTATTTTCTCTACATGGTATCAGAGCTAGGCGTCCAAAAAAAAAAATTCATTACCTGTTCAGTAAAATCGTGATATCTCCCTCAATACTAAACGAAAAAAGAAAAATTCAAAATGTTTTGAAAAGATGGAAACGAGCAGGATAAAACCAAGAAATCGTTTGAAAATCTTCTATGTATTTTGAAGAGTAGTTTGAAGTGGAAGTTGGATGTGATAGTTGCGTAAAAGTTCCAGCATCTGCAACGTTTTTCAGTCGTTGGAGAATCCTTTTCTTTGGCTTGTCAATGAATAAATTTCTAGAGAAATATCAGAGTAGCACAGCAAGTTGGTTGGTGTGGTGAGTAATTGGCAAGAGGAGTGATTGTTGGCAACCAGTGACTATTGTTTCTTCTTTACTTCAATTTGTTGGTGTATCTCTTTGTTGCTCCGTGAGTAGGCAAAAACCTCTTTCCATTAACCTGCCTCTACATTTTTTAATTGGAAAATCTAGAACAATTCAATGGACTATATGTGTAAAATCTAGATTCTGAGCACAAAAGTGAAATAGAAACCAAGTTATGAAGCTAAAGGAGGCCAAGAAATGTGATTGCCTGCACAGGATCTTGATTGGGGATCCTACTAATATCAAAGATTAGAGATTATATTGATTGCATTGTTGCACAGACGATTGTTGTTGCACCAAAAGATCGACCTAGAAAAAACGCCTGTTAATGCCCGATACAACCGCCAGAGTTAATGAATCCACGAGAGGCGGTTAAGCCATATCATGAACCCAAGCGTTGCGTTACACAGCACAAGGAGACCAAGGGCGCACAGCTTGCAACAATCCCCCCCAACGCAAGCGAGGGGTTCAAACCTATGACCCAAGCTCTGATACTCATTGTTGCACAGATGGTTGTCGTTGCACCAAAATATCAACCTAGAAAAAAGATAGACCTGTTAATGCCTGATACAACCGCCAGAGTTAATGAATCCACGAGAGGCGGTTAAGCCATGTCACAAACCCGAGCATTGTGCTACACAACACAAGGAGACCAAGGGCGCACACCTTGCAACATGCATGATGCTATTTTCTCTCCAAAGGTGGCAAACACAGTTATGGAACCCTACAATGCTACACTGTCAATGCACCAGTTGGTAGAAGAATGTTGATGAATGCATGGTCTTGGACTCTTAAATAGGCGCTTTATGACATTTTCTTCAAGACTCTTAAATTCACTATGCCAAGTTTTAGAGATTATAAGTTTATAAACAAAGCACGAAATCTAGTGAGGACTTTATGGGCTAGTGCCAAAAACAATCCTTTATAGTAGGTAAGGTCAGATGAAGTCATCAAGATAAAGTCACTAAAAAAATTTAGTGTTTATCAAGATAGTGTTTTAGTCTTGTTGTTTTATTTGGTCCAATAGAATATTGTATGATTATCAAAAGTATTATCATTTTGTTCAGAATAGGTGTCAAGTTGTATTAGTTTCTTTACAATAGGGTCCATTTTTATGAGTCGTAAATTTTCATGTTATCAAAAGTATGCTTGTCAAAATTCAAGTGTCAAATTTTTTTGTTAAATAAAAATTTTGCCTCAATTGTAAATGGATGCGCTATCGGGGGGGATTCTAAAACTGAGCTTCAAAGTCAACTTTACTAAGTAGCAAACCTATTGGAGGATGGAGGTACAGGAGGCTAGAGGACATTCAGCGACCTCTCGTCATTCACTAGCGACAAGGCTACGAAATTGCATTAGTGACCAAACAAATTGTGCCAAAATGACTAAAGCCAAGATCAGTTTCCAGGTGGCAGTGACAACCATCTCATATCATTTGTGATCGGAGTGGCAACGATCTATAATGGTGGCTACATATGCGACGAGGACTTAGTTCTCAAGATTTTTATGTTGTGGTTTGATGAGTATGTCCTGTTGTGACCTTTTCACACATCGCCCCATTCAAGATGGGGAACCCTAATTTTTGCTCCATTCTGGTCATTTTGGCTTTGGTTTTTGTGTCTCTCTCTCTCCGTCTGTCTCTTTTCTATGGTCTGCTTCCTGGGGACGTTCCCGTCTGCAAGCTTCAACATGAATTTGGCCAAGTCTGAAATTAGGGTTTGAATCTTTCCAGCCAATTTGAAGTCAAACGAGGTGAATACATTGAAAATTGAGCTTAACATTGTTGTCAGCATGTTTCCAGCAGGCTCTCAGCAAATTTTCATCGAATTCTAAGGTACTTACTATTTTTAGTAAGTGTGAAATTTCAGGGCAATTCGTCAACATTTTTGAGATTCCGACAGTCACACCACACTCAGAGTATATCAGACCGCTTGCATGCCAAATTTGAGCGAAAACAAATAACTTACTATTTTTAGCAGTACGGCTTCTGGCACGAATTTCAGGGTGCAGATGCAGAGTTTTTCTTTGCATGTCTGCATATTCCTTCTGGGTTTTTCAAGATCTTCGCGATGATGTAACATGCAAGATGAGACGACAACTTTTAGAGTTCAGTCTTCTGAGGCTATTTTTAGGGTTTGCATGTCAGGGTTTCTTTTGCATGTCGGATGATTCCTGATGGGGTTTTCGAGAGCTTCGCGATGGTGTGACATGCAAACGAAGATTCTCACTCAGTAAGGAACTTGCTATTTTTAGCAGGTGTGTCCTGGCAGCCGCTTCCCAGCAGTTCAGATTCACAAGTTGATCGCAGTGACGCAGAAACGAAGGCAAACAGAGATCTTTTGATACGCATGCAATGCAAATTAGGGTTTCCAGCTTCGAAGCCTAAAAATAGGCATCAAAAGTCAAAATCTTCAAAATCCGGTGTAAACCACCGTGATCAGCGTTCTTCAGGGTATCTGCTGGTAAAATTTCAAGTCAAACGGGGCACTTACTATTTATAGTAAGTCAGATTGGAAACATGCTAAAAATAGCAAATCAGCTACATGCATCAATATCGGCAGACAGGTCACGTGGTGAGGAGCACCTCATTCAAATTTCAACTCGATCGGAGCAGTGGAGCTAACAGAAACAAGAGGTTGCTATTTATAGTAAACCACCTTCAGAAACGGGCTAAAAATAGCAGGTCAGCTAAAAATGGCAGTGTCAACAGAACGACGAGGTGATAAGGATGCAGTGTGTAAAATTTCAAATCAATCTGAGCTTCCGAAGTACGAAAATCAAGAGGCTTACTATAAATAGCAGGACATGAAGCAGGCTGGCAGAGGTCGAGAAAATGTCTAAGTCTGAGTTTCATCCTCCTGCCACCTTGAAAATGCGCCCAGCTTGCCTTCAGATGTTTGAAAATTTTTCTAAGGCATTAAAAATCCGCCTACCACCCTCCAAATGCGCCCAAGGCACAAGTGGTCAATGAAAGTCAACAAGGTTTATCCTGTTGGCATAGCAAAATGCGCCCACCTCAAGCTTCTTGTTGAAAATTCTTCTAAGGCATTGGTATTTCATCCTCCACCATGGCCAAAATGCGCCCAAGTCATAAGCTGGTCAAAGGAGTCAAACATTTTCATCCTGCATGAGGGGTAAAATGCGCCCAAAATGAGAAGCTGAAAAGTCACAAGGAAAGGCGTTAGAAAGTTATCCTCCTCCACATAAGAAATGCGCCCAAAGCATGGCAAGTAAAGACAAAATAAGGAAGGCAAGGTGGCGTTGCGTGTGCTTCATAACCTCCAAAATGCGCCCATGCAGCTAAGGAGTCAAAAGGGTCAAAGATGCTCATCCTTCACACATAGTAAAATGCGCCTACTTCAAGCATAACATGCATGAGAATTTTCCAAGTAAGAGATTCGTCCTCCAACTAGGCTGAAATGCGCCCAAAATGAATAAAGTCAACAAAGTCAAGAGTTTTGTCTTCCTCACCCCTCCAAATGCGCCCAAGTTTATGTGGTAAAAGGTAAGTGAATGGAGTGAAAGAAGGTAAATAAAGTGAAGGATGCTTCAAGGCGTGGTAAACTCAAGATAAATGCTGGGCGTTATCCTCCATCATGTGCAAAAGGCGCCCAAGGTGGTAAGTCTTAGAAGATTTTTTTTCTAGGCGTGGTGAAAGGTGATGAATTCTAGGCGTGGTTTTTGATTTTCCTCCATCAAGTGCTAGGCGCCAAGAGTGATGGGAGTTATAAGGTGTTAGAAATTTCCTAAGGCATGTGAAGTGTGAGAATAAAATGCTAAGTGTATCATGCGCCTAGAGTGTGGAGTGAAGTGTGAAGTTAAAACAAACTTCCTAGGCATTGAAAATGCAATATGTTGAAAATATTTCCCAAGGCGTGATTCTCTTTTCTCAGTGTGCTATGCGCCTTAAGTATGAAATAAAGTATAAGATACGTGATGAAATATTTCTAAGGCGTTGGGTTTTCAAATGTGAAGATGTTGGAGGATAAAATGTGTGATGCGCCTTCAAGAAAAATTTTCTAAGTAAGTTGATGAACTAAAATTTTCCTTCGCAGGCAAGGTGGACAGAGTTGAGTAAATTTTCCTAGGACAAAATTTTCAAGGTGATCAAAAATTTTCTAAGGCATGAAGTATTCTCTTCCTCTAGAAAATGCGCCTAGACTCTGAAGAGATAAGATTTTCTTGAAGCACGAGCAGAGTTGCCAGAGATGAAGTCAGTGATTGCCAGCTGCACAGAATTGATACAAATTTTCCAAGTCAGAGCAAAATTCTCAGAGGGGATCGAAGAACGAGGACAAAATTGTTGAAAGAATAATTTTCTAAGGTTCAAAATTCAGAGAAATAAAATGAACCCCTTCGTTGTGCACCCATGGGTTCGATGCGTTCTGGAGAAAATTTTCTTCTGGGTATCGAAGATTATCGATGAGTTGATTTTAAGGTCTTCCTGACTTGAAATTTTTGGGATGAAGATTTTTGATGAGCCTTTGGATTGATAAGTTTTCCTAAGGGAAAACTTGAAAATTTTCTAAGGCAAAATGAAGAAAATGTGTTTCAAGGTGAAATTCTCCGGATGATGAATTTGAAAGAAACTGCCTAGGTGAATTTGCTTCAATCCTTCGTGAAGATAGTTTACTTGAGCCAGAAATGAATAAAATCGAGGTTATCAGAGCTCCAACAGGTGAAATGAATTTCTCAAAGATAAAGTTTGTCTAAGGCATGAACTTGAACGCAAAGTTGGCGATGAACGCTTGAAAGTTGGAGCGTGAGGATCAGGTGAGTGAGTTAAGTTTATATCATGAAGTATTCTAATGCTTCTCTCCTTGCTTGTTTTGCAGGAGGAACGTTGAGGAGAGCACGATGACTTGAAGTGGAAGCACGATGAAGATGAGTTTCAATCTCGAAGGAGGAAAATTTGCAAGAAAATGGCTAAGTGTTAAGACTTAGTATAACTCGAAGTGACGAAGATGAAGACCCTCAAGTGGAAGAAATCAAAGAACAACGCCAAGAAAGAAGATCGAGAACAGTGTGAACGCATCTACAAATGGAATCTTCTAGAAGGATGATGGTGGACATTATGGCGCATTTATTACCCCTCTCCTCTGTGGCGGTTTTAGGGCAATATTATTTAGGGCTGAGGTGGCACGATTCTGGCCACTCTATTGATTGTAACCCTAGCCGTCTTTTGGGACTTGGCTAGCTATATAAAGGGGGAGTCCCCCTCATTTGTAATGCATTAGATTAGACATTGGAATAGTAGACATTGAGAGAGCATTAGCATTAGAGCTAGATAGTGTAGCATTGTAGAGCATTTTTGCATAATTTGGAGAAGAAAGAAAGTTTTCCCTTTGAAAACTTTTTGAGGAGATGTTATGTAACACATTTTATGATAATAGATCTTTTCATTGATGATGGAATTCGTCTTGTCATGAAATGCTAGCAAGGTTTCTTCTTCTTTCGTATCCAAGTAGCTTAAATACAAGTAGCTTATTTTGGTGTGTGGTGTTTTATTGAGATAGCTTCGCTTTATTCCATACCACTAGCGGCTTGTTGATGATAAGTTCGCCTTGTGTGGACTGGACATTATTTGAGTTTAACTTCGGTTGTGATTTATATGCTTATATCGTCTGTGATGGTGTATGCATGTTAAGTCATAATTTGAACATCTTTTGCTATTTCCCTTGAAGATTACTGATTTTCTGAGGCTGTCCGACGTGAGGCTAGGTGAAATCGGTTGAAGTCTATTGAAACAAAGCTCCACATATCCGCATTTAGAATAGAACATTAACTTCTTAGGCCCTACACCCCTTTTTAATTCAGTTCATTTCCGGTTAGAATTAGGAAACTTGCGCTCACCTGCCAAATCATTTGAATCACACGAAAGCCCTTAGTCTACTGTTTGTTGTTAGCCGTCGAACAATTGTGTAAGTCCCCTTGACATACCAGCATATCACATCGAGCCAAACTGAGCCTATTCGCACTCAAGGAACCTTGGAGTTGAAAGCATGATCTTACTCGCAATCTTAGCATGCTGAATACTTTGTTCAAGAGAGGATAGAGCGTCCGTTGGAAGACTTTATTCTGTGTTGGTGCGGTCTTAAAAACCACGTCAACAGAATTGGCGCTAGAAGGAGGGCGATTAGCAGCTACAGCATACAGTTGGGTTGAAGTAGAAAGGGTTTGAAGTACGAAAAGTTCCATTGGAGAAAATTATCGTAAGTCAAGATGGTGTTCTCTCAAAGTTGAACGGTCAGCTACATCCTGGATCGTATCAGTTCGTTTTCGCCAGACAAGTTGAAGAGGATCTTGAGGTCTACGCCCAGTTCATATAAAGATTTTGTGGAGTTAGAGCTACCTACGAGATCAAGGAAGAAGAAAGAAAGTCATTCAAGTAAGGAAGCTAAGTCAAGTGAAGAAGTCGGTTCAAGTGAAGAGGTTCAAGGAGAAACAAGTGGAGAAGAAATTTCAAGTTTGTTTAGAACTCCACCTAGTGCTTCGGGGTTTGCTCAGCCAAAACAAGTTCAAGCTATTGTACAACAGCCAGCCCAAGTGATTGTGTATCAAAGGCGACTACCAATTCAAGCAATGGCTCAACCAGGAGGTCAGCAAGGAGGCCAACCCGCTCCAAACGGTGCTACATGGTTGGTTACCAACCCATCTCCGCTAGAGTTTCAAGACTACCATGAGATGCCAAAGAATCCTGAAAATTTTTGTCCTAAGTTCATTGCTAATGATGTTAACTACACGGCCGAGGACCATATCAAGATGTTTGAAGGTCACCTACGCAATAGGCAAATTGGGTATGCAGATGTGGCTTGCAGACTGTTCTCAACGATCTATAATGGTGGCTACATATGCGATGAGGACTTAGTTCTCAAGATTTTTATGTCGTGGTTTGATGAGTATGTCCCCAATCACAATTCTTGGTTATTCGTGAATGGATGTGTTTGTCCCCATTCACAAGATGGTGTAAGTGATTGGAAGTGTTTGTGCCCAATCACAAGAGTTGGTGATTATGATTGGATGTGTTTGTCCCCAATCCTAATTGTTGTGAGCAGATGTGTGTCCCTATTCATAACCTTGATGTTGGATAGATGTGTTTGTCCCTATAAAAACTACTTGTAAAACCATGGGTAGATGGGTTAGTCCCTATCTTTGGTTCCATAGGTTGATGTGTTTGTCCCTATCCTTGGATGAAAGCACAATAAGCGTAGTGAGGCTAGTTCCACTATTGCTTGTCATGAGTAGATGTGTATGTCCCTACTCATACCTTATGATGAAATATACAACGTGGCCATCAAGTCTTATTGGTCCAGTTATCCCCATTTGGAGAATGATGCAATATGGGGGGTGTTAGGAATATTGCATCACAGGAAGCATAAATTAATTTGGTTTGTTATAGTTTGTTAAATAGGTTAATGGTACGAAGGTGTTTGTATTGAGTTGTTAAAACAACTCAATATATTTAGCGAAGTTGTTTGGGGAGTTTCCTATAAAATAGGATATGAAAATCCTATATATATGTAATACCTTATTGAACAGAGGATGAGAAAAGATAATATTATTTATGTGCTTAATCAGCTCCTATTTTCTCTACAAGTAAACTAATTTGTAAAGGCTTGGGTCTTGTTGATTTGTTGTTTAGCTCCATTTGAAAGGCCTATGAGAAGGTATATAGAAGTGTCAAGTGGGATGCCAAAGATATCAAGAATGATTCTTTCTATCCTTTTAGGTCTATTTGGTGGTCAATTGAGTTGAATGGCAAATTCCTTGCTTTGCTCTTAAATGGCTATATAAAGGCATTAGATCTTTTGGACGCATCATCAATGAGAATGGAGTTATTCCAAGGGATGCTCTAAGGATTAGTTTTGATTTGTTTGATACTCGAGAGAACTTAGTTTTTGTTCATTGTTGCTATTGGTACAAATCATCCAATGTCATGTCCCATTTTCAACTAATTATCATCTATCTGTATTAGATCAATTCTTTGTTTCTTGTGTCCCCCCTAGTCCTATTTTGTTGTGTGTTCTTCCCCTTCTTTTTTGATGAATCTTTTTAATATCTATTCTTCTAGGTTTGTGTGTGTTGTTGAAGTTCCCCTTTTGAATATGTTGTCCTTCCAACTTTGTTTTTCCTTTCTTTTGTCAGAGTTTCAAACTTCCCCCCATTCCTTCCCTTGTATTTGTCAAACTTTTAGACCCATCCTTACCATCATGCTTGTTACTCAACCCCCAACACCCCAACCTATGGTAGGAGTCTTGTTGCATTTCTAATGTTCCACAAGGATATGTCCCCCCCTCAAAACCCCATGTTTCCAAGACAAGGTCATCCCCGAGACACAAGGACTTGGTGAGAACATCCCCCTTTGTCCCATCACCACTACCTAAGTTTCAAGAATGTTTATAGGATGTCCCCTTTATTGGGGGACTTCTAGTGGACTCCAAGACATTCTTGAGAAATCAAGGGAACCTCCAAGAGTCCTCCAAAGATCCTGGAGACACCTAGGTGTTCGTTGTGGTAGAAAGCTACAAAACTTATTTTTTTATAAAAAACATTGAAATGTGTACCATAGGCCCTCACACCCAAACCCTAAACACTCCCAACAAACATGCAAATAGGAATCTAAGCCTCTTTCCACCTCCCACCAAAATTTCAACAACAAAAGTTGAAAGTTGTAAGAGTGAAAATATTTGCAAGTGAAGGCATTAAGTTTGAGGAATAATGAGAGGAAGAGCAAGAGGAAGATTGGTGCCAATCCATTGTTGAATCAAAGGATTCAAAACATTATTCAAGTCTCAAGGTAGGCTTCTTTCATGACTATTTTGTTTTTCATTGTTCAATTTCCTAGCTAATTAGTCATTACTAATTTTAATTGACAAATTTAGCAATTAACTTAGAGGTTTACAATTTAGATAGTTATAATTTTTTCAATTTAAATTCTTATTTTAGTTTTACAATTCAATAATAATCAAAAAAATTATTTTATAACAGCAATATTTTATTTGGTAGATGTTCAATTCTTTATCAAATTAGGATTTTTACTTTTATGCATCCTCTACTTCTACACTTCATGCAACCTAAAACAAAAGTGAAATTATTTTTTGACAAAGGTTAAAAACAAGGATTACTATTTGTGTATCATCTATTTTTGTGCTTCATGTGATCTAAAGCAGTAATCCATTGCATTATGCATGATTTGAATTTGAATTTTTAAACTATGAACATATAAATTTTATATCGTTTATTGCAATGTCACTATGAGTTTTCACAGCATGAGTGAGGATGAAGTTGAGACTCAAGAGGTTGAAGTTGAAACTGAATCATTGATAAAAGCGTAGACACTTATAGGGATGAAGCCACTAGTTCCATTAGGAGTGCAAATATTAGTTGCCTTTCCAAAATGCTACCAAATCATGCTAAAGGTCCCTTCAATCCTATGTCCCCTTTAAAACAATTTGCAACTAAGTTACAAACAAATTTAATTTTTAAACTATGAACATATAAATTTTATATCGTTTATTGCAATGTCACTTTGAGTTCTCACAGCATGAGTGAGGATGAAGTTGAGACTCAAGAGGTTGAAGTTGAAACTGAATCATTGATAAAAGTGTAGAAGCATATAGGAGTGAAGCCACTAGTTCCATTAGGAGTGCAAATATTAGTTGCCTTTCCAAAATGCTACAAAATCATGCTAAAGGTCCCTTCAATCCTATGTCCCCTTTAAAACAATTTGCAACTAAGTTACAAACAAAGCTTGGGGCATCTGGGAGCTCTAGGTTGCAGAAGTGCCACTTTTATAAGCTTGAATTTCAAGGCAGCATTACTAGAGTTAATGCCCACCTCCTTAATATATGAGGCGAAGGTGTAGAAGTATGTGAAAATTTGACACAATACCTCAAATATGGGGCTGAGATAAGTAAATTATGGGGTGGTCGTTAAGAAAATGCACTTACATTTGCTTATTTGCCACTAATGGGGAGGGGTCATCAAAGTTCCACTTCTACTACTTTGCAAAGGCCCAAAGCGTGTATACCAATTTATTTTAGTTCAAGGGCAGCAAAGTCTAACGGGCAATGTAGAGTGACTAGTGATGCTTCAACCCTACTAGTAGATTTATTCAATGTGCAATTGAAGGATGAGGCAAATGATGCCATTTGGAAATTCTTCTTTGCTAATGGCTCACTCTCCTTATTATAAGGAGGTTGTGGCAAAGATAATAAGGGTAGGACCATCATATGTGCTACCACAAAAGACGACTATTGAGGACAACAATCTTGGATAAAAACTATTCCGAGATTAATATTTTAATGGAGAAAATAAAGGAATCCTACAAACATATTAGATAGACTTCTTGTTGTGTGCATGTCATGAATAATGTACTCAAGGACATGGGAAAAAATGGATGGTCAAAACAATTGTTAGCGATGCTAGAGATGTGCAGATGTTTATCTACATCCACCACACTTCATGTGCACTCTTCAGGACCTTCTCCAAAAAGGAATTCTTGAAACATGTAGAGACTAGTTAGGCATCGTATTTTATTCTCTTGGAGACAATGCTTGAGTTGCAAAAATGATGCAAGAGCATCCAGGTGCACGAGCAATCCTACACAACCAAAAAAAAATTTTAATTTCCATGCTTGTGTTTTGTTTTGATTTTTTTGTTGCAGGCACAAATTATTGAAATTCTTAACTCCTCCAACATAGTAGAATTTGGTGAAGGATTGCGGGAAAATCAAATTTTTTAACTGATTCATTTTTATATTGTTTTAAAATTGTTGAAAGATGTTAATTTTCTAAAAAGGCAAATCCCACGCCAAAGCTTCAAGTGAGCATTTAATATGCTCTATAACTCCACTTTGAAAATTTGAATTTGCATTTTGTTGAAAGATTGGAATGCAAGCGTTGGGGAGAGTGGAGAGAGTGGGTTGGAGAGCGAGAAGGAAATTTTGAATTACACATTGAATGCACATGCCAGGAAGAGGAAACTCACGCCCAGGAAGGAGTAATGAGCATTCTGGAAGTTTGACTGGCATTTGGGAAGAGGGAGATTGTCTGAAGTCGTAACTGTGAGAACCAGTCTCAGAAAAATGCCAATATCTTTCTCATTTCTCAACGAAATTGAGAAATTAAAAATGTTCTAGAAAACTAGAAAGGAGAAGCATAAAACCCAGAAACCATTCTAGAAAATTCGTGCTAATGAGGGAGCAGTAATAGACATAAAGTGACAAATTTTTTTGTTGCAATACAAAAAGAAGCTTTTGGACAAGAAAATGGATACATAGAAGGTGTAAAAATGGAGATTGTTTTGGAGAGGAGAGGATTGGATGTCAAAGGAAGTGTGTTGCTGCTTCTTTTTCTTGCTGTTCATAGAGAGCAATCATCTGATTTTGTTTGCCTGTAGGCATTTCTCAGAAAATATGGAGTTCGTATTTGTTTGCTTGTAGATTGTGTTGCAGGAGTGGCATAGTTTGGCAATTGTGGAAGCCATTATATTTCATTGTTGTTGTAGGTAACGAAAATTTAATTTAAAAATCAGAATTTTACCTCCACAAGTTGGATTTATGTGTAATGGTTTTCTTCTTGAAAGAGTGGTTTTGATGTTGATATTAAAAATGCTCTGAAACAGAGTTTGGATTGAGATTTGATAACGTTTACTTGTCTTATCCTTCATCTTCAAGATGGTTCCATTTTCAGATTTCTTCATGTATTGTGCACTAAGAAATAAAGAGTTGCTTTTTCATTTTTTTTTGCTAGAATTATGTGTTCTAAAAGTTTGAAGTTTTGTGAAAGGGGTGTGTGGGATTCTCACATCAAAAAAGCATTGCAACTAATGGTTATGACAAGTTGGAATAAGTGGCCTAAGTCCAACACAAATCAAGGGAAGAGGGTGAAAAACATGGTGAAGAGTAATGTTTATTGGGGTGATGCAAAATATTGTCTCCATCATTACTCCAATATTTAAAGTGATTAGATATGGGGATGCCAATGCACCCAGCCTTGGTGAGGTGTATGAGTACATTAACAGTATGCTTGACCAAATGAAGGTTATTGTGCGACAAAAGGACCCCACATTGCAATTCTACAACAAACATATCAAATTAATCATTCATCACAAATGGGAGAAATCCAACACTCCCTTGCATATGACTACCCATGCATTGAACCCAAAGTGGTACGTGCAAAAGCCTAGCAGAATTACACCTACAAGATGTTGAGGTGAAGGTAAGTAAGGTTCATGAAGGCCATTCAAAATATGTATGATTCAACAAAGGCCAGCATCATTTGTACTTTACATTAAATTTTCCACTCTTAGGGTATATTCTAGAGAGGCCAAGATAGATAGGGAGACTGGCACAACAGACCCAATTTTGTGGTGGACTATGCATGGACCTACTTCTTTGACTGACTCTCTATCCATTCATTTGCTATCCCAAGTATCTAGTTCTTATGTTTCTAAGAGGAACTGGTCTACTTATAGCTTCATCCACTCCATTAAGAGGAACAGGCTTACCTCTAGGAGGGTAGAGAAGTTTGTGGTTATACATAGTGTCTTGCATCTCATTGACTACAACACACTTATGTAGAAGGAGAGTCCAACATCTTGATGGGACGTAGTACCAGAAGAGCCAACACAAGTTGATGATGATGCTACATAGACAAGGCCAGTTGGTATTGGTTTCAAGGACCTTGAGCATGTAGAGTTCAAGAATTCTAGTGATGAGGAATTTAGCAATGATTAGAGGCATCACTTCAAGCCAGTTTGTCATTTTGAACATTGTATTTATAACCATCATATGAAATTTTGAATATAAAATAAATTTCCTATTTGATATTTTCATTATTAATGTTCACTTCAAAATTTCAAAGTTTAAGGCAATCATTGCAATGTGTTTAACTTTACCATTTAGTATTTAGTAGTTTAGCATTTAGTATTTGTGTTGCCCTCCTACCACTCACCCACCCTGATCGTCCCCAACCTTAGACCCTTGGTCCTGTTGTGACCTTTTCACACATCGCCCCATTGCAAATGGGGACCCTTCGTTTTTTTTGCTTTTGGGTTTTGCCTTGGCGTCGCAACTGCTTATCACCAGTCTTTTTTGCAATGAAGAGTTTGAGTTTTGAGCCACCATCCGGAGCCAAGTTGTGATTTTGAGTCAGAATCAATGTCTAAACATCTCAGACAGACTCAGAGGGCCCGAAGGACGAAGAACGACTGTCGTTTCATCCAGTTCCGACAACTCCTACTTTTTTGCATTTTTTGACCCTGTGGGCCCCTATTTTTTAGGGACTTCATTTTCGCGTTTTTTGGCCCATTTCGGACTTCCTATTTTTTAGGGGCTATTTTTTGAAAGTTGCTATTTTTGTCGGGGTTTCCATATTTAGAAAGTGCCTAAATTTCGAAAATCCACTTAGAAGGCCCAAAAAACAAACAGAAAATCACGAAAAATCAATTTTGGTGAAATCTGATTAAGTTTGAAAATTTTGAAAAAATCAATGAAAAATCATCAAAAATCAGACTTCCAGATCAGAAAATCACAGAAAACCGATTAAAATCTGGAAAAAAATCAGTCAAAAAATCACGAAAATTAATTTTAAAATCTGGAAAAGTTCAGAAAGTCTGATATTCATATAAAAAATGAAATGGCAAAGACCTTGGGAAGTCCGCCACCTTAATAAAGTTTTTTGGAGAAGACTTAGGAAACTCCGCCCATCTTTCAAAAGTCATTTGGGAAAATACTTTATGAAGTCTGCCAGCTGGAAAGTCATTTGGGAAAATACTTTATTAAGTCTGCCAGCTGGAAAGTGATTTGGGAAATGCTTTATGAAGTCCGACCAACTTTTGGAATATTATTATCTCCAAAGTCCGCCATCTCTTAGGTCTTTGGAAAAAGCTTTAAGAAGCCCGTACCAGCCTTGAAGACATATGGCAAGCCACCCTAGCAAGTCCGCCCTTAGTCAATTGGTAAATGGCAACAAATCTGACAAAGTCCGCCTCAGGTCAAAAAGGAAAATGGCACGCTAAGTGCTAAAGTCCGCCTTGTCCAAAAGTGAAATGGCCAAACATTTAATGAAGTCCGCCTTGAGCTAGAAAGGAAGTGGCATGAAAGGTAATAAAGTCCGCCATCCAATGGCAAGAGAAGAATGAAAGTCCGCCTTAGGAAATGTTGAGATGGCAAAACATTTAACAAAGTCCGCCCCAAGCCAAGACTTATGGCAAGAAACATGATGAAGTCCGCCTTTGGAAGTGGCTTGAGAATAAGTGAAGTCCGCCATATGGGGAAGATTTGATGGCCAAAACATAGGCAAAGTCAGCCACATCAAAGAGAAGTGTGAAAATTAAAATTTTTTGCCTAAGTGTGGGCTTTGAGAAATTAAAAAATATATGCTTGACACTTTAAAATTTCGCCATGCTTGAAAAGAAGGAAAATTCGCCTATGTCCAAAATGTCTAAAGAAAATCATGCCAAATGTTCTAGGAAGATGAAATAAATTTTGCCAAATAATTTTGGACGATTGAAAATCATGGCCAAATAATTTTGGACGATTGAAAATCATGGCAAAATAATTTTGGACGAAGAGGAGTTATGGCCAAATAAAATCGGACGAAGAGGAGTTATGGCCAAATAATTTTGGACGAAGAGGAATCATGGCCAAATAAAATTGGCAGAAGAGGAGTTATGGCCAAATAAAATTGGACGAAGAGGAGTTATGGCCAAATAAAATTGGACGAAGAGGAGTTATGGCCAAATAATTTTGGACGAAGGAAAATTATGGCAAAATAATTTTGGACGAAGAGGAGTTATGGCAAAATAATTTTGGATGAAAGAAGGTAATGGCGAAATAAATTTGGAAAAAAGAAAGAAAATCATGGCCAAATAAAATGGACGGCAAGAAAAGTATGGCCAAATGAAATAAGACGGAAAGAAAATTTTGCCAGAGACTTAGGACGGAAAGAAAATTATGGCAAAATAAATTTGGAAAGAAAAATTTGCGTAAGGCAATGGCAAGAATTTCTTGAAGTCTGCCTTACATTTGAAATGGAAGTCTCCAAAGTCCGCCATAAGGAATGGTGAGAATGTCCGGACAAGAGGAAAGTCCTACCTTGGCACTTAGAAAAGAGACAAAGCACATGCAAAGTCCGCCATGGAAAAATGTTCACCAAGTTCGACTTCTAGAGAGAGAGTATGGCAAATCAGTGAGAATTCTGATTTCGGGAGATAAAATGGAGAATTAAATATGAAATATGCCCGTGCCAAGATAAAAATTGCAAAGAGAATATGAAATTCGCTTTGAAATGATAAATTCGACACAAAATTCACCGTGACTTCAAGAGAGAATGTTAAAAATTTAACTTCGGAGCCAAAATTCAGGAGAGAGAAAATGAAAATCTTCATCCAACATTGGGATTGATGAATAATTTTCGCCATGGCTAAATTTAAAAATAAAATAAAGATAAAATCAAATAAATTAGCCATTTTGGAGAAAACTAAAAGCCTGAAAATGAAATTAGGAGAGTGAAAATCTAAATTTATTTATTTTGTTTCTTGCAGGCGGATGACTACACAAGGCGAGGAAAATGGCAAAGAAAGTGTAAAGTCCGACTGGAAGAGAGATGAAAGAAAACTTGGGAAGTCCACCCTTGCACATGGAAAAGACCAACAGGAAGTCCGCCAAGAATTTGGCATCATGAAGACAACGACAGGCACATCGTCAAGTGCATCCAACTTACGCAAGCCAAATTCAAAATTGAAGACAAACCTACCGGCGAAGTTTATTTGAGCACAAAAATGGCCAAAATCTTAGTAGCCAAAATTTGGCTAAGTATGGGAAATTCTCCACGGAGAAAGTTCCAATTTCCTCCATTGCGGTGGAAACACAAGGGAGTTCCTCTCCAAATTCAAGGCACGTGAAGGAATTCCAAAGCAATCCGGAAAGAAAGACTTAATGACTTCAAGTCTAAATAGGTGCTCCAAGGCGAGGTGAGAAGAAGAAGCCAAAGTAATCCAAGATCAAAGTGCAAAGTACATAATCATTGGCAGGAAAAAATATTCTAAGGCAAGAATATGGAAAAAGAACGAAGCGACCAAGGAAGACATCCAACACGCTGAGGTGACGCCTCGTCATCTTCCAGCCAATCAAATTGTTCCAAATCAACATGCAACAACTTTCTATTTTATCTGTTGGTTCATATTTAGCAAAAAGGACAAGTGTCCTCGAATGTAATTTTCTCATTGGTCGAGGGGTAGCAAACCCTAATTAGGGTTTTATTTGTAATCTTGGCCATTGATCCTAAATCAATCTTGGCCATTGAATTGTAATTGGGGAGCCTATAAATTGAGCTCAACCCCTCATTTGTAAAGCATGGGAGCATGTTGCAAAACATGTTGAGATAAGCAACTGTTGTAAGATTGCCAAAGTAATAAGTAATGCATGCATTGTTCTGATGGTGATTGCTTCTCTTATTTTGGAGTTGTCATGGTTCTTATCCCTCATCATAGTTTAGATTTCTTTTCATGTATGTTAGATGAATGCAAGATTTGATAAGTATTGATTCGTGGTGAAACTTTTGCTCATACTTTCTTTGAATGGATGATTTTCATTCAATGCGTAAAGTTAGCCTGAGCTTATCTTGTGGATACTTAACTTCTGTCTGGATAAATATTGTTCGATTCGATGGTAGTTATTCATGACATGAAAATCATAAGCACATTCCCTTGAAGATTGCACCTCCTTTGTGTAGTTGTCGTTGAGCGTGGCGAAGCAAAGCGTGGTTATTGGTTCCACCAAGTCAATATCGTCTCTTGAATTCTTAGGAGTAGATTAGAACTTCTTAACCCTTATCTCCTTTTTTCAATTTGTTTGATCCATGACCCAAGCAATAGAGCTTCATTGTCTAGACCTTCATTGTGAAGTGAACAGTCCTAGCGTAAGTCCCTTTGTGTTACCAGCATAATCACATCAAACCACAGAGCTCATCCACATTCATCTTAAACATTGGAATTGCGGTATGATCTTACTTGCAATCTTAGCATACGAGGTAGTTTTTCAAGAGGGGATAGAGCGTCTTTGGACTCTTTATTCTAGAATGTTTGTTGTGTCATAAAACACGCATCAACAGGTCCCCCTGTCCTTCTCATCCCCACATGAGGAAACTCCATAGAACTAAGGGTATTTCCAAACCTTGAACTCCAATATTTTTTCCCTTGTTCTCTTTCCCACTCCCTAACACATGTTGTAATTTCATTATTGGTCATGTTTTGGCACCATAACTTTCCCAAGTAGGATTTTCCCACCCAAGATCATTGTTCAAATTTGGAGATGCAAATTTATTGTGGCCGACTTGTTATTGTTGTGGTGGATACAAACAAGTGAATGCATCCATTCAAGGGGCATCATCTATTGCTTTACACAAAATCCCTATCCGAAAACCGATTGAGCACTTGTATTAGAGCATGGAAATCAAAGGATTAAAACCATTTGATTTCAAAAGTCAAAGGATGAACCCCCTTTAGTTGGAGAGCGATCTCATTCAATGATCACAATTGGAGCTTCAATGATCACAAATTTCAGTTGCATTGTATTGGTTCAATTTGTTGTTGTCGTGGGTATGAACATGAAAGTTTAATGTTGTTGTAATTGCTAATGTTGCAAACTATTTTAATGTAATTCAATCTTTATTTGTAATAAGAAAAAGATCGGAAATACATCATTTATTGTTTGATGATTAGAATGTGACAATAATTATAATGTGTGAACAATGAATTAGATCTAACCTAATCAAGATCTGATTTAACTATTAGAAGCCAATATCATTTTCCCAAATAATAAGTATTTGTAGAAAGTTGAAAATCAGATTTGCATGAGTGTTTTGACCTAAGACATTACAGTGGTATCAAAGTTGGTGATCTTGCCAACCTATGTTTCTAGATTTAAACTTTGCATGTTGAGTTTTTATGCAATACAACAATAGAGCAAGTAGATATCATCTAAGGGAAATCAAAATACAAAGTCAACCTGTAGAGAATCCAAAGACAAAATATCCTCTTTTGGAATCTATTGCAAAGCATAATAGTTATCTCAAAAGGAGAAAAAAGAATGATTATGGATGACAACACTAATGGTCAAGCTGAAAGGAGGTTTGATTTGATTATTGGTATAATGGCACAATTGCTTCACAAAATAGACTAATATGAATGTGCCTACACAATAGATTGTTGAAGAAGGAAGCACTACTGGGCTAATAATCTTGACGCCACACAAAGCAACAACCAAAAGATCATTTGTGTTTCAGTTGCAAGACCCACACAACCTACCTTTCATAATAAGGTGATAGAGGCTCCAGAAGTCGAAGCTTAGAACTCACTAATTGATGACATTAGGGCTTGTCATGCAAAGTATAGAACTCTTCTAGAGGAGATCCAAAGCGATATCTCACTCGCCAATTTTATGAACATGAAGAACTCTTGAAATGGCCTTAGACTTGATCCTAGACCACAAGCTTTTCAAGGAGATGTGCAGCAAGCTCCAAGGAAGTTGACTCTCTCCCCCTATAATGGATATAACAGATGCATGTCTTGTGAATGGATACAAAAGCTAGACACATACCTATCTCTCAAACCTAGACTGAGGATCAGGCAATCAAGTTTGCTACCTTGCATTTGGAGGGTTGTTGCACGAGTGGTGGTACCATAAACTAATCACTCAAGTCATGGATCTATCAACTCATATGATGAATCCTACAAAGTAATAATTAAAAGGCTTGATTGGAAGGCTCCTAAGGTGTACTTTAGGGAACTGACTCAACTCAAGCAGTATGGTTTAGAGGAGAATTATGTGACAATTTCAAAAACTATCTATAATGCTACCAAATATCACGAACAAAAGATTAATTGTGCTCTTCATTGAAATGTTAACTAAGTCTCTCAAGGGATTGGTCAAAGCTTTTGAACCACCTTCCCTGCAAGGGGCAAGCTTTGGCACCGAAAACTTCCATGCCAAAAAAAGCATTTTCATAAAAAAGTACAACAATGCAAGAATTTCCCATCAAGGCCAAACATGGAGGCAAGGAAAAGTTGAGAAGGAAGAAGCTATGCTTCAACTGCAAGGAGCCTTGGTCACTTGAGCATAGATGCCTTGGTCAAGGACAAATGCATCACATTGAGATAAGGTTTGAAGATGAATCAGGATTTGAAGAACCTAAACCACAAAATGAAGAAGAACCCAAACTTGAGATTGAAGAAGAGAAATCAAAAGAGGAAGGAGAAATTTCAAGAGGTACTATTGCTTCACTCTCTAGTACTCCAAGGAAAATCCTTTTCACATCCATAGGGTTCTATGGGTACAGAGAGATACAGTACTCAAACACTAGTGCTACTCATAATTTCATAGATGATTTCAAAGTGAGGTCTCAAAATAGAAGATTTCAAGGTTCAATGTAATGGTGACCAATGGGTTCACTATCCAACACATTAGGAAGATCTCTCAGCTGGGCCTTAATTTGGGAGGATATGATATGAAGAAGGATTTCTATGTTGTCATCATAGGAGTATGGTCTTGGGTATTTAGTGGTTGCACTCACTAGGTGAGATCACACAAAATTTCCAGACCATGGAACTAAAGTTTTAGTTTGAAGGGAAAGATGTGATACTTCAAGGAATGACAAATAGAGCACCAAGGATTGTATCTAGTTAAAAGAATAGAGAGGATCTTTCATCATAAGCGAGCAACATCGACAACTCAATGCTTGGTGACTATGACAAACTCCTCTAAGGGTAGGAAAGTATATCATGTGTATGCACAGGATATCTTGAACAAGCACAATAAAGTCTTCAACAACATTCCTCTAGGGAGACCGTCAAACAGAGGCTTTAAGCATCTTAGAGGCTTTAAGCATCTTAGAGGCTTTAAGCATCTTAGAGGCTTTAAGCATCTTATTGAGTTGGAGGACGTTAGGCCCATCCTTACTACTTCCTATTGCCATCCCAAGAAGCATAAGGAGAAGATCAAAAAGGCAGTAAAGGAACTTCTAGACATCGGGCACATCAAACACAATTCAAGTCCTTTTGCTTTGTCTAAAGTTCTAGTGAAGAAGAAAGAAGGTACAATAAGGATGTGCATTGACTAAAAAGCATTCAATGAGAAGAATATCAAAATCAATATCTGATCCCCAAGATCGATGAATTAATAGATAAGCTTCTTAGAGCGGTTTATTTTTCGAAGATAGATCGAGCTACCATCAAATTAGAGTCCAAGAGGAGGATATTCAAAAGACGGATTTTTGGTGCCATTACAAGCACTATGGGTTTTTAGTCATGCCATTTGGTTTGACAAATGCCCCAACAATGCATGAATCAAATCTTCTACAAGCAATTGGGAAAGTTTGTCCTTGTCTTCTTTGACAGCATTCTTATCTACAGCAAGACATGAGAGGAGCACTTACGGCATGTTGATTAAGTGTCAGGAATTTTAGAAGCATGCCCGTTTTGCAAAGGAGTCAAAATGCAAGTTTGTCATGACAAAAAAATTATATTTGGGGCACATCATCAGTGCAAATGGAGTGCAGGTGGATATGGAGAAAATCAAAGCTATTTTGGATTAGCCTCCTCTAAAGACTTTGACACAACTACAAGGATTCTTCAACCTTTGTAACTACTATAGAAGATTCGTTGAGTGGTTCTCTCAAATAGCCAGCCCCTTAACCAATTAAACAAAGAAGGGAGCCTTCCCATCGAATCACATTGCACAACGAGCATTTGACAAATTGAAAAACATATTGAGCTCGTGTCTTGTGTTAACTATCCCTAACTTTCCCTTCCTTTTGCTTTGGAATGTGACGCATCTGGGGAAGAAATTGGAGCAATGCTTATGCAAAACAAGCACTCAATTGCATTCAAAAGTAGATTCATATCCACTTCTCTATATATGATAAAGAAATACTCACTATTACGCACACATTAACCAAGTTCAATAAACACTTAGTGGGTTGTCAATTTGTGGTCAAGACTGATCACAATAGCTTGAAATATTTTCTCAATGTGTGGCAACAAAAGTGGGTAAGCAAACTTCAAGCATATAAGTAACATTGGATATGTTAAAGGAAATAAAAATGTTGTTGTTGATGCATTATCCAAAAAATGAACTTTGTATTCAATGTCTCACATCTTTGTTGATTGGAGGACAGAAATCATAACAAAATATGTTTGCAGCTGATGTGTTGGAAGGGAAGTTGCTTGATGACAGGTACATAGTATTTAACGAACCCATTCTTTACAAGGGAGGAATCTACTTGATGTTGCAATTGAGAATGAAAGGAAAGATTTTAAGAGCAGTTCATGACACTCTCCCTTGGTGGGTCACTTAGGGTATTTCAAGACCTATAAGCAAATCAAGGAAAGATTCACATGGAAAGGGCTCAAGGATGATGTCCTTAGTCATACCGGGTAATGCATTGTTTGTCAAAGTAATAAAACAAAGCAAACATTTCCAACATGTCTTTTGCAACTCTTACCTATTCCAGAGTAGAAGTGGGAAAGTGTTTTCAATGGATTTCATCACTATACTTCATAAAGTCCAAGACAAGGAATGCATATATGGTGTTGTAGACAGAATTCATGAAGTATGCACAACTTGTTAGACCTTAAGGCACCACAAGCTGTTGATTTATTCTTTAAGGAAATGTTGAAGCTCCATGGACTACACTAGAGTATCATGAGTGATAGTGATAGTGATGGTTCTAAAGCTCATTTTGGCAAGAGCTCTTCCTATTGGCAAGAATCGAGCTTACACCCAACATAGCTACCATGCACAAAAAAGATGGTCAAATGAAGATTGTGACCAAATCAGTGAAAGGTTATTTGAGAAATTTTGTTATTGATTAGCAAAAAACGTGGATCAAATGGCTCCATCTAGGGGAGTATTGTTATAACACCACTTATTGCATGTCAATCAAGAAGACACCATTTGTAGGTTTGTGCAGGTATGAAGCCCAAAGTTTTGTTGACCTTGTTTTATTAGACAATAAGGTCCCCAAAGCTATTGAATTGATCAAACAAAGCCAAGACATTCTGAAATCACTCAAGAATAATCGCTAACAGGCTCAAAATCAACAGATGTTGCAGACCACTCTAGGATCGAGAGAACATTTGAGGTTGGAGACATGGCGTTTGTGGGATTACAGCAATACAAACAATCCTCCTTGAAGCCCAGTAAGTCTAAAAAAATTAAGCCCCATTTTTGCAAGCCTTACAAAGGTTTGGGAAGGATTGGCAAAGGTGCTTGTGAGTTGGAGCTATTGAAGGGAACTAAGATTCACAATGTATTTCATGTGTCTTTGTCTCAAAGGAGCACTTTGAAAACATATTGTACCTCCAAATGAGTTGCCTCTATTAGATGAAAAAGGCAAGTTGATTCTGATTCATGAAGTAATCATGGATATGAGGGAGAGGAAGCTAAGAAACAAAAGCACCAATGAATATTTGGATCAACGACAAGATCTCCCCATAGAAGATGCGATATGGAAAGGCCCTCTGATATTGAAGCATTTGAATCTACAATTGCTTGAGGACAAGCAATTTTGAGCAAGGCAAACTTGAATTGATTCAAGTCTGTAGACATAAGGTCTATTCTTTGTTTCTTATGTCCCCTATGGCCCTATTTTGTTGTGTGTTCTTCCCCTTCTTTTCCAATGAGTCTTTCTAATATCTGTTCTTCTAAGTTTGTGTTAGTTGTTAGAGTTCCCCTTTTGAATGTCTTTCATTCCAACTCTATTTTTCATTTCTTTATGTCTAAGTTTTGGACTTCTCCATCCTATCACTCATAGAAGCATAAAACTGTTAAAAATTGCGACTAATCGCGATTTAATAAAACTGGGGGGGTTTGCCGATTTTTTCCACCAAAAAATCGCAGATTTTGGAAAAAATCATTGACCACAATGGTCAACGATTTCTTTTCATTTTGAAACCGATAAAATCACGGTAAAAATCACGTTTATAACTTGGAAAAATCATAGAAAAACCGTGGCTAGGGTTTCTAAGAAAATCGTGATGGCGGGAGCAAGATTGCAAAGGTTTTTTTTTTGAACTATCAAAGGACGCAGCAGAAAAGGTGCCATAGTAGTGGGTATCGCGGCTCCATGAGCCGAGTCCATGTGCAGCAAGGTGCACATGGCAGGGTCGACACCCTGTCCGCCGCGCCCTTTTTCCTTTTTTATTTATTTTTAATCTATATTCAAAGTATAATATATATAATATATTAATTCAATATAATTATTATATTATTGTATTAATATAATATATATATTTTAATATAATATAGTATAAAATGTAATTATAATATATCAACATAATGTATATTATAATTATATTATTAATATAATATACATAATATATCAATATTATAATATATTATATTATATTATTATAATATAATTTCAAAAAATGGGAAAATTCGATTTAAAAAACGTACATTATTATAATAATATAATTTAATATAATTTATTATTATATTATTATAATATAATAATGTATTATAATATTATAATATAATAAAAATATTATAATATATTAAAATAATATAATAATTATATTATAATTATATATGCATTTTTTTAAATCCAATTTTTTTCCCATTTTTTTGAAAAAATAATATACTTTTGGTTTTTCGATTTTTTCCCCAAAAGATTTATGCTGCTATGCTATCACTCCTTCAATCCTTCCCCTGCTCTTTCCTTTGTATTTGTCGAACTTTCAAATCTATCCTTACCAACATGCATGTTGCCTCGATGCTTGATGCCTCAACCTATGGTATGAGTCTTGTGGTATTTCCAACCCCCAAACTCTGATATTTCCACTCGGATCCATAACTTTCCAAGGTAGCATTTTCCCGCACAAGATCAGTGTTCAAGTTTGGATTCATTTTGTGGTTGACTTGTTATTGTTGTGGTGGATATAAAAGAGTGAACACGTCCATTCTAGGGGCATCATCTATTACATCACACAAAACCCCCATCCAAAAACCAATTGAGCACTTGTATTCAAGCGTGCAGATCAGACTACGAAAACCACCCTTTGATTTCGAAAGTTTGAGGATGAAACCCCTTTGGTTGGAGAGCAATCTCATTCAAAGGTCACTATTGAAGCTTCGTTGATTGTAGATTTCAGTTGCATTGTATTGGTTCAATAATTTGTTGCCATGGGTATGAACATGAAAGTTTAATGCTGTTGTAATTGCCGATGTTGTAAACTATTTGAATGTAATTCAATCATTATTTGTAATAAAAGAAAGATCGGGAGTTTGTAAACTATTTGAATGTATTTCAATCTTTACTTGCAATAAAAGAAAGATCAGGAGTTATATCTGTTGTTTGCTGTTTGCTGATTAAAATGTGATGATAATTATAATGTGTGAACAGTGAATTAAATCTGAGTTATATAAGATCTGATTTAAATATTAGAATCCAATATCATTGTCCCAAATAATAACTATTTGTAAAGGTTAAAAATCAGATTTGCAAAAGCGTTTTGACCTGGGAAATTGCATCCAATATTAGAAAGGAGTTACAATCTTGGTTGTGGAATAATTTTTCAAGGTCTTGTGGTGATAAACTTTTTGAGGTTACTGTTAAGAATGTGTATTGCATGCTCCCTAATGTTGATAATTTCCACCTCCATTTCAACTCCTTTTGGGGGGTAAATGATTTTATATCTATTTGGATGGCTAGGCTTGGTAATATTTGGTCTAACACGATTCAACCGAAGAAGTCGTGTAGTTTTTTAAATGGTTTTTAATTCAAAAGAGGTCTGTTGGAGGTGAGACTCAAAGAAGTTCAGTGTAGGTGAGACTCTTGGTTCCAAGCATAGATTATGTCTTGTGTGTGGGTCTGTTGAAACTTTTGAGCTTTTCTTATTATTCTTATGCCAAACTTGTTTGGAGCTGTTTCTTACCTGAATAAGCTAAGTGAGCTAGTGTTAAATCTATTTTGTGGGGTTATGTCGCATTTGGCTGTATTGTTAATTCCTTGAAAAAATATGTCAAACTGTTTAATAATGTCCGGTTGGTCCTCTCTACAGAGATCCTTTTGTTTCTATGTATTAGGAAATGTTTGAATGCTTTCCAAGGTTAATGCAAGGAGATTTCTGACTTCTCAAAGAATGTCACAGTTTACCTTATTTACATGCAAGTTTGAAAGCAGGCAAACCTTTCTGAGCAAGAAAATTGGCATACTATTGAAAGACAATTATTAAACAAAGGAAACTTTAGGTGGATAGTAGTGCTGTAGCTGGTTCTGTTTCAGGCTCTAAAGATGCTATGGATATTGCTGTTTTTGGTGATTATTAAAATGTGCCTTTATCTGCCTTCCCAGTGGTGGAACTGGCCAAGAAGATAAGCCTAATCATAGATGCTGAAGAAAAGACCAAGAAGGGAAAAAAAAAGATTGCTGCTGATGACTAGTGTTGGGATTTTTCTATGGGAGTTCCATGTTACTATTTTGTTTGTTTTTTTGGTTAAGGTGTACATATAACGTTATTGTATATGTCAATTGTCACTGATGGTCCTGTGATCTATCTTTTTGAACCTGACTCTATGATGGCTTTGTAGCCTGGGCGCTGCCTTCTCAGGCTATGGTGACTTTATTTTTTGTATATTTTGTGATGATTGATGCTCTTTGAGCCATGTTTGTAAACTCTCTTCCAGTATTTAAAAAAAAGAGTATTGACAAAAGTATACTTATCCAGTTGATAGAAACCACACAATAAGAATACAAGTTCAAGAAAGAAACGATACTACAACTGAAATCTTCATAAGCTAATGAACTGATCTCACCTTCCACTCACAAGTAGGTTAAGCAGTAGAGCAATAAATCATAATCTAAATCTACAGACATATGTTAAGTAGTATGAAGACAAATATAATTACAATAATGGGAAAAAGTATTTATATTGTCGATATCTATTATGAACTACATACTAAAGGACCATTCAATATTTACTTTAATACCAACACCAAGAGCTTCTTAAATATAGTTTCATGAAATATCAACGTGTCATACATATGTACAACTGGTACATATTCTTATTTCATAATATACCATGCCAGATAAAAATGTTATTAAAAGCATAACAATCCATATATAGATACTGCAATCCAGTGAGAAAATTGAGAAAGAAACAAATTTGTTTTAATTAAAACGTGGTCCATTGGCAAAATCTCAAAATCAATCTAAGTTTCACATAATTCCTCCAACATCTCTATCTGAAATGCCATAATAAATGTGCTATAAATAAACTATCATCTATTTAAAAGAAAAACATAAAACATCTCATGACTTCTCAAAGACATGAATATCCAGAAAATGCTAATAAAACCACAATTACCTGCAATTTTGTCAAGCGCTCTTGAAGTTTACCCATAAATGCAGTATGATGCTGCATGAGGTCTTCAATAGCGCCACTGTCATCAGCAACTGAGCAATCCTGCTCAGAAGACCCATAGCTTCCTCTCTGCCTTAACCATAAATCACTATTAGTGTTTAAGCAGAAATAGTCTGGATCCCAATAGATGTCACCAGATAGCACATCTCAGTTAAAGTATACCAAATCTAAATGGTTACAATCACCACAATCTGCACAAGAAATTGTCAACTTTCAAGTTTTAATAGAATATATTATTTTGGGACTAAATTTTACATACAGGGATGAATGAATTCATATCCGGCCCCACAGCTGGGGTAGAACAATTACTGAGCAATACAGGTGCATCTGTAGTATTAGCTCTCTGTCGCCTTTCCCAGCTAGCAGCTATAGCACGCGCACGCCCAGGCTCAACTACTGATAATAATTGTAAGTACTAGGTCAGCTTATCAACAAACTGTGTCTACAAAAGAGCGGGACTGACATTAGGAGAAAACAGTACACAATTATTAAGGAATCCAACATCTGATTACCTCTTTTGGATAATTCAGCTGCTGCTGTTTGTTGTACTGCCTGGGTTACACTGCCATCATCTACAATGTGACCAAAAAGGTTAAAATTTGCAATCTTGATACTGGTTTTAACTTTTAAAGAATAAATATAGTTATTAATTCCTCCACAACTCTCCAAGTATGAAAAGCTCTCTCCAGAATAGATAGAAAACGTTTACAACACAGTAGCTTCAAACATGAACTTAAGGAAAATAAAAAAAAAGATATCAAAATATATATTAAAATTAATGACAGGAGTTAATCCCTTGTATCCGAAAACAAGAGCATACTCTGCAGATGTGCATTACACTAACATACATAAACATCATTTTCCCAACAGAACATTTCTTCCTATAGAAACACTGCTCACAGACACTACCACAAATTAGAAAAAACAGAAACCAAACAAATATAAACACCAACTCCAGCAAAATTCCCATATGAATAATCCTTGTTAGATTTCAACTAGTTCTGTAGGTCCCTCAATATATCCGGACTGATATCATTAGGTTTCTGTAAAAGCCTCCTCAATTTTGGGGTTATTGTCTTCTGCAAATTTCTGGGTGTGTGTTTTGGTCAGGTTATATCATAAATTGGTCCGGCTATTCATTAGAAATTATCTCAATTTAGTCGAGTGTAAAGATTTGTTCATTATGGTCTTTGATCTCTCTTTTGGGCTTAGGGTTTCCAGCAGAAATGACAAACGAGTGTTTTTAAGTCAGACTTTTGATTGGACATTCACAGATAGATCAAAAAATGCGAACAAGCGAAGCTTATTAAGTGTTTTAAGTTTCTTCCTTCACATGTTCATGGATTGGTTGGGCTGGTCTTCCTTGTAAGTCTGAACAAAGGGTGTTGACCAGGAAACAAGCTGTCAGATATTCACAAACTGGATCAGTGGGAAGCAAGGCTAAGTCCAAATAAACAAGCCAAGGAAGGTTGCATTAAAAAGGTGGTCCCACTTGAAGATTCAGTGCATGTGCAACTCTGATCTTCTTTAACTCAACATATCAGATGATTACATATCATAGATGGGGGGCCCCACGGTTTGTAAGTGAAAGCCTTTGATTGGCTATTCACACTTCTGTAAAAAAGTAAAATGTCCTGGAAGATGAATCAGTGACAGCTGTTGATCTTAGACAATCAATAAATTGGTGTGAGTCCATACCTGACAGAAGGTCCCACTTCCGAAGGCAGAGTTGTTTGATCACCTGTTCAGACTTTGCAAAAAGTAAAGGAAAGTCAATCAGTGAATAGGTGAAAAAAGTATAGCCAATCTCTTTGATCAGGTATTTGGGGATTCTAAGAAATGTCCTTCAGTCTATTGCCAGATAATTCACCTTCAATCTAGTTGGTCCAAATGGTTCAGATGTTGTCAAGTGTCCCTTGGGGTCCCACAATGGGATAAGATGCTGCTTAATCAAATGTTTGCACATTGTCTAAATCCTTGACATTTTAATCTCCAACTAGGCAAATGAAAGATTTTTCAGGTCCTTTGAAGTTTGAACAGCTACTCACCAATAGCAAAGAGCAACCCTGGTGTTGAGGCTGAAGACACAGACACCATCGATCCTCTGTGATCTAACTGACTAGATTTCACCACATATATAGATGGGACCCACAAAGTGAGCTAGGAAAGTTAAAATCAAAGATTCAGAATTTTTGAGAAGAAAGGTTGGCAACTGTCTGATTATGCAAACAGAAGAAATTTCAAAAAGGAATGGAGTGTGCCAAGATGTACCTTCCTAATTACTTTGCTCCTTTCAAAATTCAATAGAACCAAGGCATTTACTTCATTATTCACCATTACAATGTGTCTACGAATCCAGATCAAGTTTGGCAAAACAGACACTAAGCAGACACAGTGAATTTGCACTTCAAGCATAAGGAATCACAGAGAATTGAGTTTATGCATGTTTAGACAGGAATTTTGCATTCAATAACTTGTTCTAAGTTTTCAGAAGAGGTTAATGCTATGTTAAATTTGGTCAAAAAGGTTTTGATTCAACCTTAATTGTATCTGGGAGAAATATGGAGACTTCCTAGTGTTAATTTGAGGGAAAACTGAATTGTCGGTGGTTGGGATGGGTTAGGTTAAAAGCTTTCAATTTGGACCTGTAATTGTGACCCCTCTGGTATTTGTGTTGAATACCCCCTCTGGTATTTGAGGGAAAACTGAATTGTCGGTGGTTGGGATGGGTTAGGTTAAAAGCTTTCAATTTGGATCTGTAATTGTGACCCCTCTGGTATTTGTGTTGAATACCTAGCAAGAATCTGTTAGCCATATACAATTGGAATATTTCTAAAGCCCTGCAAAGGAATTGGTTCGGATTTGTGACCAGACAGATATCAAGCTTGAATTCTGATTTGTATGTCCAAATTAGTAATTTAGTTCAATCCCTGCCAATTATACGGAATCTTGTGAATGCAATGTATAAACCTGTAATTCAGCGAAGTTGCAACTCATGTTCTAAAATGGCACCTAAGAAGGCTATAGAGGACAATATTGTTATTGATGAACCAGAGACCTTAATTGTCTCAAGAAAGGTGGTCACAAAGGCTCAAGGGGAAGAAAAGGAGCTCTATTCCTAGATATTATTTAAAGATCTTGGGCTGAAGAAAGGGATTCATTTTTCTCCTCCAATAGTCATGATCTATTTTTCCACGCATGGGAATTGAGCAAAGTAGTGGTCTCAAACTGTTTTGAAAATCCTTCCATTATCACCTGGACAGTTAGATACTACTCAAGAGTAGTTAAGAACTGAAAAGCTCAAGAGTAGTTAAGAACAGTGCTGGAACATGATATTGGATTTCGAATGAACCAGCCATCTCAGAGGCCTTCAGTTTGAGGAGCAATAACTTGAAATGTTTACAGTAGATTCTCTTCGAGTTGATGAAATACAGGAAAACTAGGCACTTGCACAGGAATGTAAACTTCAGAGGCATGTCCACTACCCAACCAGTGTGCCCTGTAATCAAAAAAGCATGGCAGATAATGAGGCCAAACCATATGTTGTCAGTTTATTCAAAAACTATTTCCAGACCACATTATCATGATTCTATCAAGTGATAGGCAGTGACAATAACAAATTAATTGACAAGCCTACAGCAGCATTCATGTATGACCTCCTACTTGCAGGGTTGCATTCCAGAAACCTTGACCAAGAGTTGATGGAATACAAAAAAGATACTCTGCCCACATTTTCAGGCACCATTCACCTTTGTGCTTCAAGTATTTATACAGAGATGCCTAAGCATGGCCTATGAAGTTGGAATTAGAGTGGCTTCCTAGAAGCAGTACAATTAAGCAAATTGTGTCAAGGTCGGTACAATTATGGTGCACTCACTTGGATACGCACCATTACAGGGCCAAATATGAAAAGTTTGAGGGTATTTTTGTGGGCACATTGTACATAATAATTGGTGGTCATGGCAGAACTAAGTTGTGATTGGCTTCAATCAAGTTGTTGAAGCCCAATCACTACACTGTTCCAGGGAGACCAGGTCACAACTGGGCTGATTGGTGTTAAACTCTGACTGCACCTATTTCAGAGTCTATGGGTCAAAAGTGCCTCCATGAATGCTATTGTTACACACCCAAATCTAGTTGACAGCCTTGGAGCTGATCGGACAGCTTCAGTCAGCCAATGAGGAATTTAGAGAGATAGGAAAAAGAGCTCTCTTGAAATTTTCCTCTGGCATCAGTGACTTCTCATTCAAGTATAGATGTGTTTTAAATGCGTTGATATGATTACTGAAGAAGTTTTGGATAAACAGCCAGAATATAAGAGGCATGATCAACAGTGCTTTATTAAAAGCCAAATGATTCTCACTGGCAGAAACAGTAGGTATCGTCATGAACAATTGGAGGTAGAATATGCCACCAGGCACTGCATGTATTGTAATGAATTTGTAGAGAAAATGTCTAACTGGAGCAAGGTACAAACTACAGAAGCCAGGAAAAAAAAAGAGAACCCCAACTACCCTAGGGCCTTAGCTGAAATAATTAATAAACAATCCTATGAAGAATTCAAGCAATTTTCTCGAGCTTATGGTTTGCATAAGGAGTAAAGGGAAGTGAGAATCATCGAAAAAGCTACAAAAGAGCAGGATACAACAGGCACTAGTTTTAGACCACCTTCCTCTGCTACTGAAATAGACTTGGATAACATTAAACCAAAGCAAGTAAGAAAAAAGCACGCTTGCTTGCTCCTGACTGGCTGAGGCATCATTCAAACCATGGTATTGCATGAAATGATACGTTGGTACAATACAAGTCAAGCTTTTGACCAAGGTTTCACTCTGCCCAAACTGCTCAATACTTCCATGGAACTGAATTTAATACGTACAAGCAAAATACTTGTTGCAAGAGAGCCACAAGAATGGAACATTATTGATATGGCCTCTCATGATGTGCTTGACCACCCTTGTCATATCTGCAAGCTCGCAGCACACCTCCTTTTGGAACCCTGGTTTTCAGCTCATCTAATCAAAGCATGCACTCCTTACCTCATGACTTGCTCATCACACAAGACATAGGGCAAGGTTGTGAGAGTTCCCCTACACATTGAAAGGAAGTTGTCCCTTGTATTCCGCATGTTTCTCACAACCCAACCCTGCTTGTGCAAAATGAGTCTCAAAAACACTCTTTGTCAACTCCCATAGTTCATGAAACTGAAGGTCCTTGCCCATCACACTCTAAACATTCTCAGCCCTCTTTAGCCCCACGTATGATCACTAAAATCAAAGTTGAGGTTGATGATGGTGGTAATGTAGTGCGCATTGAAATCATGATGAGGAGTGCAAGACAAATCAGGGTATCTCCTTGGTAGACTTGGCATCTTCAGCTGATCCAGGGAATGGAGAAATAGAAATACCAGGTTCTGATTGATGTTTATTGTTTTGATCTAAACATGTCTCATGGTTTCATTTGAACTTATATAGACTTAAGACTTTTATTTCTATGTTGCAACTTATATAGACTTTAGACTTTTATTTCTATGTTGCAGGCTTTATACTTATGTTAGAATTTTGAGTTGAATACTTTTGTTTCAAATCATGGTTTGACAATGAACTCTAATGGTGATTAATAATGGCGGCATGATTGATTTTAGTCCTTGTTAATTTTTCAAGAAGTTGGTAATGCAAACTACTCAAGCTTGATTAGGTATTATGGTCTCAGCCTTTAAGAAATTCAGTATTGTGTGGACCACTGTCAAATTTTGAATGTTGTCATATGGAAGTATGTGAAATTGGTTTGAGTTAAGTACTGCAAATTTCTGTTTTGTTGAAGCTTGATTGCTTGTGATCATGATCAAAGGTTGAAAATGAAAATTAACAAATTATTAGCTTGCATGTCATGCCCCAAAAATCTCACACCAGATCATTATTCCTAAACCACTCAATCATCCATAGAAATCGATTAAGAAGCCACTAATCATTTGGACTAAGCAGTGCAAATGAGACATGGCATTATGGCAAAAGATTGAATACAGATCGACCCTCACCAACAGCGAGAAGGAGAAATAATAAAGGAAATTGAATTATTAAAAGGAAATCGAATTATTAAAGGATAATATTAATATAGATTAATTATCCTTTAATCAGATAATTACGAATGGTTAAGGCAATCAAACAAAAGACACACCCTATTGAAGGGACATGACCATCCGCCCAGCATAAGTATAAAAGGCAAAGCATTTCAATGAAAAGAACAAGCAATTGGAAGGAAGCAGATTCAGTTTGGAAACCAATAAACAAGACAGCAATCATTGGATCAGATATAAGGAATTGAGGTCTGCATTTCCTAAATCAGAAATAATCATTAATTATTATTTATGCAGCAGTCTGGTTACCTGAACTGGTGGTATGAGACCTATTTTACAGTCATATGTTGCAGTACGATTCAATATGAATGGCTGTGATTATTTAATTAGACATTCCAGTTACTAATGATATATTGCTGCTATTGTCATATCAGTAAATGTGATTAATATTTGTTTCTCATATGCCTTAGAATGTTTAGCCATGATAGAAGGAACTGAGATTACAAGAGGGGAACGGTGACAGGGCACTCTCCTAGGTACGCCACCTCAGATGGGGACCAGATGAGCCCCATGAGGCCAAGGGGGTACAGAGGATACTGCCTTTGGGCTTAGGAGAGATGGCATTTACAAGGCACCCATTGTAATCTCACTCCTCCATCATGAGGAATCAGCACGAGAGGTTAAATCATAGGGAGAGGGAAACGGTTGGCAAGATGAGGGGATAATGGAGAAGACACCTCCTAGGAAGATCACCTCATATGGATGACATGGGCCACATGAGGCCAAGAGGGATGGTATATCCACTCTTGGGCCTAGGGTAAAAGGGTCCTATGCACCCCATCAATTCACGTTCTCCCATACTCTCCTATGATTGAACCCTCCAAGGATGTTAAAATACTTTGTGATTGAATTAATGATTGTTAATCAGTTTGATTATGGTAATGGTTCTAACCTGTGTGCAAGGCTTCAATCAGAGGAAAGATATTCTCTAACCCCTTTGTTATTTAAGTTAAGGAAATTAGGGAAAATTTAGGGCACTCCCAATTAGGGGACATTACATTGCAGAGATTGCTTATCATTCTGTTGAAAAAGACTGAGGCTGTCTTCTTATTTCAGTTCTGACATTCCATGATTTTAAAATGGTGGTTTAGCTGGAAAATTGCAAAAGGATCTTGAAATGCTTACAATATACCCATGTTTTATTGTAGAAGATTATAGATACAGCTTTAGATGGTGGTCTATTTTATATGTTGGAATATGGTCTATGTATGGCAAAATCGGCACAAGAGAAACAATTTACTTCTTTTCCTTTAGGTGTTTAGTTAAAGTTTAAAGTAGCAGTGGGCACCCACCAGTGAAATACCTTTTAGTGTCATTACTATTATTTTGCCTAATTGCTTTGCCAGCTTGTGGTTTAAGTTATAAAGTCCCTTTTTTCTAGATTTATGTTAAATTTATTTACTTTATAGTCACTTCTATATTATAATTTATCCTTCATAAAGCCACTTTTAAGTTATAAGAAACCTTTTATTTTATGATCTAAGTCGACAAAAGTTATTTTATTTTATAACTTAGGATTTAAAGGGACAGTTACATCTTTTAGCTTTGAGTTATAAAGTCACTTAGTTATAATTAACTTCAAACTTGGAGACTTGAAATGGACTTAGATGTTCAGTGCCAAAGGAGTCTTATGTAATACACAAAATCTAAAATATTTCCATGCCAAACTATTTATATGAAGAACATTTCTAAGTTGGACATCTGCTTGCAAGCAGGCCAATGACAACTTGTATGATGGTAAAAAACTTTGCTTAAAGCATACAAGTATATCCAGATTGTTGATTCATATTCAAGCTGATTATCTGATTATTGACTCAGGACTGATCATCTGGTGATTTCAGAACATATTTGCTATCACATGTGGCTTAGAGTTGCTGTAGTCTGCTTTCAAATGATGAATACTTCATGCAAATGAATGCATGACAGTTTGTTGTCTTTGGATTGTTTTTAAACAACTGCAAGTTCTTGTTCAAATCATTTATATCTTTATTAACATATATCATATCAGTTATTGTTGGCTTCTCAATAAGATATGTTTTCCTGTACGTTGGTCTCAGATGACTCATTCTACATTAGCTGTGCATTGTCACTTGTATTTTTATTCTTGTACTTAAATAGAAATGATGTATCTTTATTAGTTTCTTGCCTCTGTTGCTTAGATTAGTCTTAGGTTGCTTTCGTATTTCTTATTTCAACTACTTTTACATTAGAGCTGTTAGCTCATAAATCGATGCAGCACTTCACTGCTGATTTCGTTTTGTATTACACATTTGTGACATTCAGTTTATAACTTCTATAATTAAGTAATTCAATTACAGTGTAGGTGAGATTAATGATTTAATTTTAACTTGTCTTGAGAACAGCTTTTCCATAGTTGTATTCTTTAACAGGTTAGATGCATTTTAGATCTTCACTCAAATATTTGATCACCTTTTCAAATTGTGATTTGACGTAGTTTTCTCATATAGCCATCCTCCATTACAAATTTATTATATTTTAGATCAATGCCTCAATTACCAAATATCTGTTAGGTTTCAGATTCACACACACGTCTCAGCTTAATAATTAAATTAACCCTTCCCACTTTAGCTAGTTGTCTAGTTCTCAGGTCTCTAACAAATAACCTGGTCCGATTCAATTTGGACCTTCACGATAGGTGAAAGGGTTGATTTGTTGGTTGAAACATTTTTCAACATCATCACTCAAATATTTGATCACCTTTTCAAATTGTGATTTGACGTAGTTTTCTCATATAGCCACCCTCCATTACAAATTTATTATATTTTAGATCAATGCCTTGATTACCAAATATCTGTTAGGTTTTAGATTCACACACACATCTCAGCTTAATAATTAAATTACCCCTTCCCACTTTAGCTAGTTGTCTAGTTCTCAGGTCCCTAACAAATAACCTGGTCCGATTCAATTTGGACCTTCACGATAGGTGAAAAGGTTGATTTGTTGGTTGAAACATTTTTCAACATCATCATGGATTGTGGCTTCTCCACATAACAAACCAATGAACCAACGAACACAGAAGAATTCACAGTACTGATATCCTTACAAAATGTTGGGGAGGTTGACATTGATGTCTCACCTAGATGATAGTTATTCTTTAAAATGTCAAGACGAAAGTTACAAACATTAAAACATTAGAAAAGGAGAACGTGAGATTAAGAAGAGAAGCTCCAAATATGAAGGTTCTCCTTGGAAAGAAAGATCGGATGATAAGTAGGCTTGTGATATAACTCCAAAGGGCCCAACTCACTCTTTCTCAAACTTTGATGCTTCTTCTGGTTTTATTCCTTCTAAATCAAAAGCAAGCCCTTCTTCTGCCCCACCTGCCAGAGCTTCACACTGCACCTGGCACCAGTGAATGAACAGTTGAGGGATTGCATAACCAGATAAGGCACCATAATTATGAAAGTTGTCCTTGGAAATAAAGATTGGATAATAAAAAAGCATATTATACAACCCCGAAGTACCCAAATGACTCTTCGTAATGTCCCATTTTAAATTTTCCCTTTTTTTTGCCTTAAACATTCCACACTCATAATTATACTTGCATAATTAATTATAAGTATTAAATTAACTTTAAACTTACAATTTTAACAATTATAAACTTTGGATTTAAAGCTTTAATACAAATTTGAAAACATTAAACTTATATTCTGCTGTAAACTTTCTTCCAATTTGCAGCTTCCTCACTTGTATAAATGTCCTGAAATGTTTTCTATATTTCTGTCTAAAGTTAGAGGTTTTTGTCCACTAACTTGGCAAGAGAAATTAAGGGTTTTCATCCTTAAATTTCTGATCTTTGAGGGGTTTTGTCCTCAGGTTGCTGAATAATTCACAAGGAAAAATATATATAATATGTCTTCACAAATTCATGTCTTCTTCTCGTTACTTGGACTCCCTTAAATATATTATTTATCCAAGAGTCGCCACTCTTTGAATGTCTCTTGATATTTATTAGAATTAAATGTTAATTATAATTTTACTTTAAGGAAATCACACCATGTTGGCCCATTCGTGGGTTCTTCGAAACTGCTGTCGCTTCTATTAAATTCGCTAGGATTAAAGACATTCATTGCTGGCTGAACATTAATAAAATTCCACTTTAAGTGCCCAGCATATAAAGATTAATTTGGTGTTACTAAATATTGGATGACCAATTGAAAACATCAACCTGTCCACCCTTGTTGAATTGTTTAATATCATTTATGGGCAGGGGCATCACACTCTTCCTCAAACATTGACTCCTCCTCCAGATTCAAACATTCCTTCTTAGGGTTACAATTGCTTTTATTTTAACTTTTTTAAAATAAAATTTAATATCTATATATTTGTTTTTTAAATAATGTCAATTTGTTTTTTTAATTTTATTTTGTATTCAATATACTAATATTTAATATTTTTAGAACTTTAAATTAGATTTTAATTATAATATATTTATTATTTAATATATGAAATTTAATATAATTACTATTTATATATTAATATTTTTTAAATTAAATTTTTAAATATATTTTATATTATAATAATATATTTTTGATAAATTTACTATAACGTATTCAAAGTTTTTGTTTTTTATTTATCAGTCTATTATTTATATTTTTTAAAAATTCAAATTTATGAATAAAGGCAAATTTAATGTCGAATTTTTTTTCCAATTTTTTCCCTTGTCAAACTTCATCCGAATTTTATTGTTGTTTAACACAAACATGAACTCAAACCTTGTGACATAGGACCTATGCATATGTGTAAGAGGAATATACTTACCCTATTTCAATGATGAAAGAGCATGCTGCCTGAAAAAAATTTAACAGTTCTTAATACACAAAACTAAATGCATTAAAACATACATCTCAATCCTGTTATATGATAAGATCAGATAAACATATGATATAATTAACCCCACACCATAATATATCAAGAAAACTCTGAATGCTTCTCAAAGAACAGCTGAAAAGTAAACAGAACTTTTGATAAATTGGTACCAAGTTGTCTCATTCATTCTCATATAAAACAAGACAACTTCATATAGCGTAGTATACAGAATTACATCATGCACATAATCGCCATAAAGAAAAAAAATGCAAATTCCCAACTAAAGAAAAGATTATTTACCCGGTGCTGGCCGTGGATGCATTGAAATTCCATCGTGCGGATAATCAATTGATTCCATAAATGAATTTCTTCTAAATTTGGCTGATCCATTCCATCTGGGACCTACTGGATTTCCCACACCAAATGCTGTCGAATTAGTGCTAGCAGAGTCAAGTCTAGACGTAAAGTTTTGTTCAGTTCTACCAAAGTTCTTGTCAAATTTCTCATTGCCCACCATTGATCTCTGACATGCCAACCCAGATTGATCAATTGGGTCTATCTTGTCAGCTTCATCTCTGCTGCTGCCAGATTTCAAGAGATCAAATGATTTTGATGATCCCATGCTTGAAGCCATTCTTCCAACATTGTTTGGTTCTTTCCTGGAATATGGTGATGTTTCGGGCCTTTCACTGTTTCTAGGGACAATGACAGGTGCCACATCAGCCCTATCTGATGTGTTTATTTCTTTCTTGGAATCTGCTGTAATTTCCACTCTTGTACTGTTTCTGGGAACAATAACAGGCGCTACATCAGCCCTACCCAATGTATTTGTTTCTTTCTTGGAATCTGCCGCTGTTTCCACCCTTGCACTGTTTCTGGGAACAATAACAGGCACTACATCAGCCCTACCTGATGTGTTTGTTTCTTTCTTGGAATCTGCTGCTGTTTCCAGTCTTGCACTGTTTCTGGGAGCAATGGCAGGTGTAACATCAGTCTTGCCTAATGTGTTTGTTTCTTTCTTGGAATCTGCTGCCATCTCCATTTTTGCACTGTTTCTGGGGACAATAACAGGTGCTACATCAGCCCTGCCTAATGATGTGTGAAAACTGGTCACTGGCTGCACCCTAGACACATTACTTTTCTTTGGAGTCGATACATATGATGGTCCTGAATTTGCAGAGTGATTCTTTGTGGCAATCGTTATTCCAGCTTGTGAAGATGGGTTTGGAGGACTTTCCGCAGCTACACACATTAGGAACAAAAATTCCGTTTGATCATCAAGATTGTCTTAAACAAACAAAGATAACATGGAAAACTATTTTGTTACATCCCACTTGTGCCCTAGCTATTTTGATGTTGTGCCCTAGTTATCTCGATGCTGTTTCTCAAGCATGTATATATATAGTTCATTTGACAAATGTTTTCATGCTTACATAGATGCAGATGCAAAGATGTAGTGAGATTTCGGACTAACTATTTGCTTTTGACCTAGTGGTTGCAGGAAGTTATCGCCTCCGAGAAAGGAGGGAACGTATTATCATGTACGAGGGGTAATGGAAGAGAAGTGTAGCGCTATCTGAAACCTAACCTGTAAGTTTGTGACTGAACTTGAGTAGGATTGGAACTACAAGTTCAGAGTTGTCAGGTAAACCACAAGGTCGACCCTAGGTGTTAGTATCACCTAACCTATGTTGTCGGTCGTGTAGCATCACCTTGTTATTTCTTTTGAATTTAAAATTAAAATTGAATCTTTAAAGGACCTTGAATTTTGGATCGTCTTTGGTGAACATTTAAATGGCTCTCGAAAATATTTAATATATTTATTTAAATGATCAAATATAAAATAATTGAGCTTAATATCCACTGATAATTTCAAAACACATTTATATAAAGGAAATGGAAGTAATTATTAATAACGTTCCTATTTAAAGCAGAATCGTCAATTTTTTTATTATTAATATTTAAAAGAATAATCTTAATGCATTTTTATAGGGGTGAGTAATTTATATTTATCAACTTCTGTTTTTTTTTTTAAACCCGAGCCTCATATAGTGAAAATGGTGTTAAAGCACACACGGGTGCATACTCCTTAATATAATATATTATTTTAAATCTCACGTCACTGGAGGGTATTCATTAGAATAAAGTTTATAAATCAAATTTTTTATCTCTTTTGTATTTTATTGGGGGAGGTTGGAACTTTACAGAAGGGCAATAGACTGAAATGCATACTCCCCACGACACCATCCAAGACGGAGTTGGAGATAATGGAGTTAAATCGATGCAAGAATGGAAACGGTTAGGGTCAAGGAGATAGAGATGCCATTTAAAAAAAAAAGGATAGCAGAGGAAGATTTGTTTAGAGTGTGGCAAACTTAGTATCTTTGGTGTGAAGGAGGAACGAAAGAGAATGTTGGGGAGTGAGTCTTCTACAAAGGAATTACTACACTATCTAATAATATCACTGTTGAGTATCACTTGGAGAACCGAGCGAAAGAAGAGAATGAAGTTCTTTTGGCAAAGAGAGCAAAGCTGATAAGAGTGGAAAGATTAATTCCTTGAGTTTCCTTTCTACTTATAATTTCTTTGAGCTTGTATAAAGGAGGAAGGAACCATAAAAGTGCGGGTTCTCAACAAGAGCAGCACAAGTTAGGAAAGAAGTCACCTTTCCGGTGCTACACAGGCGAGTCACTTTCTTATAAACCTGTTATTACTTTCTTTTTGAATAGATAGGAAAGCATTTGGTTGATAAAAACCAATTAGGTAAAGTATGTATGCTATATTCCTTGCTAGAGTTATGGTGGTTAAGTGAAATTCGATATGATTGTTTTCATGACTTTTATTGTGCAAGAGGTTTTGTTCAGTTACTTGAACCCGTGGAGAGTTAGGCCTAAGTTAAATTCTTCCTTGCTAGCGTCTTAGATTCTCCTTTAAACTTCATCCTCTGAATTTTATCAATTACTCGAATTATTGGAAATAATAATCCTAGCTTGATTTTATTTACGGAAGTAAAGTTTTACTTCTTCTTAATTGAGAGTCATTTAAGAAAACAAATGCAGTTTACATTGTGTAAGGAGGAACACAACTGAAGCTAAGTATTAAACTCGAGATTTTCGAAGGGATAGAATCGGGTTTCCTAACTATAGGGGTAGGTGATTTGAATTCTTAAATGTGCACAAAAACGACAAACACTAACCCACTGTTCTTTGAGGGTTTTAGTCAAGAATGAAAGACGAATTTGCCTAGGAGAAAAAGAACAGTAAAGAATGTTCTTCAAAACTGTAACAGCCAATAAATAAAAGAAATTACTATTTTCATTTCCAGAACTAACAGGAATTTATCAAACCAGAAATGTGTTGAACAATTGAAGGTAGATATCCTCCAAGGTAGTCTTCCTATTTTATTAACCATTATGAGCATAAGAGACAGACATGATGGTTAAAATTTCATTATATGATTCTTGCCGACTAGGGTGATAAACTTGACTTCATGACTTTGTCATGTTGCACTTATTTTAAACCTTGGCCAAAGTTATGCTACTACCTGTTAGTGTCAGTCAGTTTTTGCCCCTGCTATGCACCCCAGACAGAGGTCATACTAGTTAGGAGCTGCCTATAGTGTATGACCAACTAGGGATTGTGTAGGGTCAAACACCAGTCTCAAATGGCATTAGAATCTCTTTCCATTACTTCTCTGCGAAGGGCCGGGCCTTTAAAGTAAGATATGGCACGAGGGACTAGTAAGTCCGTTGATGGGCGGAAAAGCGCCCTGATGGTATTTTCCCTCCTCCTCAGTTTCAGCAGTAAAGGATAATTAAAGTTCCAAATGGAATTGGCGGATTCAAGGAAAACTGTAATCTCAAACTCTCTGTATCTTGTAATGGTTACTTACTCTAAAAGTTTTCCTTTCGGTTATCTTTCGTGCATTTCAATTTGAGTCAGCTTAAAGTTCATGCTCTTTCTTTTGTTTTAAAAATATATATTGCTGCTCTGTATCAGTTTATTCATGCATTTCAGTTTAAGCAAGTTTATATCAGAATTAAATGTTGAACTTTTATTAGTTGCTTAGTTTTAGTATGTTACATATTTCATAAAACGAAAAATGGAATTAAACCAAGATCCAAACAGGTACAGCAACAAAAACTTTAATCTCCTCTGGGTTTGTAATGCCTAGAAAAAAAACTGAATACTGCAAAACAAGTGTGTTTAGATTGAAAAAGAAAAGAGCATAGAAGCAAAGGTAGAAATGGCACAGAAATTGTGTAACACACTAACATACCAGTTACTGATGCAGCATTTTTAGGTTCCTTGTTTCCTGACTCTGAACTCTGTGATGATGAAAGCCTTGTGGCAGAAGTTTTTAAATTACGATCAGATTGCTGTGCATATTGATGATTGCTGGAATTCAACTTGCCTTCATTACGGGTATTTGTTGTAGACGCATTTGTGGCAGCATATGGCTCCACCCGCTGAAACACCACAAAGTGAAAGAATCAATATGATAGCACAATTGCATATCAGGCATGATAATAAAATCTACAATAAATGCATGAATTTGGCAAGGGAAGCCAATACTGCATACCGAAATATCCACAACCCATACACCAACACAACTTTGATTGTATGAACAACCAAGAAGCTTTTCCTTATGTATGCTGAGATCAGCCAGTTTTGACCAACCAACATCCACTGCATCATAACATATTAAAGGTTCCCAAGAAAATGTCTGCCACCCAATGAAGATTATTCAAAAATTAAGCTTAAACAATGATTGAAAAAATATTGACACAGGGAAAACATTTAATATTCTTATGAATTTGATGGAGTACACCAAAGACTCTCCCACCTTCAAACTTTCATGTAGTCCGCACAGAAGAGTCCTCCCATCTGGATTGAAAATCATGGAACGAGGCCCTGTTGTCTGAAATATAATAAACGTGAGATCTTATATCATATAGACTATTGATTATCTAGACTGAGAACTTATGAAATATGCTTCAGCTGCTCTATTTTGGGCAAAAAGAAATATATAACTGAACTAGGAGGGTTCAGTAGTGATAATAAAGCTTCTTAAAATATCCTGTGTCCACTCATCTGGCTGAACATGTAGATTTTTATTTTTTCCAGAACTTTTGTAAAATGAGTTGATTATGACTTCAATTTTACAAGATATCACTCGAGTTTTAGCTTGCTAACAGTAGCATGTTTGAAACATGTAGTCTTCATGCACAATTTTATAGGTACTGGTTGCCAAACACAGGAAACATTTTTAAGAATCCTAAAACCCTTTTGAATCAAAAACAATTTAGTGGAGTCTATTAAAGTGAATGCTCGTGTGGACATTTGTACATTGGAGAGACAGGTAGAACAATTCAAAAAAGGGTAAAAGAAATTTGCAAAAATCATTCAATATGGCCATGTGAAAAGCCCTGAACCAGAAAAACATTCTTCAAAAACAACTCATGAGATTTGCATGGTGAAAACTACAGAGTTGGTGAAAGGACCATTTTATAAAAATAAAATATGAAATGCAATAGAAATTGGATAGTGTCAAAAGAATTTGAATAGAGATGAAGATCTAGAGCTGAGTGGCTCATGGAAGGTGATGATTCACAAACTTAGGGAGATCAATGATCATCATTGAAGAAATATTTAGCAAAAGTCTAGTTCTTGAAGATAAAACCTTCATCTTCTTAAATCTTCATCTTCTCCAAACCCAAATCACCAAACCAAGCCAAAATCATTGTCAATAGCAAACCAAGAGCACCAACCAGCTATGGTGGATGTTTCACCACCGAAGCCAGCAACCAAGAAGAGGGTTTTTGTCCTCAACCAGCAAAAGAAGAACTCCCTGAGATCATTCCAGCAGCATCTCCTTAAGTGAGGGAAGAGTTAGCGCAATTTGCATTTGAATTTGAATAATTTTCCCTCTTGTTTCACTTTATGAAATAACATGAAATTAACCCCAAGAGGTTCGACCCCTCTTTGCGCTCCCAACTTTAAACATTTTCACTGAACTTTATTTCTCCTCAAACTTGGCGTCCACCTTTGGAGGCAACAATAATCTTTTCGTCCACTTATGAAACATAACTTGCTTTTTAAAAACGACTTAAAGCACCACATTCCTAGGTGTTGATCAAGGGGGTCTACCATGAACCCATTTCCCCTTCACTTAAGTGACTTTATAAAAGACTGAAGTGACAAAGATCAAATATTTCTGTGAAAACATTAAAACTCACCAAGGCTAAAACTGGAAACCATTGCACTAAACTGATACAAGAATAGAGACCAAGACTAGGTGCCAAAAATAGCACTTACTAAAAATAGCAATTTGCTAAAAATAGTGAGCTAAATCTCCCAACTGATTCAATCGGAGCCCAACTAGAACTTACTAAAAATAGTGAGTTACTAAAAATAGCAACCCTGTCGGAAGACTGAGCAAACCTCCACAAAAGCTCATCATAGGACTTGAGTCCAAGGAAACACGGGGACGCGTCCCCTGGGTTTTTGCCCCCCGTACTCGTCCCGGAAACGTTTCGGGGACAGGGGACGGCTGACAACCGTCCCCAAAAGGTCCCCGATTTTCGGGGACGTCCCCGATTGGACGAAACGTCCCGGAACGGAAAGGGGACGGCCAACCTTGGAGGGGACTCCTAGGTGTCCCCTATCCGTCCCCTGTCGCCCAGCAGCATTATAAACACAAAAATAAAAGGTTTTTTTTAATTTTTTTTTTTTTTAATTATTTCCTTTATAGGCCCCATGCCCTCCCAACCCTAATATGGCCACTTAAAACATCTTCTTACCTTCATTTGACCTCATTTTGTCTTGCCAAAATAAAATTGCAGCCAAGACTATGAGCCATTCGATTCTATGATGCATATGTCAATATGATTGGTGATTACATTTGCAACTCTATGAATGTTCATTGTTATAATTATCATTACTCATATGAATATCTAAAATTTCCCTATATTTTCCAACCCTAATATGGCCACTTAAAACATCTTCTTACCTTCATTTGACCTCATTTTGTCTTGCCAAAATAAAATTGCAGCGAAGACTATGAGCCATTCGATTCTATGATGCATATGTCAATATGATTGGTGATTACATTTGCAACTCTATGAATGTTCATTGTTATAATTATCATTACTCATATGAATATCTGAAATTTCCCTATATTTTTAAAATCTCTCTCTCTCTCTCTCTCTCTCTCTCTCTCTCTCTCACACACACACAGCCGTCCCCCCGTCCCCTAAAATCCCCTCAAAAAATTGCCGTCCCCGAAACGCGTCCCGCCGTCCCCCCATCCCGGAAACTTGGTGGAACATAGCTTGAGTCCCTTAACCATATCCCCTTAGCCTACGAGAATCCTAGAATAGGCTAATGGAAAGCCCGTACTGAACTAGGTGCAAAAAGGGGCATTGCATATTTTTTGTCATCCTCGCATATCTCTATCATACCTACAAAGCTAACATGGTATTAGAGCAAGTACCAAATACCCTCTGAGACAATTGAAGAAATACAAGGGGAGTAATCATCATAACAAAGCACCAAAAGTATTAAAGGCAAAGGCAAGATCCACAGAGATCAAGATCCAAAAGACAAAGGTCCCAGGTCAAGTGACTAATCTTCTGCAAAAATAAAAATCAAATTCAAGGAGACAATGTTAGAAAATGAAAAATTTAAACTAAAAGGACATTATTGGAATAATATCAAGAAATTTTTACAAAACTAAAGTATAAAGAAATTAGAAAAAGGTTAAAGGTTAGGTTTCAAAATGTTTGCAAATCTTTTTCAGAAGAGATGTGGCCGAAAAGACAGATTACCAAAGCACACAAAAAGACCTCAAATTCTTTACTTCACAACATAAAGCACCTAAATAGGCCTCCATGGAAAACCAAAACAGAGATAACCAAAGCAGAGTGAAGACAAAAACTGAGACTCCACAATTCCCATCTTTCAGTGCACTCTCAATCCTTAGCTGATTTGTGCAGTTTGTAGAGCAAAGGCACAGATCTTTTCCCAAAAAAAGCTTTAAATTATCGTTTATACCCAAAGCAGGCTGAAGAGTTCAGACTTTTTCTTCTCTTCCAGGCTCTCTATTTTCTTGAAAAAGGAGAGAACCTCTATATTTTTCATGAAACCAGATTGTAAATTGGAGACATGCCCTAGCAAATGATGTCAGATTGTGAATCAATGATTCATGCCATAGTGGCCCAATGTTATACCATGCATCAAAGGCCTCTGAATGGAGAAAGTGAACTTCATTCTCTGAAGAACCATGCAGTTGTGACATTAATTTGAACATTAACAGCCAGATTGATACCCTAGCTCAGAAATCAAAGTACCTTCCAGAAGGTATCCTCCCAGTAACAATCAAAATATAATCAAAGCTTATGTGAGTTGCTGAAGAAAAAGACCGCTTAAAGCACATTTCCAAGTTCCAGTAAGCTTGTGATGGATACCCTTAAAGCAGTTCACACTTCACAGCAGTATATTCGCCAAAAGTCACCAGACATTTTTAATGAAGTTTGAGAAGTTTTGGAGTTTTCCTATGTCAGAACAGTCCAATAAATGACTCAAATTCATGCAAAGATCCATCTGTAAAATCAGAAAAAAAAAACATCACAAAAGTACTACACCACAATGGAGAGTGCAAAATGTTATTGAGTGTAAAAGATAAACCGCTCAGCAATAAATTACATTACCCCAATGAGAATAATGTACATAAACCGATCCCTTTAAATAGGGATTGCAGTTGGTGCAGCACTTAAACTTGTCTTTCTGAGCTCAACTAATAATACACTGATTGCAAGCTTGTTTTGTTTCTTTCCAATACCCCCTTCAAAGCATGCTTCAAGGCTCCTTGGTTTCCATTCCAGAACTCTTTGGCTTTGGGTTTGGTTCTATGGCTTCTTGGCTTTGACTCTTGAAAAATATTCCAAGGTTAATTAATAATTTATTGAGGGCAGAGATGTAAATCACATAAGTGTCAGATGGGTATGACATCACAATGGATTGATAGATGCGACATGGACATCAGGCACCACTCACACCAATGTGATAGTCACATGTAAGGAGGGCCCTCCCTTTTGCAATATAGTGGATTGTTCCAGAAAGCACAAAACCAAAAAGTTCTAGTCTTAAATGTTTCAGAGATACCTTTAAGGAACCTGGTCCTAATGTGGCATGAGTGATCACAGAACTAGGGCAGTAAGGAAATCTACTGAGGCTACTTGCAGCCACATCTTTTGGAACCAATGTTTTGTTCATGCAATGGACAATGCAATAAAGGATCCTTGCAATATTGATTGGGTCAAAGAAATTGTGATAGATTCTAAGGAGGTGCAAATGTTCATATTTAATCACTACACACAATCCCTTTGAAGGAAGGAATTCCTTGAGCCAATTGAGACTAAACATCTATCCTTCTTCATTTTGTTGGAGAGGGCACTTATATTGAAAGAACCCTTGCAACTAATAATCATAATAGAGGAATGGATAAGGTGAGAAGATTCCAACACAAATCAAGGGAAGAGGATATATTATGTGGTGTTCAGTGATACATTTTGGTTAGATATGAGATACTATAAAGAACTGAACTAAAAACATACAAAGTAACAAACCTAGAAATTCTAAAGCAAATAGTACTTTTTTATTTTTTATATTTCTTCAAAACAGTACATAACCAAATTGGTATTTATCAAAATAATACATCTTACTAAACACACCCGGATACAGAACTAGACACTATTGGTATTCCCAATGTCAGTTTGAATGTAGGCCTGCTGCTTAAGGGTTTCCATCCTCAGTAAGCCTAAACTTTGTGCCTTGAGGGTTTCGTCTCCAAACCACAGCTGCTGAAACACAACATCCAGCCCAAGAAAAGAGATGACTATTGTTTCAAATTTCTGAAGTATATCCCTTCTCCTCTACCCAATGCATTATATAACTCAAGCTATCCTTTCCCAGCACACCTTAATCAAAGGCATAAGATCCCTCAAATGTTGGCAATAACTGGGCAAGTTAACTAATAAATCTAACTCCCCAAACTGGGCAATTAACTGACAAATCAATCCCTCATATTATGGCAGTTCCAAACTGTTAACTGGCCATACATCCACCTTAATCCCAGTCCACTACAGCCCTAACTAACTAACCAAATGCTCCCCATATATTCTAATCCTAACTAACTGAAAGTAACTACAGTTCCAACTATTCTACTCCTATGGTAATAGATCAATCACTAAACAACTGCAGAATAAAAAAGCGCATTATTCAATCACTTTATTCAAATATTCAATTATTCAATCCTATATAACTACAGATAACATTTTTTTCCTACTTAACCGCTGACAAAACACTAGCACAGTGTTGCAATTTGAAAGGGAACATTACAAATCCACCCTTCCCAGAATCACTTGCCCACAAGCAATGTGATGCTGGACGTCCCAATATCTTTGGTCTTTCCCAAGTACATCCTCTGTATGTATATTCCTCCAACAGACCAAGATCCCAAACCATTCTACAAGAGCAATCATCTAGGACGTGAAAGAAACAAGCTCTACAACATTTTCCAGAAATTATACCCTTTACCATAGCAATCAAATTTGCAAGCTCAATCCACTTGTTGCTGACAATGGAGGCTCAAAAACTTCTACTCCTTCCTCAACTATAATAAAAGTTGAGGCTAGCATCTTTAATATATCTTGATGCACGAGATGGTTAACCCTGAGAAGTCCTCTGCAAACCACTCAAGCAAATAGTCGACAATATACCCTTATGTTGCTTGTTGCTATTCTAATTCATCAGCTTCATAGGCAAACTCACATGGTAATGGCTCCATCTTTTCAAGGCTTGAAATCTTGAGAGATGTTTCTTGGACACTACTAGAAACCACTAGAATATCTCTTTCAAATATTGAAGCTTTGCATTCAATGTGCAATGCTGATTTCTGATTCTGTTCATTGAGAGAAATCAGAAACCCTTTCTTGGTGCAAGAATTCATTGCTACTACCATCAAAAGTAGGAGCATTCAGTTTGCTCACCTACTACTTCAACTCCTTTTTGTTGTGTATTTGGCCACTATTCTGGCATTTCCAATTTTGAGGCTTCTTGCCATATATCTCCCAGTAATTCACAAAGGATATTGTAACTTCAAAATCTTGTGTTTTACTTTGATACTACTCAAAGATTATGTCTATCTCCTCTGCAGCGGTTGTCTCAAGTTTAGTTTCTTCATCTTTTTGCAGGAGCATGGATTTGGTAGGCTTTGGAATGGGTCTAATCATTCCCTCATCATGTTCGAGCTGGATCTAGACTTTAAATGCTACTCTAAAGCTACATCTTTAATTCTTGTAGCTTGATCAATCTATCTTAGTTCCTCCAAATTTCCATCAATGTACCCTCTTTCCTTTTTTCAAAATTCTCAAAATTCCCTCCATGATTCACAAGCTAGCAGGATCACAGCTTTTATACCACTATAAAGAACTGAACTAAAAGCATACAAGTAACAATCCCAGAAATACTGTAGGAAATAATATTTTTGTATATTTTATATTTCTTCAAATCAGTACATAAGCGCATAGATGTTCATCAAACTAATACAGATTACTAAACACACCCACATTAAAAACTAGACACTTCTAGTATTCCTAATGTCAATTTGAATGCAGGTATGTTGCTTAAGGGTTTATGCTTTCAGAAAACCTGATCTTTGTGCCTTAAGTTTGTCTCCAAACCACAGTTGTTGAAATACAACATCCAGCCCAAAGAAAAGAAATGATTTATGTTTTCAAATTTTTGAAGTGTATCATACCTAGTGCATTTTATAATTCAAGCTCTCCTTTCCCAACACACCTTAATCAAAGGTATGGCATTCCTCAAAAATTAGCAGTAATTAGGCAAGTTAATTAACAAATCTAACTCCTCAAACTGGGCAGCAAGCTCAAATATCAATCCCTAGTTCCAACATTTAACTAGCCACATGTCCACCCTAATTCCAACTCACTACATGCCCTTCATATTTTAGTCCTAACTAATTGAAAGTAACTATAATTCCAACTATGCTAATCCAATACTGACAGACCAATCACTAAACAACTACAGATTTAAAAGGAACATTATTCAGTCACCTTATTAAATTATTCAGTCCTATCTAACTACTAACAGAACATTCATTTCTTACCTAACTGCTAACAAAACACTCACACAGTGCTACAGATTAAAAGGGGATATTACACACACCTATTATATCCCCTATTTTTAGCATAATCAAATATGGGGATTCTAATAGTCCCGACCATGGAGAAATTTGAGTATATAGATAGCATGCCTAGCCAAATGAACTAAGTTGCCACTCCTTGTATGGGTATGAGTATGGTAGTACATCTTTTCCTAAGATATAAAAACAATAAGACTCATAATTGTCAAACAAAATATTTAAATGCCACATAATTTGCAAAACAAGAAAATCTCATAAATTCATAATTCAATGATTTGTCAAATGTCAAATACACAATAAAAATTACACTCAATATTCTTCATATTGCTCTTCATTGAGAGCATTGAAGTCAACATTTGGTTCAATTTCATTTGAACCACAATGAGCTACAGCACCACTTCCACTAGCCACATCATGTGCAAAAGCTGCCTCATCTATAGAGACTTCAATAAGCTGTGCAACTATAACGTCTAAGTCAGCACACAGTTCTTCATAACCCCCTCATTGTAATCAGGTCTCTTATATGACAAGAGATGCAAGTTGGAGTGTACAATGAACAAATCCTTAATTTTTTTGCACCCAATTGGTTGCACTTAACCGAGCGGATGAAAGAATATGTACTCCATTTCCACTTAGCTAAAAATGAACTCGCAACCTATTTAATTTGCATACATCATTTACAATTACAAAACATAAATTATAAATTTATAATATATAGCAACAAATGAAGCATAAAAAAAAAAAAAAAAATAAAAAGATGCATACTTGAGAGAGAACTTTTATTGCAAGAATCTGCACATAAATAGAGCCTTGGCTTTGTAGGTACCACCATTCATTAACCTCATATTTATACTTTGTATCAAAAAGCACAAACATCATGATTCTTTCAAAATATGAAGTGCCCAAACTCACTCAAGACAACCCTTTGCATATCTCCATCTGAGAATATTCTTTTGAATGCAATCTGATAGCCAACAGCAACCTCTTTATTCCTATATGGTGCCACCCTCCTCGGGAAAGAAAGTATCTCTGCTAATATTTTGAAGATAATGCAAGTGCTAGGAAATGTAAGGCATGGTCATCTTGTTCCAACAGCCAAAAATCATATGTTGCACCCTTTTGAAAAAAGCTTATATGAGGTCATGCTCCTTGGCTTCTAGTATGGTCATTATTTTTTCAACCATAGAATCCATGCCATCATGAATTTCACTCAAACATAGGCAATCTCTTACAATCTTTGGTAATTGTACCCGCCCCACAAAATCAAGTATGCTCTGATACCATTTAAAAAAAATACAACCACACAATGAAGAGAACAAAGAATTATTGGGTGCACAAGATGCAACTCTAAACAGGTAGTTGTATTACTAAGAAGATTCCAATGTACATACATCCCTTTAAAGGGACTATGGGTTGATGCAATAATTAAACTAGTCTAACCAAACCTAACTAATTTAGAAGTTACATTGGCTCTTCCAAGTTCAAACAATTTCTTCAAATGAAGTAAGATCACGATATTTTCCTTGGTAAATGTTTACTCTCCTCCAAGAATTTTTGTTAAATAGCTAGTTGCTAATATCTTTTGGGAGAATAGAGTGGGTTTTATTAAATAAATCAAAAATACACAAGATGGAGACAAAAAAAAATCGTGAAAATCATAGAGGGCAAAACTACTTTAAATGTCAACTTTCACAAAGCCAAAGATACCAGACTCAAAGGATTGAAAGAAAGTGGTCATCTGGCCTAAAACAAAAGATGCAACAGTCCTCGCCTTTGACCTCGTCAATAACAGATGAATATATAAAATCAAAACAAATTCAAGGCACTTATAATGTTTATGATGCTTCAGAAAAATTTAAAGCAAGATATGAAATTCAAATAATGAAACCAAATACAAATTTCAGATCATAAGGTTGACAAATCACTTGTCCAACACTAAATATGTCTGGCACTTATACAGTTATTAATCATGTGAAGAAGCTCAGAGAATATTAAAAAAATTGGAAGGAAGTCAATAAATAATTTTAGGTGATAACAACATAACTATCATACTAAGAAGTCTGCGAACAGCATTTGCAGAATCTGTGATCTTCCAAGATAGGTTCCTACATACAAAGGAACATCAGGAATGCTTCAAAAAGAGGAGTGGATGATGACTATGGGTGACAATTGCCCAACAGATGGAGCAAACAAGTACAGAGACAGATGTTATGGCAAAGGCCTAGACAGAGTCTATGGCAGAAAAGGCTGTCACGACAATTATAATGGGAGACAATCATAATCAATTCAAAAAACTGGGGACAAGCTGGTGTCTTGTGGGAACAAAGTCATTATCCCCAATGACCACCAGGCCACAATGATGGTTAGACAAAACTTCCCCAGCATCCAACTAACCCTTTTCACCCCCTCCATGCGCTCTGGTAAAGGGTAAGTATATCACTCACCCAAGGCACATTCATATGATTCACTGACTCACGATAACTAGCTGATAAAGACTGATAATTTTATGTAAACCCTAGTTTGACCCAAAGTAGTTGCAGCCAAAATTATCCCAAATATCTTTCTATTGCAGATGGTGTGTGCACTCTTCTAAACAGGCATTAACAAATAATGAATCTGTTTAAAGTGGAACTCTTTAATGAGTAAATTTGAATTGACCATAACAAAAGCAAATAAACATTTGAAGAATGAAATAATGATCTGCACTCGCGCCATATGCTGCCATCTGAACTAATTGTTGTGGCATTATTCATTAGTATATATTTACTTGAAATGTTTATAGGAGAGTTAAAGAATTCTTGGGACTAATGTAGTATCAGAAAAGGCTGTCTTTGCAGTTTTGAGCTTCTGGTATTCAGAAAGGCTCCAATAGATCTCATACTACTAGATTTTCAGTCCAGGATTATTTCATTGCAATGCTTCACAGCTTACAGGCTCACAATCACATAAGCAAGTGCTAGAAATATTAATGTCATGGAAGTTCAAAAAAGTAGCTTTCCAATAAACTATAAAGCCATCTGCATAATTATATAAGAGCATTTCTAAAAAATCACCTCTGGTGCAGTTGATCCAATAAGCTCAAACGTCTCAAGATCCCAGAACTTCACAGTCCTGTCTGCAGAACCTGGATACGAAAAAGAATATCCATTAGTACCTTTCAGTTCCATCTATTATCAAAATGTAAGAGCTGCTAAATTTGATCTTGAGCATAAGATACAGTCCAACTAAATAAGTAAATGATAATTCAAATTCATAACCAACTCCTGTCATTATATTGATAATATAATGATAAATTTGCATCTCTCTAAATAGCAATGAACACAATAATTACAGATTCTGAACAAGGTCGAATATGGATACTATAATTTATGCAACTCATTCTACATGCTAATATAATGATAAGTTTACATCTCTCTAAACAGCAATGAAAACAATAATTAGAGATTCTGAACAAGATTGGATAATGATGATAAAATTAAATGCAACCCTTTCTAGATACAAGCTGTTGCAGTATAAAGGTAATAACAAAAATGCACAGGATAAAATACACCATATAATAACAGTGTGCAAATTGACTTGCACAGAAACTGTAGACGTTTTAGGTAACCCCTACTTAGAAAAAATGTTGGAAGGGCAATTAATTTAATATTTACGTATTGACATGGGGTTGAAACTATTCAGAAAAAAGGCATATTATGTGAAAATAGCAACCCCACAAGAGGCACATTTGTGACAACAGTGTGCAGGAGGTGAAGGCAAAGAAGCATACACACTGTAAGGAGGAGAATGACCACAATTTTGACTAGCTCAATGAGTGCATAACAAAAAGCAAGCAGAGCAAATGTAAGATCTTGAAGGAAATGGCTGCTAAGAATCACCCTTTAGTCGACAATGGCTGAAAGAAGCCAAGGCTGGGAAAGATCTCAGTCAATGTAAAAGGGTGTTGCCTCAAAGGTGGACAGGGTTGCCACGGGTGGGTTAGGCAAGGCTTTTTGTCCTCCACCTACCCTAGTCTTGATTGTGGCACCTCAAACACAAATGACAGTTAATCTACGGATGTCCTGATTTACAATGAATGCAAAAATGCAATAAACCCTCTCCATTGATGTGGCAATTTTTGCAAGGGGCAGATTATGAAAGTCAACCCCAGGCTTTCCCCAAAACTGATTTATAGAAGTTTACACGTGGTTTTTGGCACAAATTTGTTGTCTACTGAGATGGAGGGTCCTGACCCTAAGCCTCTCGTTATTCCTATTCTCTCTTCTTGGGTGACAATAAGGTTTCATAAGTGCCTAAGCCCTTGATTTTCACATCCGAAAGGATTTGCAGCTGTTTGGGAAGCATCTCCCTTCTGAGAACTTTGTGGTGTGGACAAAACAGACATGGTCAAACTCAGCAGCCCGTTGGTGGGGGTCTTAGATCATGGTTTTTTACTGCAGTTTAGTTCAGTTGAAGGTTGCAATTTTGTGTGGCCGCACAGACCCTTGTTCTTTGGAAAGATTGGATTGTCCATGACCCCTGGTCCCTATTCTTTTACCCTGCGACTACATCCATCACCAAAGTCCCAATCTAGCTGCCCCATATAATCTCCCCTTGGTTATGACAGATTCTGGTTTAATTCAAAAATAGGTTGACTACATTGGTAAGTTCGTGAAACTAGATGAGAAGCAAGCTGTGACAAAGAACGGTTATGTGAGGGTATACACTATAATGGATATCTCCAAACTAATTATACAGAGAGTCAGGATACACTCTTCTCAATGCACCTGGAAACAATTTTTTAACTATGATGACTACCCTAGAGGTGTTTTAGATGCAATATAATTGACCATAAATAGCAAGGTGCTCATCGAAACTCTGCCCTACTCTTCAATCCATCAACCTCAAAAAATGGGTGAAGAAATTGGGCAATCTCAATCTGGATTTCTTTTAGTGCAATTATGAAAAAAAAATTGAGCAAAATAAGCCTCACTCCTCTCAGCTTCAAGATCCAATCAGCCGACTTGCAATTTTCTCTCTGCCTCCAGTGATCTCTTTCAGAGAAACAGCTCTTGTGCTCACCACCTCCCATAAAGAAGCTTTCTCACACATAAACAATTTTTTCTCTGAGGAAAAACTCCAACACTGCATGGAGCTTGCAATCCAACCTGAGATCCATGAGGACTTTATTGATGATGTGATGATTGCATACACCCCCACTCAACAACCACAAAGTATTGGCAGCATAAATCAACCCTCTAAGAATGACGAGGAATTTCAACATTATATGGTGCAAATCTTGGAAGATAAGAATCACTTCCTTTAGACCCTATCTAAAGAGCAGGAATCAGACATGCTAGATTTCCTTGGATATGATAATGATCTAGTCTCATTCCCCAAATTCACCTCTATGATTCTATCTCCTTGACTACGAGCAAAATCTCAAAAGTGAATTGTGGAACTACAAGTAAGCAGAGAGGAAGGAAGAAGAGAAGCAAAAGAATTATGATCAGAGGATCACAACTCAATTAATGAAGGCACTCAATGGACTATGGATGCCCTCCTCACCAAAAGCAAGAGGAAGCATTCTACTAAACAATATTGAGAGTTGTGATCCCTTCATCTTTAGAAAGCCCTGAGTTCCTTGAGTGGCACTTCTAGGCACTATCTACATCTTCTGCAACAACTAGCCACTTCTATAACCTCTAGCATCTTTGTTAGCAACTAGGTTTCACTTTGTCAACCTCTAGCATCATTTGCAGCAACTTGGTTTCTCTTAGTCAACCTCTTGTAGTCACATCTGCAAGCTTTAACATTTTCATCAGCAACTGGATTTCAATTCGTCAGCCTCTTGCAATCACTTCTGCAGCCTATAGTATCTTCTACAGCATTTTGTACTTCCTGATTTATGGATCTGAAGCACAGATCTTTTGTTCATTATTTATATTTATAAAAAGGAGGATGGGCCCTCATCCAACACTTTAAAAAAAAAATGTTCTTGACATAGGTTGTTAAGTGTTCAAAAGGGGAATTATATACAATTAACCTGTGTTACCAGTTCTGGTCCAATCCCGATCTGGATTCAATTTGGTGGGAGATGCATACAGTGTTTCATTAATTGTTTGTGGGTTCATCCAAGACAAACCTGGGCGAACCTGTCATGAATCTCACATTCTGCCACAAAGAACCATCACATTTTTATTATTTTTCTGCTTTTCTAATTATATTTTACAGGATTTCATTAATTGTTTGTGGGCTCATCCATGACAAACCTGGGTGAACCTGTCATGAATTTCGCCTTCTGCCAAAAAGAACCATCACATTTTTGTTATTTTCTAATTTTTTAATTATATTTTTGCATTTGCCTTTGACTTATATGTCTCATAAGCCTCCCTAACCCTAAAACATAGATTCCAAGACTTTCTAAGCAAAAAAACAAAGTGATTTCCCTCATTGTAAATGCAAAACAATGATATCATTCATCCTTGCTGAACTTTCATTCTTGTTTGCCATTGCACAAATACAGTTGAGGACTGATCAATAAAGGTTCCAAAGTGATTGTTTTGCTATTCCTATGCATGTGCAAGAGCTCATATGTTGCCAAGGAGATTGTAGAGAAAGATTTTTGCAAAAAGCTAGATTTTTTCAAATTTTTGGGATTTTTATTTTTTATTTTTATTTCTTTCTTTTACAAATAAGCTCTCTCGTTTGGTTTTGAAATTCTTGCTCTGTTTTTATTCTTCTATGAATCTATGGCATATGCTTAATTTTAAATAACTTAAACTGTATATATATTTTTTTGTTTTCATTCATTTCGCATGTGTTATTTATTAAACTTGATTCCATAGGGATTACAATGGCAGGCAATTCTAAATCCATGGGCCAACCACGCATAAAACAAACCCAAATTCTCACATTTAAAAATATGTCAATATGGTACAAGTAGTTCTAAGTGGTGGGTGTTATATTTGGGTTTACAATGGATGTGGTATTAGGTAATCAAGCCCATATAATCAAGTGAAACCCATTTGTGTCACATCCCTGAACAAAGCATCAAAGTTTGTCCAAGGAAAAACAATGTGCCCTTTCCACCAAAGCATGGCCTAACATATTTTAATGAGCAAGAAAACGCAAACCAAGCAGCAGGGTGTAAATCAAGTGTAAATCAAATCATATTTTGTCGTAGAAAGGATCTCGAGGAATGAGGCCCCTTCTGCCACCATCTAATCTTCAACCTATAGAAAGCCAACCATTTTTCACCATACTTGAAGAACAACATGTGGCCTTTACACATAAAAGATAAAAGGGGCTATTGGAAATGACATTTCACAATAAGTCTTGAACAAGGATACCCGGGGACGCGTCCCCCCCCCCCCAAAAAATCCCCCGTCCCGGTTCCCGAGACGTCCCGGGTACCAGGGGACGACATGGGACCGTCCCCCTTTTTTGAAATTTTGCGGGAAACGTCCCGAGGACGGGGGGACGCCGTTGACCCAATGGGGGACGGCTAGTCGTCCCCGAGGACGGAAGGGGGACAGCTGAGCCTTCCCTCGACTATCGACCGTCCTGAGGACAGCCGGCCGTCCCCCACATTTTGCAAGTTCAAAACATTAAAAAAAAAAAAAAACATAAAATTAAAAAATAATGCCCCTGCCTACGTGGCATGTGTGGGCCGAAGTGTTTTTTACTCCTTTATGAAGGAAAAAGGGCCTCTCTAACCTCATTTTATTCATTTTGTTTGTTTGACCAGCCAAGGGTTTGAGAGGAAAAAAAATTGCAGCCATTGAAGGAGAAGGAGCAGCAGTTTGAAGGAGGAGAGGAGGTTGAAATAGTGTTCTTGGGAGTGCAAATCCACCAAAGAGGTATGAATTTCCTTTCCCTTTTTTTTTTCCATTTTTTTGCAAAATATGAAGCATACATAGTCTGATATTTTTATTTTTTTGCATTTTCAGTCCAAACTTGCATTCTAAAAACAAAAAACATGAGCAGCAGTGAAGGCGGGAGTGATAGTGAAGTTGAAATGCAAGCTAGAAGGGAAACTAGAGAGCAAATAACCCCTACCCAATGCCCTCCTTCATCAACCAATACCAAAACCATGAAGGACTATGCAAAACACCCATTAGCCAAAAAAAAACCATTCCTTCAATATGTGACAGCCAGGGGTGAAAGACAAAAAAATTCAAGGGGGAGTAGGGTTTGGTTTTGCCATGTTTGCGAAAAGGAGTTTAGGGGCAGCTACACAAGAGTTAGGTCTCATTTTTTGGGTGAGGTGAGCCATGGAGTTAGAGTGTGTCCTGCATTGATAGATGCACTATTTATAAAGTGCCAAAAAATTCAAATGGAGTGTGATGGTGGGGTTCAAGGTGGGTCTCCTTCTTTCCCAAGTTCACAATCATCTATGCCTACTCCTACTCCTACTCCTTCCACGGGTGATAGTAGTGTTATCTTAAGAGGAAAGAGGAAGGTGATTGGTAGTGATAAGGCAGCCTCAGTTGAGTCCATATTTCAAAACCAAGCACAAGAAACCACTGAATCCTCCATTGCCAAATTATTTTTTGCCCATGCCATTCCATTTCATGTAGCCCGTTCCTCTTATTTCAAACAAATGGTGAAAGACATAGCCACTGTTGGTCCTTCATTCGTACCCCCTGGAGATCATAAGCTACGCACCACCCTCCTAGACAAAGAGTATTCCAAAGTTAATGTGTTAATGGAGGAGATGAGGCAAACATGGATGAGGACGGGGTGCTCTATAGTGATGGATGGGTGGATTGATTGTAGACGTCGGCCACTCATCAATGTCATAGTCACATGCCTTGTTGGTTCTTATTTTCTTAGAGTCGTAGATTGTTCAAGGAGACGTAAGGATGCAGACTTTCAACTTTCCATTTTGAGAGATGCCATAGAGGAGGTTGGGGCTGCAAATGTGGTGCAGGTGATCACCGATTCAGCACGTGTGTGCAAATCGGCTGGGCTGATGGTGGAGGGTACTTACAGGCACATATTTTGGACCCCATGTTGTGTTCATGCATTGAATAATGCATTGAAAGACATAGGGAAAATGGATTGGGTGAAGAAAATGGTGGCAAAAGCTAGAGACATTCAGATGTTCATTTGCAATCACCACACTTGCTCTCTTCAGGACATTTTCAAAGGAGGAGTTTCTCAAACCTGTTGATACAAGGTATGCCATTTACTTCATTTTGTTTCACTTTCAATTTGTATTCATAATCTGATTTTGTTTTAAATTTTTATTTTTTAATGAATCATTGAATTAATGAATGTAGATATGCCACATACTTCATCCTGTTGGAGAGGATGCTTGAGGTGCATGAGCCTCTACAACTAATGATGGTCAATGCTGAGTAGACTAGATGGCCTAATGCAAGTTCTACTCAAGGAAAGACCATCAAACAAAAGATCTTCGATGACGATTGCTGGGCCAATGTGAGGTAAGACATATTAGATGGCTGATTTTCATATTAAATTTCTGATTTTAATATTTTAATTTTATTGTCCAATGTTCCAACTTTTGAAGTTTCTAACATGTCAATTAACTTGTCAACTAATTATTTTGAACTTTTTGTTTGCATTTTGAAGATATATTTGCTCCTTCATCTCGCCTATTGTAGATGTCCTCAGATATGCTGATACAGACTCTCCTAGTCTTGGAGAGATATATGAGACATTTGACAGTATGCTTGGGAAGATCAAGCAAGTTATTTCGGCAAAGGACCCCACTTTGGATTTATATGAGCAACACATTAGGCCCATTGTGACATGGAGGTGGAATACAATGAACACCCCGCTTCATATGGCTGCCTTTGCTCTAAATCCAAAATGGTATGCACCAAGGGATGGTAAGGTGCCTCCATGTGATGATGTTGAGGTTTTAGATGGGTTCACACGAGCCATTGAAAAGATTTATCCACCAGAGCAGGCTTCACTACTTTGGTCACAATTTCTAGACTTTGCTAATCTTAATGGCCCAAACTTGAGTAAACCACAAGCGAGGTTGGATAGAGCTATATTAGCTCAATCGAACCCTATTGGATGGTGGACCTATCATGGGAGAGATACACCGCAGTTGAAGATACTTGCCACTCGCCTTCTTGCACAAGTTGTTAGTTCCTCTACTGTAGAGAGGAATTGGTCCACGTATAGCTTTATCCACTCCCTCAAGAGGAATAGACTTACCTCTAGACAAGCGAAGAAGCTAGTGGCCGTTCATAGTGCTCTTCGGCTTCAGGATCGGCAGACTCCAGAGTATCGACAGACTCCAGCGCTACAGTGGGATATTGATCCCGAGGACATGGCTCATATAGATGAGGAGACAGCTAAGGGTTTGGTTGGGGTTCCATTGGTTGAGGAGGAGCATCACAGTGGCAGTGACTCAGAGGATGACTCTGATTTTGATGCGGTTATGAGAGATGATTAGGGGCGGCAGTGCTCTTTGTTTATTTTGTATTCATTATTGACATACGATATTGTGTTTTGATTTTCATAGCAAACTTTAAAACTATATGGCAGCAATGTAGCCTTTGGGCATTTTGATATAAGTTTATAAATTATAACTTGGAGGTTGTTTCATGATTCGTGTATGTTAATTTTGAATGCGTATTCAGTATTGGCATAATGTTGAACACAAATGTTATATGTTAATGTTCTATAATGTGTATTATGCATGCCTTATTCATGTTATCTATTGAATATTTAAAATTTCCCTATATTTTTTAAATTTTCCCTATATTTTTATATAGCCATCCCTTGTCGTCCCTATCCCGGAAACTTGGGGTAACCTTGGTCTTGAATGACTATCCAACAACACATTGCGAGATGTATTCCTGCAAATGGATTGGTTTTCAATGTTGTTCACTCACCATATTGGCAACAAATAATAAAAGCAATTAACAAGACTCCAAAAAGGCACAAGAGCCCAGGTTTTGATAAAGTGCATAGCACTTTATTGGAAAGGGATGTGAAGTTCATAGAGGATTCATTGAAGCCCATAAGGAATTCATGGGTCAAAATAGGTGTCCATCATTTTCAATAGACAGAAGGATGCAATAAATCAACCATTGAACAATGTTATTGCAATGTCCCCTAAAAGGACAATATTTTTGAAGGCAATGGATTGAGGAGGTGAAAATTGATGCATTTATTGCTAACATTTTCATGACAGCCATTGAGGAAGTGGGGCCACGAAACATTGTACAAGTCATAATGGACAACACCAAAAATTGTAGAGTAGTTGATTTATTGTTTGAGGACCATCACTCACACATCTTTTGGACACCTTGTGTTGTCCACTCCCTCAATCTTATGCTACAAAAAATTGATTGTATCAAACACGTGTATGCCAAGGCCAAAGAGATCTAAACCTTCATCACTAACCACCTTATGTCACAAGGCATATTCAAAACATTTTCCAAATTGGAGTTGTTGAAGGTAAATGAAGCAATAAGATTAATTCTAATAAATATGTTTCACTTCAGTAGAAAAAGTTAAATTATATTTATGTTTTCTTCTTTAAGAATTTTTATTTTAATTTTTTTTATTTTGATTTTCAAATAGGTTGTTAAGACCTCTTTTACTTCCAACACAATTGTCTTGAAACACATTGTGAAGGTTCAATAGGCGCTTTCTAACATGGTCATCAACCAAAATTGGTCCATATGGAGGCAATCTAGCACTAAAAAGGCAACAAATATCAAGTAGATGATCCTAGATGACATTTGGCGGTATCATGTTGCATATCTCCTCAAACTCAATGAGCTCATTTTAAATATGATTCGTTATACCAACATGGATAGGCCTTGTTTGGAAGAGATATATGATGACATTGACTCGATGACTAAGAAGATGAAGACCATCATAAATGATAAAAAAAACAAGATTTTGAAAAAACTTTCTTCAAACAAGTACACAAAATTATTGAAAGGAAGTTGAACAAAATGACCACACTACTAAATCTTATTACTTCTGCATTGAATCCCAAATATTATACTACTAAGATCATTTATGTGTCGACAAGGATTACCTCATATAGGGGTCATGAGGTCAACCAAGAGTACAAAACAGCACTTAGTACACTCTTCATAGATCCTAACTTGTCGAAACTCAAAAGTAGTTTGGATAGAGTTCATGGACTTTGTGCACTCCAATGACTTTGGTATTGATGTTCTTTGTAACAAGTTTAAGGTTGATGCTAACCACAGAAACAAGACTCGCCAAGACTCGGTGAGTCCTGAGTTGAGTCCACCTAGCCAAGTTTTGGGGGCTTGGACTCAATCTCGATCAAGTCCTGGTTGGACTCGCCGAGTCTGGCGGACTCACCGGACTCATCAAGTCCAAGCGAGTCCCGTTAGCAAGACTCGGCAAGCAGGGTTTGAAAAGTGCAAAAATTACATGAAATTTAAAGTTAAAAACTCTTCTTCTTTTTTTTTTACTTATCGTGAAAGCAAAACGATGTACGTCATGAAGGTTTGTATGGTTTTGGAGGTCTTAATTTGGGTTTGGTGGCAGGGGCTTCGTCCCTCGACCCCGCCCTGTATCGAAATAGGGAGCACGCCCAAGGCATTGCCCCTTGACCCCACTAGGGGCGCTACACCTTGACCCTGCTAGGGGCATTGCCCCCAGACCCCCGCAAGGAGCATTGCCCCTTGACCCATTAGGGGCGCTACCCCAAGACCCCGCAGGGGGCACTACCCCCAGACCCCCGTGAGGGGTGCTGCCCCTTGACCCCAATGAGGCACTACCCCCAAACCCACAGCGAGGGGCGTTGCCCCTTGACCCCACTAGGGGAACTGCCCCTAGACCCTCACAAAGGGCACTACCCCTCAACCCCATTAGGGAAATTGCCCTGAAATGTGAGATTATGGCTGCTGCATCATCTAGGACCTATCTTAGACACAATCGTAGGAAGGATGCAGGCTCCTTTGAGCCATAGACTTCTAGTTATTGTTTTGAATCTTTTGATATTTCATATTTGTTTGGAGCATTTGATGTCATGGATTTCATATTCCATGAGTTTTGTATACATTTGAGTCTTTGAATATATATCTAAGAGTGCTAATTTTCTTTAGCAACTAAGCTACGATTTGTGTTTATACTTATATGATCGATGTATACTTGTGTTAGTGGTAAGGACCTTGATTGGGTTGATCAGGCAGATAGAGAGGCTAAGGCTGTAGCCATGGCAGAGGAGGAGGCTAGAGCACGAGCAAACACAGCCACAACTGATGTTGGTGAGGGTGGCATGGAGTCACAAGCACAGACTATGGCTGCAACTGCTACATCATCTAGGACCCACCTTAGATGCCTTCGGAGGAAGGATGCAAGCTCCTTTGAGCCATAGACTTGTAGTTATTGTTTTGATATTTCATATTTGTTTGGAACATTTTGATGTCATGGATTTCATATTCCATGAGTTTTGTATACATTTGACTATATTTATATATCTAAGTGTGCTATTTCCTTCAACAGCTCAACTACAATTTGCGTACTTTATACTTATATGATCAATGTATACTTGTGTATGTGATCAACTTTGCTTCTATTTAATGATGTTATTGAGTCTTTAAGGTTTATTTAATAAAGGGTGCTTGAAACAAGTTTTAAATCCTTAAAAAGTCTCTAAATTTCTAGGGTTTTTTCATTTTGTCGAGTCTAAGCGTCGAGTCCCAAGTCCCAAGTCGAGTCACCCTAGCTGAGTCTGAGCCGAGTCCGAGTCTCATAACTATGATGCTAACAATTGGTAATACTGCTATGTCCAATCATTCACACACTTACAAACTTTTGCAATCAAAGTATTATCACAAATAAGTTTTATAAAACAACTATCTAAAATAAAATGACAATCATTTTCAAGTTTTAAGTTGCATTTTTTATTTTAATTTTTTTAATTCTAACTCTCTAAATTTGTCTCAATAGCTTGGTAGTTCATTTGCATATGAGCGGAATCAAAGCACATAATTCTTCATCTGCTCAATAAAGCGCAACCAACTACACTCAAAATAGTGGAGGACTTAGTATATATGCATCCCAACTTATGTCTTTTTTCACATAAACACAATGGCCACAAGGAAGTGGATGCAAGGAACTGGGACATCAAGCGAAAGCATACTAACTTGGATGCTTCCACTTCCCAACTTGTTGCACTTGACGTTAAGGGTGAGTCAGCTAGCGAACATGAGTGCATCAATGGCACTATTTGTAGTTCTTGGTTCTTCAAATATACCAATACCTATATCATATATTATGGATGATGATGGAAATATTTTTGAAGACCCATATGACGTCGATGCCTGATTGGTGATGTTTGATTGTTGACACCTAACATTATTATTTTTAATTTTAATATATATCATGACATTCGAGTTTAACTATTACACATTGTAGTATTTTTATTGTTTATGGTGATTTCATAGTTCCACGGAGTTTCGGGGACTGGGACAGGGGGACGACAAGGGACGTGTTTCGGGGGCGCGGGGGCCTAAGTTTGGGGACGGCGGCGGGGATGGGGGGAGCAGTGCGCTAACATACATATAGTACTTAAAAAATTAGTTATAAAAAGATGTATAACTATAAAAGCCTGAGGAATAAGTAAAGTTTAGTGTTTAAACACATTGCAATGATTTCATTGAACTAGTGAGCATTGAAACAATGAAAATATACTTGTAACTTAATAGACATTGTGATTGGAACGAGAACTAGATGTTTCATAATTTGAATTTGATTCATAATTACAATCAAGTATCAACACAACAATGTTCAAACTTCAAACTTCAAGTATCCACATTTTGCAGACCATAAATAATTTAATAAAGTTTATTCATATTGAAAAAAAATTATTAAATTATTTTTTATTTAATAAATTAATTTAGCCCAGCAGGACCAAATTTACTGCAAGGCAGTGAACTATTTGAATTTTTCATTTTTGAAACTTTGAGTTTGAACTATTGAATGAATGCCTCAAAGGGATGTCAACTCATGGAATGCAACGCATTCCATGAGCTGACATCCCTTTGAGGCATTCGTTCAACAGTTAATTGTTGCCGCCTATCGTTGCCCTTGCCTCAAGTCGGGTATTTTGAAATGAAAAAAATATTTAAAAAATAAAAACCTAAATCATTTTCAAATAAAAAATACTAGTAAATGTTGCCCTTGAAAGATGAATTGACGCCCAGCTTGAGCTCTCCTCTGGTTCTCACTTCTCAAACTCTCACGCAATGTCTCTAAATGCAATCGCAGGGCACGCACGAGTAACAAAATGAAAAATAAAACAAAAAATTCTGATGTAGACTTGACTTTAAGTCTTTAAAGTTTAATAATATTATATTTATCATAACAAATAAACTAATAATATTAAAATTTTAAACTTTAAATTTTACTAGATAAATCTTTGTTTTTTAAATTTTCTAAAAAGATCATTATTTTAATGCTTTTTTGGTGGGGGATGTGGGAAACTTGGAGACGCCTAGAAGACTCTGAGATGCGTAGAAGTCTCCCTCTGAAGGAAACGTTCAAGGGATGGCGGGGGGACAGGGAATGGAAACGTCCCCGCACCTCGGAAACACCCGTCTCCAAAACGGCTCATTTTTCCCGGGGGGGGACACGTCCCCATGGAACTATGGACCGCGATTTTGTTTATTATATGATATTAAGCGGTATTCTAAACATAATTGCTGCTGCAAATATGTATATATTTCAGATTATTATATGTTTTTGTATGGATGAACCCAAATTGAACTCAACCCCAAAAAAAAATTGACCGAACCTGTGAATCTGAACCTGAACCAGTACCAGGATCAGTAACTTAGCAATTAATATAAGAATTTACCAACTAGCCAGTCTCACATTCAGCATTAACATGATCTGGGTGACAGTTCTGATCCTTCAGGCCCCACAAAGGCAAAATAAGAAAATGTACAAACACCGAAAAAAATTCTGTTTGACGGGAAATGCCACCCAGTACATAACATGAGTTTTGGATAAAAAGTTTTGAATACTGAACATATATTTCTAAACTTTATATAGCATAGTAGAAAGAAAAGGTATCCAGACTTAGATTCAAGGTTTAACTTCTTGAATGTCTAAAATTTTATGAGAAATTCTATAAACCTATGTAGCAATTAAACCACCAAGCTGTCTCACCTTCAGCCTACTTAATGCGAGTTTCGCATTAACAACTTTAAATTCCATACATCCCGTTAAACAATCTATATGGCATAGTAGCAAAAAAAGGCTTCTTTATAAACAAAAGCAGGGGGGCCCTTTTCCTCCTTTTACCCTTTTGTCAAATAAGCAAACTGTTTTAGAACCACTTGGTAAGCCATAGTCTAAAGTTCTAAGCACTGCCCAACAGGCAAAACTATGAATCTTGTTTGAATTCAAAAAATAAGCTAAGTTCTGCCTGAATGTTTTACACATGTATCTCACTGCAGAGGTATCTTCAGACGATTTGAATCAGCTTTGCAGCCTGGTCAGAATGGCATTGCACATAGATTAAATAGTAAACAGAAAAAATGCTGAATCTAAGCATTTCCTTCTTTAAATTAGGGTTGCATGTAAACAAATACCATATCAGAAACGAATTAGGTGTCAGAAACAGATGACGTAAATTTTCAAGAACCCTCATACATTTTTGGCTAGATATGGCAATTATAAATATACACATATTCAATTATTTATACATCGAAAGGCATAAAACATAACATTAAATAAATTTATTTATATACTTTTAGTTTTTATATTTTAGTTTATAGCATGTATTTTGTTATGTGATATTTGTGTATTTAGTGGTTTAAATATATAGAAGTGAATATTTTTTTAATGCCTTATCTGTTTCCCTAACCTTGAAATAGCATCAGATGGTGTGAGTGCCACATCCAACCACATCAGATACAGCCAAAACACAGACTCGTATATGGATATGTCTGGATAGAGTGTCTATGCCATGTCTGAGGGTCTGATACACAGATACCTGTAACTGGGCTAGCGAGGGCAATAATCTGTCAACTCTAGTTTAAAGGTTTACAAATAATATATTTTATTTAACATTTTGTTCTCTCATTTCTTTGTATTTAACATTGCTACTATGCTGTACAGAGAGCCAAGTTCTTGTTGAAAATGAATGTTGATTAACATTTACCCACTCCTAAACATAGTTAAAAGTTACAATAACTTGAAAAAATGATTCTTTTACTTTGAAAAAAAGCTGTTTGAAGTTTCAACATCAAATATCTTCAAAATTCAAATTGCAGTCTAGAAAAGAAAACCAAGATTTTGACATGTTTGTAGCACTGAAATTCAAGCAATTCTGAAACCTTATGCAACCCCGGAAATTAATCAATATGTAACACAGCGACATTGTGTATGTAGAAATAACAAATGCCAGTAAGAGAATACAGGTAAGCAGACTATATTTACACTCCAAAAGTGGGATACATATTGACTTTCTAGTTTCTACAAACTACCGTTAGTTCAATGAAATAATCAAATTTGCCAATTGTTGATATTACCATATAAAGGGGAATTTCTGCATAGAAACCTCTGAAAGTTGAAATAAGTTCTATGCATGATGAGAAAATATATCCTCTAATGAATCTGAAAAAGCGACCTAAGATTTAATAAATTAAAGGGCTGTCAGCTGCACCAACATTCTAAAAAAGATATTTCATATCCATCTTAATACAGACTAGAATCAGATAGCCGAAATGAATAGCCAATTCTAGCAGCCAAACAGAACAGAACAATCTTCAATTTTTATTTACAAGAAAATAAAACAATCCACTGCCCAATGTGAATCAATTATTTCTTATCACTCCCTAATTAGGTTACCAGCAAACTGGTTTTTCTGACAATCTATAAAGAAAGATTATCAACAGGCTCACAGGCCTCCTAGACATTCCAGCCAACAATAAACAGTCTCCAAATTGGCACACAGGCCTTACAGTTCCTAGTGCATGGGCTTGCAGGCCACACAATTTCTACTTCCAGTATTTTATTCAATGTCAACTTCCTCAGGTAGAATTTTCCAGCCACTCTTCATCCTTTCTAATCTACCTCTATCACTGCTCTTTTCCACACCACCTAAAACTCAAAATCTTAAGTCAATTAAATAATCCTAATCCATATATCGATCTGACCAAGAGTCAATGCCACCAAATGGACAAGAAATCGACACCGAGAATAGACAAAGGATCACTGCCAGGATTAGCTGCTGGCTAATTTAAGAATTCACTTAAAAAATTCGACCACGTCTGTTGTCTAATGGAAAAGCTGTTAAAAGATTCCATAGCCACCCTAATGACAGGAGTAGGCAGCAGTCAGAAATCACAGCTGCAGATATTAATGATACTGAATATAGTCTGGCCACAATGAATGAGTTTAGGAGAGAATTTAAACACTGACAAAAAGAAATCACTGCTGCAGAGAGAAGCTGCCACACTGGAATAATCAAGAGGTATGGATAAATTTCAAAGTCACGAAGACCCAAATAAAATCAAATGTTGTCAAACAAGGAGACCACCAAAGCCTGCAAAACAAAAACAAAGAAGAAAACAAACAAAATTTGAAAGCAAAATATTTTTTTAATTGCAAGATTGCCCTAAACCCGGATGCTCCTGCAGCAAACACTTTAGGTAGATGAAAATGTTCCATGAGTATACAACTGTAATGTCCCCATTTTTACGACGTCCTCTTTCAGTTGGATTGATTCAGGCACACTTACTATTTTTAGTAAGTGTTATTATTAGCAAGGGGTTTGGTGCGATGTTTCGCTCTTCGGAGAGCCATCTCGAGCGCCTCAGCTTCTCTCCGGCTCAGGCTTCAAGGCATTATTTACTATTTTAAGACTTACTAATAATAGTAAGTCAATTTGGGTCAACGGGTCCCAGTCAGGCAGGTCACTTCAGCACAAAATTCAGTTGATATAAAGTTACTAAGGCTAAATCAAGTTAATATTTGATTTATGCTTCGAAAAAAGGTCTATTATAAAGTAACTTTATATTTTATCATTGAGGGTCCTGAGGGGACATAAAAAGTACCATAGCGCCTAGTTCAATGACTTAAAGTCATTTTAAAGTGCTTTTAAAATATTTATTATTGCAAAAAAGGGGAGGGATGCCTAAGTAATAAAAGAAGTTAATTTTATTTAAAAAGGCTAAAGTTAAAGTTGATATTAAAAGATTTATTTTAATGCCTCCCCTTTGGGTGCCCAAGTTGAAGAAGGATTTAAAATTAAATCAAATAAAAAGGCTTTTGGAAATGAGTGCTTTTTAGGGTTGCTGGAGAAATTATAAAAACTTCTTTTGAAATCATTTTCAGTTTATGGATGTTTTGGATATTGTTGTGCTTGGCTTTGGAGCTTGGCTCGGGAGTTTGATATTGACTTGTTGAGACGAAAACCTCTGCAAGATCGCCTTTATTCGTGTGTGAAAGACCACATCAAGAGAGGAATTTGGAGGCTTCATACAGGAGCTTCATTTAAGCTTACAAGATTGCAAATTATGTAATGTCCCCTTGTTTGACTTATCCTCTAAATATAGAAACACAAGTTAGAACATATAATTTATTTTACCAACACACCATTTTATTAATGTAAATTACCTTGAAGACCTACTTACCACATGTATTATCAATTAAGCACATAATTCCTTGTTCATCATTTCAGATTGCATATCTTAAGAATAAGACAATTAAATGCATTATCATCTAAAACCATAAACTAGCATAATCAGATGTGACTTCTTACTCTTGATTGGAATAGATCTTTGCCTTGGCTCCTCTTTCCTAGCCTCATTGGAGGAGGGACGCCTTACAGTGCAAAGGGCGCGTGACCAATCTCCAAGTGGATTCCCTCAAGGCTTATTACCATCTTGGGACATCCACATGGGATCGAACTTACCAGCCTTTCCCTCCACAACCATCCTCTCCCTATTGAGTGTTAGCAAAAGGGAGTTTGAGCCCAAAGTCTATTCTTCAAGGTAATGTCAAGCTAGCTCATTAAGACACAATAATTGTTGCAAGCATCATTATTACATAATCATATATAATATATATATAAATAAAGATCTACTATATAATTAACCCTAATTGATTGGCAATACTCACCTTTGCATGAACATGCATATCTCTCTCTCTCTCTCTCTATATATATATATATATAAAATAGCAATATACACAATTGTATTAAATAATCATGATGAAGCTTATTAAGAGAGTAACAAATATAAATAACAAAATATGTATGCATCTATACTTACAGATAATAACTGTGATAAGCATAATATGAAGATAATTAATTTAGATTCTAAAATATATATACATACATATATAATTGCAGACCCTAGTTATGTACCACAGAACTAACAAATATAAATACTAAACATACAACAACATACACTAATTATAATGAACTTACTACCGTTGCTGCTTATCCCTTGTGATCAGATTTACAAAGAATCTTTATTAAAATGATTCCTTTTACCAAAATATATTCTTCTTTTTATTCGATGCCCCTCCCTTTCTTATCCCCACTTGTCTTATATCTTCTCACGTTGGAGAAGAGATGTGATTCATGGAGGGGAAGGGTCATGCCTTTTATCTTTGGAGGGACGTGACTTCCCTTTGCTGCCTTTTCATCAGCGATTTCTTTTTGTGATTAATCGTTGACTTTAGTTTGCTGCTGTTAATGTATTTAGTATTGTCTTTCTTATATATTATTATTATTATTATTATTATTATTATTATTATTTATATTTTCTTATATATGTTTTAATATTTATTTTTTTGTTATTATTTATATTGATTTTACATGTTAAATATATTTATACCTATATGCTGTTATTTATATTTGTATTTACATTCTATTCAAATATATATATCTTTATAATTATGATATTATTTTGATGATTATAATTATAATGAATTTGCAAGTATCTTCATATATATATATATTGCTGCTTGCATTTCAATGTTTGGTTTTTTTCTTTATACTTTAGTAATCATAATTTGGGATTATAGTTTCGGGGACATGACAAATTACAGAGTTTTGGAAAGAAGATTTCAATCATATTTTGAAGTTGGTTTGTGAGATTTTGGTTGGTGATAATATTGTTGCGATTTGGTGAAGATTAAACTTCATTTTGGTGTGTTTTAATCATTTTACAGGAGACTTTACTTTGGACCTGAATCTGGTTGTTTGCTCATTCCTCATCATCAGTCGAAGGTATTATTCTGGGTATTGATCCATTGGAAGGCCCTTCTCTTGCCGATCGTTTTGAGTACTAGATTGTAATTTTTGGGTGAAGATTTGAATTTTCTAAAGCAGGTCGAGCTTCTCCAAGCGACGCAGGGCTGAAACTAATAATTTGCTCATATTTCCTCATTGGCTTGAGATTCCATTCTGGATATTGCATCATTGGAATCCTTAGCTCAAGGTGCCCCATTTTGAATATTCACTTGCAGTGTTTGGCGAAGATTTGCATTTTCTAAAGCAAGTCGAGTTTCTCCAGGAGGCGCACTTTCTTGTGCATCATTGAGCAGGGGTTGCTGTTGTATAACCTTTGTTCTAGTTCAATATTCAGTGCTGGTTAGTGGTTGTTGAGGTGCTGGAAACTCAGAGACAAACATTGCTTGATCGCCCTGGGAGTTGGAGGTGTCTCGAATCATATTGCAGCTGTTACCAAGTCATTATCAGGTCTGATAACTCATTGTAATATTCTGATTTTAAACTGAAAATGTATGCTCTTGATGTTTATTGCAATTTCTACTGAAAGGCATTATTATCTAGTGTTTTCTTGTCAATTGCAAATCAATCCTTTGTGTCTAAGTTGCCGAATCGGGTACGGGTATGGAATCGGGTAGGCCCGTACAAAAATATAATAAAATATTTAAATATATATATATATATGCAACCTAGAAACAAAATAAGTTTAGAATGTCATATACCAATACATATGATAAACTAAACCATGACAAATTTCAATTTTTGAAACATAATATACTAATTTAAATTCAGTTTTCAATATCAGAAGGATCAAACTTGAATGTCATGATAGATAATCATTGTTTAACATTTAAAAAATACAAATAGTAACCAATTCACTAATTTGGAATTGCATCAAATGGCTCTTCATCAAGACTAAAATCAGCATCAACATTAACATTAGATGATGGAACCACATTAGCACTTGCACTAAAAGTATGTTGACTACTTGACTCCTCAAAAAGTGAAGAAGATTGTGCAATTGCAGCCAAAGAAAGATCTAGGTCAGCTCGTTCTGGTTTTACATCCCACATCTTTGCTGCCCCTTCTTTGTACTCATCCTCTTTGTGAGTAAGAAGGCGCAAGTTGGAATGAACATAGACTAACTCCTCTGCTTTGTGTGATGTCAATCGATTGAGCTTGACAGAGTGGATAAAGGAGTATGTACTCCAATTCCGCTAAGCTGAAGAAGAACTAGCAACCTATTGAAGCAAAGGGAGCTCTTATTAGAGTTGTTAAATTAAAAAAATTGTAAATCAAACTTCAAATTTGAAACTAACGCATTTTAGTTTTAAATTTTTAAATGATAAAACTTAAAAACTAAAAAGTTAAAACTTACTTGAGATAAGACTTTTATGGCAAGAACTTGGAGGTGTGGCATCTTGCAGCCATTGAGGTACCACCAAGAGTGAGCATCCTTCTTATATTTGTCACGGATAGCAAAAGGACTTTGATTATTAGAGTCACAAAAGCTAGCAAATTCACTTGAAACTACATTTTCCATCTCAGTATCAGGGAAGAGTTTAACAAGAGCTTTCCTAAACCCATCGTTGACTTTTGCATCACGGTATGGTGGCAATCTGTTTGGTATAGCAAGGACTTGGAGGCTATAAAATTTGGGAGTCAACATGAAAGCAAGAAGGTGGAGTGGGGTGGTCATTTTATTCCACCGGTCAACACAAATTGCATGCACCTCTTTGAAGAAGGTTTCTTCTGGATCTTGCTCTTTTTCACATATGATGCTTTTCATCTTCTCAAGCATTGAATCAATGCAATCATAAACCTCCCCCAAGCATGGCTTATCCATGTCAGTAAAACATATCATGCTCAATATGAGCTCGATGAAAGCAAGAAGATACTCCGCCCAATCCCACCAAATATCATCTAGAATCTTATTTTTTATATTTGCTGCCCTCTCACTATTTGATTGCCTCCATATAGACCATGATTGCCTAATGACCATAGCAGAAAGCACCTTTCGCACCTTCACAAGTTGTCTCAAGATGATTGTGTTGGATGCAAATCTGGTCTCAGCCACCTATTTAAAAATAAAAAGTAAATAATTAAAATCAATATATATATGTATTCTAAATAAATTATTGAAGTAAAACATAACATTAAAAAAATAAAAATGCAATGTTTGAAGATTGAGTTACCTTCAGTAGCTCTAGTAGCGAGAATGATCTAAAGATAGCTTGGGACATGTGGTGATTTGTTATGAACATTTGGATCTCTTCAACTTCAGCATAGATTTGTTTGATCCAATCTATTTTTGTACCCAACTTCTGCAACATGAGGTTGAGGGAATGCACGGCACAAGGTGTCCAAAATATATGTCGGAATTGTGACTCAACTATCATACCGGCAGCTCTACAATTTTTCGCATTGTCCGTTACAACTTGGACAACATTTTGAGGCCCCACTTCATTAATGCATTGTATAAGGATGTCAGCAATAAATTGTGCATCCTTTACCTGCCCCTCACAATCCACAACCTTTAGAAACATTGCCCCTTTAGGGCACATTGCAATCAAATTAATCAATGATCTATTTCTTGCATCCTTCCATCCATCAAAAATAATAGACACGCCTGTTTCTATCCATGAGGCTTTGATGGGATATAATGCATCTTCTATATGTTTTACCTCCTTTGACAATATAGTGGTTCGCACCTTCTCATAACCTGGGCTTGTGTACCCCTTTGGAGCTTCATTTGCTTTTCTTATCATGTCTTTCCAATAAGGTGATCGAACAACATTGAAAGAGATACCATTTGCATAGAGGCATCTTCCAATGGCTTGGTCAGCAAGCTGTCTTGCATCATTATTAAATGCCTTCTCCAACGGTCCTTTGCTCTCTTCGAAACATTAGCCTCATTGACATTTTCAACTTCATTTGCTCTCAAAAAGGGATGGCTTTCTACTACAGTGTGAGGACGACAAATATGTGTGTGAGATGAAGTAGATGGCATATTTGAGCCCCTTCTTGTACTCAATGGATGCCCCATTCTATTTTAAACCCTTGCATCTACTTCCTCTTGCTCTGTAATATATCCCGTTGTTATGTGAGGTAGTATAGGTACTTTATTTTTTCCTGGACATGGTTTAATTCCCTTCCCAGTAACTCCACACAAATGTGCTTTCACCCAGCTGTAGGAACTAGTGTGTTTCTTTTCACACCCAAGGCATATCCAAACACATGCCCCCCCACCTGGAACTTGCTCTACTATTTGTACATGTCTCCATAGCGGTGAAGCCGGGTCAAATTTGAATGAGGGATTAGTATTGCCGACAGAAGTTGAACTGTCTACCATGATAGTTAGAAAATAGAAACAATCTCTACATGCAAACCTGCAATTGCAAATTATAAATTTAAAAATTGTTAAGAGAATATGTAGATGATGAATCTAAACAATAAATTATACATTTTTTAAATCTAAATTGTATAAATTATAAATTTTAAAATCTAAATTGTATAAATTATAAAAAATTTAAATCTAAATTGTGCAAATATAAGTATCTAAACAATAAATTATAAAATAATTATAAAGTTTTTAAATTATATAATTATAAAATTATAATATATGAATCTTATATTTAAATATTTTAAAAATTATATATATAATATATTATTATTGAAAAATTTATTAATAATTTAATTATTATTTATATTTTATAAGTTAATATTAGTTATAACTTATAGTAAAAGCCTAAAATAATAAATTATTAATTAATAATATGTATATATTAATAATTAATATTACAGATTATCACTATATAATAATATAATTATATTTTCAAAAGTTAAAAACTATATAATAATAATAAATATATTTTATGAAACAATGAAAAATCAAATATAAAATATTTATATCTAACAAATTAACACATTAAAAAAAAAATTAAACTAAAAATGAAAATAACCATTGGGCATACACTTAAGAGTTTTCAATTTTAAGAAAAATGAAAAAAAAAAATTATAAACCCTACCTGGGCGCGCCGTATTCTCCTCCCATGCTATTTTTGTGAGCGTCTGAGTTTCATCTCCCATCTGTGCAGTCAATCGCAGCCAAAGAGTGAGTCCGGAGTGGCAATCAAAGAAGAATTGCAACCGAAGAGAGTCGCGCGCTTTTGAGTTTCTCTGTGCCTGGCGCCGTGAAAAGGAATGACGAAAATAAACAAGTGAAATCTGCAAAGTAAGACACGAAATCCGCGTTATTTCTCCCAATTTTGCCCTAAATGTCGCAGAAATCAAGAAAAAAAAAGTCAAGCGTGGACGGAAAACGGTCAAAAAATGCCTCGTCAGCATGAAAAACATTTGGAATCGTTTTGAAAAATCTGAATCATACCCACAGGTGGTGACGTGATTCCTGGTCGATTCCAAGACGATTCGTTTCCGATTCAGTTTCCAAAACGTATCGTTTATGGAATCGTGGCCTTGACAAGGACGATTCGGTAACACAGGGTACAGCTATATATTTTCTATGTTTTTGCTATTTTGTAGTTGAAACTTGTAGGCTTTGGGCATTTTGTTGTAATTATTATATAATAGATATGCACATTGATAGTGAAACAATTTAAATTTCATTAATTTGTTTGACAATTCTCGTGTGAATATCAATTCAAGTCTAATATTATGTATCAAGGTTCTATAATGTCTATGATGAATGCTTTATCACTATTATCATACGAATATTTGAAATTTCCCTTTTTTTCTAATAGCCATCCCCTATTATGCCATAAAAAATGGCTAAAAAAATAACATACTAGAAACACATCCCCCCTTGCCTCCGTCCCAAAAACTTGAGGGAACACAGGATAAACTTCAAAGTCATGAGGGCCCAAGTGAAATCAAAAGTTGTTGAACAAGAAGACCTCCAAAGCCTGCAAAACAGAAAACAAAGAAGACGACGAACAAAATTTGAAATCAATTTTAATTTTTTTTATGTATAGGATTGCCCTCAACCTGGATGCTCCTGCATCACATCTGCAATATGCTCAGGAGCAATTTTTAAAACTCGTTTGGCGAGCTCCAACTAAACTTCGTAGAAACAATTTCAAGCTTGTGAGAAGGGACATACCGAGAAACTGAATAATAACCCAGGCCGTGGTAATGACCATTTGAGACTCTAACTAGATACCTCAATAAAGTAGGAATTGATCAGAATGGCTGATACAGGATGCCTTTTATGGATATGGGCTTGCATATTTGTCCTATCTTGTGTTTTTCTAGGTTTTCAAGCAAACCACTGCAACCATGGTGACTGAAGCCATCCATGGGATAAATGAGGAAATGACTCAAATATAGGTCTCATCAGGTCAAGTTGGTAGTTTCATTTTTTACTCAGCAACCCTAACAGTGATATCCCCTCACATTTTGGTATTCTCACTGCACATCCTTGATTTTTTATTTAACATGGATTTTCAATTTTGGCATGCCCCCAGGGCATATAAGTGGACCTAATGTTTATTCTATATGAGGCAAGTTGCAAAAGTTTATTTATGTTTATAGCTACCACCTTCTAACTTGAACAAACCTATAACAGATCCGTTGCATTGCAGTGCCACAATTCAAGCATGATTACATGCTCTGCTTTCTGAAACGAGCAAATACCCTTCACAGTAGTATTCTATCCTCGTGACCATGTGAACTTAGATATTGCATTAAAGATTTGTCCAGTTCAGAATCATAGCAATAATTTTAAGCATAGTAGCAAAAATCATTCTCACAAATAAATCAGCAAACCAAAAAAAGATTGTTTCAATTGGGGAAAAAATCAAATTACAGTTAGGGTTAAGGTTATCGAAAAATCAGAAAAAAAATCACTATATAAATCTGAAAAAAACCCAAGAAAAATTGCCATGCACAGCAAAAAAACCAGAAAAATCACAAGTAAAAAGTTTTTGGCATTAAAATTGCAAATTTATTGGTCAAACTTGTGCTATCTATGATGACAATTGTTGACCACAAGTTTATCAAAAAACTGTGATTTTTCACTTCAAACAACCGTTTTTCAGGGCAAGACATAATTTATCACAATTTTTTCCCAATTGTACCAATGAATTTTTAAGTTATCATGCTTTGACCTTGTTTGAACCCACTATTTGTTTCAACCAGGGCTTTGGCTTTGTTGTAGGGCTATTTTTATAAATACAATTGTTGATTATGCCGCCCTAGAAAAATATCCATCAGATCATTTAGCCAGGTAGTTTAGTGCTATAAAGAAGTAAGTAAGTTAATAAATTATATCAAAATTGCAAATCAAGCAAATTCAATGAAACCTTTTGGGGAAAAGATGGGAATGAAATTACTGTACTTACCTGTAGCAAGAAGAAACTCCTGAGGATGGAAATCCATGCACTGAATCTGACCTTCATGGCATTTAAAATCATGCATGAGCTTTCCAGCAGTCAGATCCCACAACTGCCACAACAATCTTCTAACCATGAGTGCCATCCAATAAGCATTGTTATTTTAAAAACAAATCCCACAACTGCCACAATAATCTTCTAACCATGAGTGCCATCCAATAAGCATTGTTATTTTAAAAATAAATAGACACTTTAAGCTCTTACATACTTACTTCCATAAAAAACTCAAGCCCTCAGAAGCAATTAAACTTTAGGCAAATATCAAGATAGTATCATACATACCTTCACAATATTGTCCTCCCCACCAGAAACCACCCAACGACCATCAGGACTGAATTTTATTGAATTAACTCCACGAGTGTGCCCCTTGTAAGTGTGAATGCAACCCTTACGTCTAATGTCCCAGATCTTGAGATTTGTATCTAGAGACCCAGATGCAAAAAATTCCCCAAATGGATGGAAGTCTACAGATATGCAATTGGATCTGTGACCAGTGAGGGTCCGAACAACTGGCAAGGGATGCAACTCATTAAATTTGATTAAATGTTCATATATAGAAACCTGATGCAAAAAAATATGACTAACACTGGTTTGTGTTTCTAGTATCTTTTGAACAAGGCAGTCAAATGATAAACTTACTTTTTCCTTCTTCCAAATCCCACAACTTTATTGTGCCACTTGCAGCTCCAGCAACTAATAAATCTTCTTGGGAATCAAATGCCACAGATTCAACTGCACTTGTGTGACCTGACAAACTCTGTATGATTCACAATAAATAAATTACGGCAGGCTAAATGAAGAATGGTTCTACAGTGGCACTGAACAAAACACATTTATATTGGTTTGCATATTCTGGAAAATAGTGATGTTAAAAAATAACAATGCAAAACAAAGACAAAGGCCTGCATATATACTGATGCATTGCTGGCAAACATTTGTAATAAGATGTAAACATGAAAGATGATTATCATTATTGTTCATATAAACAAAAACAAAGAGAAATTTGCAACTGACCAATAGGGCATTGGGCTTGCCAATGGCCCACATGTTCACTTTGTGGTCTTCTCCGCCTGTCACAAGAATTCTGGAAGTCCTCTTCCCAATCTTGAGACAGTTGACATTGGATGCATGGGCCACAAACTCCTCTAAAATCACTAAGTTAAGGTAAACAAATACATGTTTCAACAGCTATGATACTTAAAAACTTACAGCCAATGCATTGGATATCATATTGCTACTGTAGCATTTAATCTAGTTCTTGGACTAAAATGTGTAAAAAGCACTTATTTCACTTAGCATTCTGTAAGAAGGAGAAACCAATAAATAAGTGACAAATTTCATCATCCATAGTGCTTGCAACTGATTTCTTCCCAAAGACTGTACTGATACATAGGTCAAATTACTTGATGAATATATTGCAAGAAAATCTTTTACATCCTTGGATGGGTATTGAGCAGCTTACCTGAGAGGCTCAATACAAACATTGTGCCTGCACATTGTATTCATCTTTCATAGAACTAAGATTGCAATAAGACTATGCTCGTTATCAAAAAACTTGTAGTTTTCAATTTTTTTCAATTACCTGATTTCTCCCAAAATTTTCAAATTAAATTCAGCTTATAATTTTCACACAAAATGTGCATAGCATTATAAGATTTGCTCAAATTTACAAGACATAAAAGAAAGTACTATGCTCTTCATCAGGTATTATCTTAAAATAGTCATACAGTTATTTATAATTATTTGAAAATACAAACATTTGCTACTATTTCATACTTGCAAGAAGATCCCCGCCCTCAAATTTTCCACCAGACTATCAGATTGTTTATGTAGAACCCTGCGATTATAATTTCCAAATGGCCAATTAGGAAGCTTTTCAAAAGCAACCGAGTATATTTTTTACTGTAAAATGTGTATAGAGTTATGGTACTGTCAAGAATTTACAGGAGTTAAAGTAATCCTATGCTTCTCGCCAGATATTATCTCATAATTTATATATCTTATTTTCTGAAACAGAAAGATTTGTCAATATTCAATACTTGCAACAACAACAAAAAATCTGTTCCTTCAAATTTTCCTGCCGTTTACTATGATATTTATGCAAAACCTTTTGTGTACAAATTTCACGTCAACAGAGAACAATAAGATAATGGAAGCAAACAGCGTGTTTCTAAGAACCCATGGATTTCCTACACATATAGCTTCTGTACAAAGGATACGTAACTTGTAAGCCCGCTTCATTGTCTGGGACAGAGAAAACAAGCCCTGAAATCAATCTTAGTCTCTGTGATCTCCGGTTTCGCATAACTTTCTCCCGACTCACCAATACCCACCAACACAAATCCAACGCCAAACGTCCTTCCTGGTGCTTATCAATTAGCTCTGAAGAAGCCAATGCAGTTCAATGTGCCTCCGCAGGCCCAAATCTCACCGAACACCGGCAATTACCGGAAAAACAATTCACCAAACCCGCCACATCTGAATACCTGCAGCACCTGCTCACATTTGCGGCACCCTAAACAAATATCTTCCAATTGCCCTCAGTTTACTCTATTTTTTTCAAATCTCGTCCTCTGCTGCTGCACTGTGCTAATTTTTTATGGGTTTTTGGCAGGCACAAGTGCAGATGCAAAGAAATGGGGTTGCAGGGACTGAAGTTGTGGACAGATCCAACAGCACAAAGGCAATAGCATGTGCAATATGACAGAAGGTCCCTTTCTAGTGTATTTTTTTCCAAGATTAAAACAAAAGAAAACGCAAACGCTTAAATATTCAAACCCTAGCTGGGCATTATAAATAGCTTGTGCAGATTAAAACCCTACCTCCGCCTTTTTATTGATTCTTCTCTGCAACTGTCGTTTCGTTAACATCTGAATCTGCTTTTTCTTTGGCTGTGAAATGTTTGAATTGTGTACTGTGGCTCTTCATCCTCTTGTTGTTTATTGCTGCTTTAATATATACATTTAATAATCACGTTAGAAGCGGAAGCTTACTTGGACTCTAGAGTACACTCCAAGAGGGAGACATTTTTGGCCATTAACGAATACCATTTTTGAAATGTGTATTACCTTTGTCTGTATATATCTGTGGTGTATATACACACATGCAGTATATATAAATTTTGCAACTTTCCGTTGGATTTATTTTGTCCAAATAGAAGAGATTCGATGAGAGATTATATTGGCTTGAAACGTAATGATTAGTGTTAGTTACTTGGAAACCCACTTTTCTTTTAAATATTACGCATCTTTTAACACATTTTAATGGATGTTGACCTGGTTTTGATTTTTTAAGAATCTAAGTGGGGTGTGGGAGAGAAAATCTCAACTAATACATTACACTAACCTTATTGGGAAGGTATGAAAATGATTGCTATATTTTAATGGGTTGGGTAGTTGGTTGAAGGTTTTGCAGGCTAAAAATTTTGAAGTTGGAAGTCTCCTTAATTGAATCCCCACCAAGCCCTTTTTGGGATGCAACTCGTACTTTTTTGCTCTCTTAATTTCAAATTTTGGTATTGGGGAAAAGAATTTTTAAAGGAAGACTATATGGCTTAGCATTGGAAATGAGCTTATGAATTACATTTGAATTTTGTGTTTATTGTTGTTTGGAAAAAGGATGTGTTTTTGTTTTTACTTTTTGTGTGGATATTTTTTAGTACATGGTCTTAGCATATGATTTTGATTGAGATAGCACTCCTACTTTATTGGTCCTAATTTTTAATTAATGTATAAAATAGAGTTTAACTATACTCAAACAACTTTTAATTCTCAAATTATTAGTTTCTCTTTTTGGGTCTAATTCCTAGGAGTTGAAATGACCAAAGTCAGTTTTGAGATGTGGATTTGACTCTCAATTTCAAAATTCATAGTTCACTTTGAGCCCAAGCCTAACCAATTTTAACTAGTTTTATGTACTAACTCTTACCAAAAATTGTATATTATGTGCTACGGTATTGTATAAAAAGACATCACCCCTAGGTCATTTTCATCAATTAGCATCACTTGAAATCACCCTATCCTTTGGAACCTTTCACTTCTAACATTGTGTCTCAAAATTACACTTGCATGTATCATAGCACCACTCTACATCAACATATTTCGAGTTGCATCACCTCTTTCTCAACAAGTTCCAAAATCCTAGTTTCACACTAGGTCTTTATATCACCCTTTGGCATTTTGTGTTCAAGTAACAAGTTTTGAGTTGCCTTTATTATTAGAACATCATTTACATTCATTGTATTGTGTTTTCCTCCTTTCATCCAAATCATTGAATTGATCAACAAGGTTTGTCATAAGGAGAAGATCCTTGTTTGGCAACCTCTTAAAAGATGTGCATTAACATTGTCATTTCTTCATTGCAAGTTTAAACATTCAAGACATATCTTTATTATATATATTGAAGGTTTGTGCACATTAGGATAAATCTACAATCAAAGGTTGTTTTTATAGACAAAATTTGATTTCATAAGCATAGAATTAACCTAAAATTACAAACAAGTCCAAAAATTACAAGACACAATCATTCCAAATCCAATTTCTAATTTCAAGTAGCAATCATCCATTGATAACAAATTTATCTCCTCTTCACTAACATCAAGATACTTATTTATTGTTTGTTATTTCATTCTATTTTCATATCTAACCAAACACATGCTTCTTGTTTGGCTCTAATATCTAGGCCAAATTGTTGAATTGAATATATAATTGATTTATTAGCTTAAATAATTGTGGGGGTGGATTTTATTTCCTTGTAATGGTGATTTGATATTTGTGGGAAATAAATTGTTTCTTGCAATTTTTAGGTATGTTAAATTGATATAAAATAGTTGTAAAGAAATAAAACCACCCTATATAAATATTTATGCTTAATTAACTATAAAACGAGCAACAATAAATAATTTAATTGGATACACAAGTTGGGTCAAAAACATGTACTCAAATAGATCTAAAATAAAAATGGAATAATGAAAGTAAAAGTGTGCCTTAAATCTAGAGAAGATATTGAGAATAGCACCACATACAATTGTTACCCATAATCTAATGTTGGATCTGAGGCATATGTGCTTTGTGAAAACTATGGTTATGCATTAAACTAGGTTAATCTCGTACCTACAACCTTGATCCTCACAATTGGGGTTCTAACTTGATAATTATAGTTATGGTCTTTTGATGCAAATATGAACCTATGGTCTTTCAATATTTAGTATGTATAATAAAGACTTGCTTATAATCGTACCTATATTGGAAAACTTAATGTTGTTGAAGAACACCATTGGAACATGTTATGCTAAGCATGGGAGGTGACTTGTTCTCCTCTTTTTGTCTTAGTCAAGTCTTGTTGGTCAAGTCCAATAATTTTGATAAAGTTGGAGGACAAAAAATAATAAATGTAACATAATGATGCAGTTGTGATAATTCCAAGTGTTTGAGACTTGAGATGATGCATTACCTCTTTTTAAATAAGTTACAAAATCCTAGTTTCACACTAGGTCTTTATCACCCTTTTGCATTTTTTGTTCAAGTGACAAGTTTCGAGTTACCTCCTTTATTACAACATCATTTACATTCATTGTGTGTTATTTTCCTTCTTTCATCCAAATCATTGAATTAATCAACAAGGTTTGTCATAAGGAGAAGATCTTTGTTGGGCAACCTCTTAAAAGATGTGCATTAACATTGTCATTTCTTTATTGCAAGTTTAAACACTCAAGGAAAATATTTATTATAGTTATTGAAGGTATGTATACATCAAGGATAAATTTATAATTAAAAGTTGTTTTTGTAGATAAAAGCTAATTTCATAAACATAGAAATAACCTAAGGTTACAAACAAATCCAAAAATTGCAAGGCACAATCATTCCAAATCCAATTTCTAATTTCAAGTAGAATCATCTATCACTGTTAAATATATATCCTCTTCACTGACATCAAGATACATGTTTATTGTTTTTAATTTTAGTCTATTTTAGCATCCAACTAGACACATGCTTCTTACTTAGCTCTAATATCTAGGCCAAATTGTTGAATATAATACATATTTAATTTATTAGCTTTAATATTTATGGAGGTGTATTTTATTTCCTTGTAATAGTAATTTGATATTTGTGGGAAATAAATTATCCCTTGAAATTTTTTATCTATGCTCAATTGATAGAAAATAGTTGTAAAGAAATATAACTACCCTGCATAAATTTTAAGGCTTGATTAATTATAAAATGAACAATAATAAATAATTTTCTTTGATACATGAGTTGGGTTAGAAACATGTACTCAATCAAATCTAAAATAAAAATTGAATAATGAAAATAAAAATGTACATTTAATCTAGAGAAGAGACTAGGAATAGTGTCACGTACAACTATTACCCATAGTTTGATGTTAGATCCAAGACATGCGTGCTTTGTGAAAATTGTGGTTCTACATTAACCTAGGTTAATCTCACACCTACAACCTTGATCCTCGCAATTATAATTCTAACTTGATAATTATGGTGATTGTCTTTTGATGTGAATATGAACCTATGGTCTTTAAATATTTAGTACCTATAATAAAGACTTCTTATAACTGCACCTGTAGTGGAAATTTTGATGGTGTTGAAGAACACCATTGGAACTCATTATGCTAGGCATGGAAGGTGACTTGTTCCCCTCCTTTAGTCTTAGTGGATAGTCTTGTTGATTGAATTCAACAAGTACGATAGAGTTGGAAGACATTAAGCAATGGATACATAATGATGTAGTTGTGATAATGCTAAGTGTTCAAGACTTGAGAGAATGTAATGGAATAAGATGCAATCTATGCTAGAGGGACCTAAAGTAAGAACTACATTTTTTTTATTTTATTGATGTGGAGTATGATGTAGATGATGTAACTAATACAAGAAACTAAGAAATAACTATGATTTAATCCCTTGTGACTTTTACAAAAATGTGATATTTAATTATAATCATAATTTACCAGTACATTACATCTCCAACAATCTTGCAATGGGTACTTGGATGCCCATGTGTCGTTGAGAGATTATTATTTTATTATTATTCTCCTTGTTGACTTGGAATATTAGTTGTAGCAGCATTCATAAAAGAGTTGGAGCATGATGATCATGATTATGAATTGATTTGAATGCATTTATACCACTTTCTTGATTCTAGGTGTTAGAGAAGAAAGTGGAGTGTCTTCTTTATGATGTTGGATCCCACTTGAGATAGTGGTGTCATACTATAGTGTTGCCCTTGGGAATGGTGTGTACCCAGTTGAATAAGGTCAAATATGATGTTTAATAATGGTTTATATCTTTGGATGCATTGATTAGTCACATGGGAGTGTTGGATTTTTGTCAAACCATGATTTTGGGTGGTCCTTGTTTCAATAATCTACTTGTGAATTAGTATCAACTCTTATCTAATAAATGTATGGATTGGATAGAGGTTTTATGGATTATTATAGATACATAGGAGTTGTTAAATATATTTTCATATTGAAGAAAGAAAATTATTGTATATGTATTCTTGGTTTAAAGACTAATACAAGTCTATGCTCTTTTTTATAATGTTTTCTTTTCACGAAGATTTTTCCATGTGCATCTAGTGTATGTTGTATTATTATAGTTTATTAGTTTTATATGCTTTATAAATTATATTAATTAGGCTAATATATGAACACACTATAATATGTACACTTTGTATGATGTTAAATTACTACAATAGTTTATTATGTGTTTCAGCATTTGGTATTAAAGATTTGGTTTTGGTTATAGGCTTATACCATTATAGAAGTGATTTTTTTTGTTGTAATCAAAGAATCTCAATTTGTGTGTTTGCGGATCCATATGTGTATTAGAAGTCACGGCTATTACATCTTGATCAAAGATTGAGAAATTCAATGGTATCTATCACAAGCTTTGGAAACTTAAAATGGAGGATCTCCTTAAATAGATAGATTAGTAGAGATCTATTTTGAACAAAGTTAAACTAGAAAGCATGCCTAACGATGATTATAAGAAATTTGAGAAAAAAACACGAGGAACTATTTAGTTTTTCCTTGTAGATTGTGTCATGTTAAATGTATCTAAGGAGGTTATCAAATATCTCCTATGGAGAAGGATCGATGAGATATACCAAACAAAGAGTTTGATAAATAAAATTTATTTACTCATTGAAAATTAACAAAGTTAATTATATTGTAAAGAAGTTGAATGCATTTAATTTGATTCCAAGTCAATTAGGAACCATTGATGTTAAGCTTGATAAGGAGGATAAGTGTATTTTTCTACTTAGCTCTTTACCTAAATCATGGTAAAATCTAATTGTTGCTATGAGTGGTGTTAGAGCCCAAACATGTGCACCCAAAAAATTGTATATTTAGTTGTCTTTGACAGTGTGTTACATTGGATTTGTGTTAGCCTAGCCATGCATGCCCAAAAATTTGCAGATTTAGTTGTGTTTGTCCATGTCTTATGTTGGCTTTGTGTTAGCCCATCTTTTATAATTGGTTTGAGATAATATAAGAGGGTTTTCCCTCTATCAAAAATCTATCTAAGCCTATGTTTCATAGTCCCCTGTGTGCTCATAATGCTTATAAATTTTGTAAAAACTCCAAAAAATTCTAAGTGTTGAAGTTGTAGGGGCCATTTCCTTAAGTTATATAAGTTGTCAGAGTTTGACTTTTAGGGTTATTCATCCTATTGTGACATCCCAACCATATTTGTTTCCCCTTGTCTATTGAGTTATTGAGCTTCATCCTCACAACATAACCTTCCACCCAATTCCAATAATACAATCCAAACCTTTATAAAATTAGTCTGAGTATGGACTTTGTCCACCTATCAAACTTGTCAAGGTTATTCTAGTCATCCAAAATTTAAAAATGTTAATGCCTTAGAATATTTTTTGTCTCTAGAGTGTTAAAATTGGTCCTCCATTCATAGTGTTCTCATCACATTCCCAGTCTCCCACCCTCTAAAAATTTCCTAAGCCTATTTCTTAAACTTTCAAAATTGGCCATGCTTTCATCCCCTCCTTGACTTCCTAACCTCGTTTCAAATGCAAAATATTTTAAGTGTTCCTTTCTAGAGTTGTCAAACTTTCTTTCATCCCAATACCTATTCCAAGGTATGAACAACTCTCGATACCCACTAAATCTTTCATCCTCTTTTGGAATGAAACTTTCACCTATCCTTCAACCTTAATACTCTTTCCCTAATTCCTTTGAAAGTTTGTTGCATGATAAATTACTATGTATTTCTCATTAGAGTTTAAGGACCAAAATTCCCTTAAAAATAGTACCAAGTATGAGTCAATTATGAACTCCAAACCCCATAAACTTGACACTCTATTAACTCCCTAGGGTTATTCATTTAAACTACCCTCTTTTGGCACGACTTCCTAACAACCCTTGATTCCTAACACTGCAAATTGTGGTATGAGGTATGGATTTAATATGATCTATAACATTCAAAAGCTCCCACCTATTTTTTCTCAACTTTTCACCAACTCACTAGAACATCCCAAAAATCCATATAGTTGTTGGAAAAGGACCTAACATGCTAGAAAGGTACTGACAACTAATAGTAATGATCACTTAACTACCTAAGGAGAATTAAGCATAACTTTGGTGCAAAATTTAAGTAGTTCCAATGATGGCTTACTATAATTAGTTAGGATTTTCATTTATTGGATAAAAAGGCATTGCACCTAATAGAAGAATGCCTATAACCACTTATTTTCACCCATCTTATAGATTTTCCATTGAATGGTTCTATGGCCACACCAAATTTATTATAGCATATAAGATCTTGTAGGGAGCATATTTTTGTGCCATCTTGAGTGGTTTAGAATGTGAATAGTGATAAACTTAATGACAAATCTTCATGCCATGATTATGATAATGGATGTTGTGTTATTTGATCTCAGAGATTACATTTATGAGATAGAAAGATGCAACACATGACTTCTATGACATGGTTTTCTCCCACACACTCTATCAATGTTTTTTGTGCCCTAATTATATATCTATGTAAGGTCATTTTATATTTATTATAAAGGGTTGGGTTTTGTTGCATCTATATGGGAAAAGCTCATCCAAGTCAAATTATATTTCATGTATAACCTATGTGTGTAACTACAACTCAAAATTTTGATTTAACTAGTCATTTGTACTAGCAATATAATTATTTTCAAAAAATCAATATAAGCACTACTTTATTATTGTCTTACAATTTGTCTCCATAAATATTTTAGAGTTTTAGGGGATTCAAGGAAACCTTAAATAAACATAAATGTTATTTTTATATCAAACCTATGTTAGCTTGCATCTAAGGGGTGTAGTAAAACCTTCCATTAAATGTGTGTGTATGCACTATGTAAAAATATTTCAAATTGGTACATGAAGTCTTTAAACTATTTATGGATTGTTAAGTAGATATTGATTTACTAGGGATAAAGGGCATTTGAGGGTTTAAGCTCTACAAGATAGAGTCAAGTAAATTAGACTCATTTGAAAATTAAGGGTTTGTATTACTATTAAGGTGTCCAATTAGGGTAGACCCTGTGCTACAGGAGTAGGCATTGATCTCATTGAAGAATTCTAACCACCCACATCATTATAAATCAAGAAAAATCATTTCAAACCTTTTATTTATTTATTTATAGTTTTATTTATTTTTCCATTATGCATAGCCCTTATCGTAAATCTTTGTTAAAACTATTGTGATCCTATGACTATTAAATCCTTGGAGAAATATTACATATTGTAACTTTACTTGGTGTAGATTCTAAGCTAATGTATTGTAAACTTGGTAGATCGTACACAATTTAGAGGTTTAACTAACTAAATAGTCCACTCAACATTGCTCAAGACTACATTAAATTATCAACCCAAGACTTGTAAGCTTATGATGGTGCAGCATTATATATGCCTTCAAGGACTCAAAACTACTTAAGCTACCCTACTCAGGTTATTCTACTTGCTAAAAAACTCACAAAATTACAAAACAATGAAAGACATAACCAGAACTAGTGGCTATGGGTACCTACAACTTAGACTGTAACTTAAATATTACTAATGAAATGATGTTGTAATAACTTAAAACTGATGAAAACTAATGACTCAACTAAACTATCCTCTGGAGTACTATTGGTTAACCATTACATGCATATTCATAAGCATTCATTAATGATAACAAGATATGAAATTCTAAGTAACTTGCACATGATTCATGAAATAATGATAAACTATTAATGATTTTTAAACAAAAATAAATAACTGGAAAATGAAGTGAGGAATAGTACCTTAATTAGCCTACTCAAGTGGTTGTTCTCACTTTAACTGAACCCAAATCTAACTAATAGATTTTACGCATTCCATGAATTAAACTCCATTCATTGCATATTCATGAAGATTACACAAGATCTTTCACAGATTGTATTCAATCATTCTGAATATTTCATGTCTTGAAAACTGAAAGTAACTGATAACATAAAAATGAAAACCAACTAACTATCTTATGGATTCAACCAACAGCTATATACAAGCTCGAGGGGATCTTATCCAAAACAACTACTTAACTGAAATCACTAACTCCACTCCCAGATATTTAGAACATAGAGTTAAGACTAATTTATTCAACCTATAACTGAAAAGAAAAAGAAATCCTAATAGGACTAGAACTCTGTCAAAATAGAATTGCATGTAAACATACAACCACTTGTCAAAATCCCATGAGTAAAGGAGACCTCTTCTTCAGCGTTTATTAATTGGTTATAATAACGCCATGCTCAACCTTCATTGAGTGCCTTTAATCAACAACCATCACATTCAACTTAACCTGGAGCTCCCCTATTTTGATGTCCAATTGTTCCTTTTGCTGGGTTCATCCCGCAACTGTTGCGCACCATGGTTCCTCTTTAGCTACAAACAAGTTAATTCTACAAAACATGTACACAAGGATAACTATTATAACTAAATCATAGCATTCCATCAACATTCCATACATATCTCCATATAAACCATATAAAACTAATATATTATAACCATAATTCCATCATCATATTTAAGGTTCAAGTGTGCATAATGGATATTAAAGGATAATATAATGTAGGAATATTGTCTGGAAAGTATATATAAAAGTATATCAAAATATGTATAAAAACAACATAAAATAAGCTATTATCTAGACCTATCATCTCCCCCCAACTAGCCTTTTGCTTGCCCCCAAGCAAAACACTAGGGATTTTGATTGTACTGCAAAGCAATTTGTCCCAGGTCCATAACTATTTTAACTCCCTGAATCTGTCTCAAATAGAAGCCTTGATATTCTAAAAGTTGCCTCATCGTGATAGTTCTTGCTTTCTCACATTCATCACCCTTCTCCCCAGTCCAATGTGGAATTGGATAGAGGAGAATAGGTGGATGGAAGGTGATCGGTACCAAATGAACTCCTCTATTGACACCAATTGCCATATACTTGTGTGCCCTCTAAAGTATAACAGTAAAATTATACATAAAATGTGGCTTTCTTCTGCAATGCAGGTGTTAAACTATTCCATCTATTCTTTACATGCTTGTAACGCTGTTGTCTAATACCTATAGCTAACATCTTCATTCTTTCATAGTATGCCTCCTTGAGCTTCATGATTTTCTTACCTAATCCCTTATGGGTAAAAAGTTTCAGCCATTCATCAATGACTGCATTTGGATCCTTAGCCTCTCTTCTGATTGGAAGTACAATGGATTTCTCTTTTTCTTCATACTCTTCCATGATCTCACCTCTAAGTTGTTCATTCCTATACAAAGATTAAAGGGTTCCATTTTGTCTCATCGGGTATTACATAGTTGTGCAAATAAAACTCACACAACTGATATTGTTCTTCGAGTGTGGAAGTTGCAAAAATTTCAAGAAACTCAGAAGCTCAAGACTCATGTCAATTGAATGCTTGCTAACTAATCTACTGAGCTGGAAACATAGAAACCTTTCCTATAAAAACAGTGCATAAGTTCTTGGTAGAGGCCTACATCTGACAATTTGTGTAGCCTTATTTGCTATCTCCTCCAACCAGATTGTTGATTTGTTTAATTCCATATCTCTCTTCTCCAATTCCTTTACATATCCTTCTTTTTCCTTCCCCTACTCCTTTTCCTATGCAAATTCATTAGTCATTTTCCACAATTGGTAGCCAAGCGAGAAGGTTGTATGATAATTAAGAGTTTTGAGAGGAGGGGGTTTCTCAATTAGCATTGCTGGTTTTTTATCCCTTGTCTTGGTAATAGCTAATTGTGCTAGTAAATCGAGCTTAGTGCTATGACCATACATTTGCAGTTTCTCCTCCATCTCTTGCATTTTTGCTTCTCTTTTTTTATCCTTTTGCTCATAACTTTACACTAACTCCTCTAGGTGTTTAACCTTGTCTAGTTCCTCTTGGAGTTCTTTCCTTACATCTCTTCTTCAATGTAAACCTTCCTTGTATCTTCATACTACTCATTGCCTTCTTCATATTCTCCATGAAGAGGACTATCTAAGGTTTCGATCTATAACTTCCTGGCAATAAATATATCTTATGATTCAAAATCAGAAGTTTTCACCACATCCCTTCTCTTTCTTGCTGGTAAATTCACTTTATCAAGAACATTCCCTTCTACTTCAGAGTCATTTTCTACAATCATAACATTTTCCTAGCATTGTTCTTGTTGATGTTGTTTTCCCTGAGGTTGTTCTTTACTCATCTCTTTTTCTTCATGTTCCCCTATATTCTCCTTTGTGGCCCCTTGTTTCCTCAATCTGCTAGAGCATCTAGGTGTGTATTTCTTTTTCAATTTTCCTCTTTCCCTTTTTAACACTTTTTTTCTGCTTCAAAAATTCCTCCTACTTTGTATCATCCTCTTTTTCCTTTTGAGTATCCCTCCTTTTCTTTGGAGCATTCTCCCTTTCTTTTGGTTTAGGGGGTCTAAAGGAGGTAGATGCGCTACCTCTCAGACTCTTATATTTTTATGACCTTGAAGAAGGAGGTAATTCCTCAACTATAGGTGGCCTAGATTCTGGTTCTTCAAGCTCCTCATGCTTTCCTTGGCTATGGGTAGGCGAAGCCACAAGTGAGACATGGGGATTTTCCT
>VDFB02168118.1:160092286-160439026 GCA_007258455.2 Sequoia sempervirens
AAAATCAAGAAGAATCATTGATTCTTGAGAACATACACTACTTGTTTAGATTCTAGGATTTTAAAACCATTCTATTCTTGATTGCTGTGTTTTCTGTCATTAAACTCAGATAAGATCATCACAAAAATCCTAAAAAAATCAAAACACTTGTGGATTTCTCATGATTCGAGATTGGGTATCCACCAAGTTTGTCAAGAAATCTCTTGCCAAACGAATCCGAAAACCAAAAAGGACACTTGCCTACAAACAACTCCTAAGAAAACAAAGGTTTCTATATCAAAGCAGGAAAGTTCTACTCCAACATAGAACCTTTATTCATAGGTATCACAATTTCTCTAGAGGTTATACAGACGACTACGCCGTAGCTCCCTTAGACTCACAAGCATACTTTCAAAGAAGAGCTCTTAGGCAACATCACAATCATAGTCAGAGAATTCGTCCTGAATACATCCCACAACCGGCCATCCAATATGATACCAGACCAAGTGAGTTTCATAGAATAAGGTAATTTTGTCTTAAACCCCTTCAGGTCATAGTTTCAGCGCACCCGGTTTCTGTTTCAGCGCGCCTGAGTTCTGTTTCAGCGTGCCTAGTCTCTGTTTTAGCGCGCCCGGTATCTATTTTAGCGCGCCCGGTATCTATTTTAGCGCGCCCGGTTTCTGTTTCAGTGCGCCTAGTCTCTGTTTTAGCGCCTCTGATCTCTATTTTAGTGCCCCTGGTTTCTGTTTCAGCGCACCTGAGTTCTGTTTCAGCGCGCCTAGTCTCTGTTTTAGTGCGCCCGGTATCTATTTTAGCGCGCCATAAAACCCAAAAAATAGAGAGTTAATAGGACATTCTGTCAGCTTGCCCATATCAAATACAAGGTTTCTATCAGTTCAAAACAATTTTTTTACAGTCTAGAACACAATAGTCATACAAAAAGAAAAAGCTTTACCCCTATACCTAAATCTTGCAGCATCTTGCATAGTGTCGTTATCACCAAAATCTAAGATTTTCTGTCAAAATTTCCTATCAAGGATTCTATCATCCTTTCATCACAAAACTAGACAAAACAAAATCAGATTTTAAATCAACAACTTGACACTTATCCAATCAAATCCAAGATCAAAGTCTAGGGTAAACCTTTTAACGTTTGTATGCCTATCTTCACGCGAGCAGCATATCAAAAACAACAAGAACAAGAAAACAAAAAAATAGCAGCCATGACTGAAGAAAACCCTTGGGGACGATATAGCAACACTAATCCTCTTATTAACTCACATGAGAAGGAAATAACTGCAGAAGAAATCGAGAAAGTGCAACAAGACCCTCATTTCCATAAATTTATGGAAAAGATGCTAGAGCAAGACATGGAAAAGTATCTTCTCTTATTAGCTGACAAAGGTGCTAAGCTTCCTAAAGACTTTGATGTCAATCAACTCAAGGAAGCAACCACACCTAACTCAACTAATATAGAGAATCCAAATCAAATAGATGCTTTGACAAGACAAATCCAATAGTTACAATTACATTCCAGAATATCCAACAAGGGCCAACAAAGAGGTATCTATTACAAGACATTTGCCCTTATCCATTTGACTCAAGCATCAACATGATACCATTTCCAAGGTATTGTGAGTACCCAACATACAACAAATACAATGGGAGAACTGATCCGTTTGACCACGTACGAGAATTTCGAGCTATGAGCATAGAGTTCGCACACGAGGACTCTTACTTACTACGGTTATTTCCAAGAAGCCTAGGAAACACTTGCATGGAGTGGTTTTCTAAATTAGAACCTGGAATTCAATCCTTTGAAGAACTAATCAATAGGTTCATAACACACTTCTCATTCAACATCCAACATGGGGTAACCTTAAAAGAACTTTACAACACCAAACAAGCAAAAGGCGAAAAGTTTCTCTCTTTTCTCCAAGGATGGAGAAGGCTATTTGCTAAATACCCTAGATCTATTCCTGAAGAGGAGAAGATAGAGATGTTCATTGATAACTTAGTAGATGACATGAACTACAAATTGGACTTACAATGTCCATCCACATTTGAACAAGTTATCGAAAAAGGGCTTAAAATCGAAGAGGCTCTAATCAAAAGAGGAACAATCAAACATTTCACTGAAGGTTCAAACAATAACCATTCCTCTAACAGCAACAACAAAAAGCCAAGATTTTGGCAAAAGAACAAGAATACCGATACCATAGTCGATGCACATACATCTAAACCAGTATTCACCTTGACACCAACTACTACAAACAAACAAAACAATGGTTTTAATATCAAACAAAGTAGTGACCAAGGAAATAATCAAAACAGTGGAGAAACGAAAACCCAATCATTCCAACGACCCTCCAATAAATGAAAATTCACGCCATTAGGACAATCGTTGGAATCAGTCCTCAAAGAACTTTTAAACGAAAAACTCATTCAAGTGCAAGAGGCTAGAAATTGGGACCCTCAAGTCAAACCATCATGGTGGAATGACTTACATTACGGTCACTATCATCAAAATAAAGGTCACATGACTGAAAATTGTTGGCAATTAAAACATGTGGTACAAGACCTCATAGATCAAAAGAAAGTATTTGTAGAGGGCCCTCAAACAAACAAGGATCATACAACATACAAAAATCCTCTACCCAATTATCAAAAGGGAGAATCTTCTTCCACAAACACCAAAGGTAAAAACGTTGGTTATGTTTATGACGCAACAATCCTTTGTCTTTCTGCTGCCAAAGAGGATGAAGAGTTATGCAATCAAATCAACTAGAAAAATGACATTACACCTACCAAATTGGTACAACATATGGACAAATCCAAAAACCAAATCAATGTAGTCACACTCAAAGGGAAACAAGAGTACCAACCGGTTAATGCCACAACAAGGGCGCAATCCAAAGTTATATTGAAAGGAGCATCAATATCATCCCCATCAGTGGATCCCCCCTCCAATCAATATAATCTCATCGATCAATTGCAGAAAATACCAGCTCAAATATCAATCTTGGAACTTTTGAAGATCTCCCCATCACACAAAGAGGTTCTTGAACAAGCTCTTGTATCAACTACAGTACCTAACAATCTGGATGTGTGTCAATTCCAAGCTATGGTGGGACATCTATCTGCACCTCATTGCCTTTCATTTTCTGAACATGATGATGTATCACTCAACCACCCGCATAATTCTGTCCTTCACATTGAAGTCCTTATCCACAAACATCGTGTAAAACGTGTCCTGATAGATGGAGGGGCTGGTTTAAATATTTGTACCTTAAAACTGATTCGTGCACTAGGATACTCAGATGAAGCCATTGATACCAGAAGAAAAATCATAATCAAAGCATATGATGAAGAAGAAAGGTCCTCTACAGGATTGATCATATTACCCATTCAAGTTGGGCCTACTGTCCAAAAAGTGGTTTGCCAAGTCTTAGATAGGGAACTGACATACAACATACTATTGGGACGCCCTTGGATCCATGATATGCAAGCAGTACCGTCTACCTATCATCAATGCCTAAAATTTCCCGTCAATGGACAGGAAGTAACTATCACAGCAGACTACAATGACACCCAAGCTTGTCATACATTGAAGACATCTCAGGATACATTCATACCTAACAATAGAGAAGTTGGCACATCAGATAGTGAGCAACAACAAAGTTTCATTTCAAAGTGGCTTCCAAAACAACAAAAATCACAAGAGATAAGGATGACACAATCTAACTCTTCAAATGTTGGAGAACAATTGGCTCCACTCTCACATCAATTCACCAAGGAAGTACAGATAAGTGACAAAGGAATTAGTGAATATGGTGTTGGACACTCATTTCATCTATCACAAATATTACCCTCTTTACAAACATATGGACAGCCATCTACAAACACCCACACTTCAGAACAATCTACAACAGCATTAGATGGCAGATTTGTAAAAGCTGGGAGCTTAGATGAAGAATCAGAAGATAAGGCCATACTAAATTGGCTTTATAAAGATGAGGAAGCCCCCGCTTCCACAAGTAACATCATAGAGACAACTCAATATGGGAAAGGAAAAACTATTCTTGAGAAGATGGGATATTCAGGACAGGGACCTCTTGGATTAAGGAAACAAGGCATAACAGAACCAATCCAGCCTCTTACGCTCCAACATAAGGAAAAAACTGGACTAGGATACATAGAAAAAGCAAGAGCAGAAATCACCAATAAAACTGTGGAGCGTATTCTTCAAATAAGAGATAATTCTGAAACAGATTCAAATGAGTATGAGTGGGACAACTTATCAGAAATTTCCTATGAAGATATTCAGGTTGACATTATCAAAAAGTATACCCTCAATCACGAGGAGGGTCAAAGCTCAAGTTTTAATCCTATTGTCTTTGAAACACAAAATTTCGATGACTCAAGTGAAGATGAACGGACATCGATTGAGATAAATGATGTGGAAGAAAATGCCTTTGTAGGCCTCGACATAACCATAGACAACCTAGACGACATTTTCGTCCGAGCTTTCACAATCGCTGACCTCAACCCATCTAATGATTCATTGCCTTTACTACATCCCGAACTTATCGAATGGGAAGCCCAACATCCTATTAATCTCCCTGTTTTTGACAATGATTCCTCCATTATTAACTACCTTTGCTGTGAGGAATCCGATGCTTGTTCTACCAATACTTCTTTTAATGATGCTTTTAGGCAGGAGGATGCCAAACCTTCCAGTTGCAAAAATATGAAAGAAAAACATGGATCTAATGGTGAAAACCATTCTATGGCAGTATTTGATCCTAAAATAGTAAAAATAAAGAACGCATCCGATGGCGAAAACCTCATTGAGGCACCAAAGGATGGAAGGTTTGACATTCTCCCGCAACATTACCATGACAGGTCATCAGTATTAATAGAACCCACACAGTCTATTAATATTGGCACAGCGGAAAAAGCAAGAATATTACACCTGGCCGCATCCATGACAGATACAGAAAAGCCAGATTTTATCAAATTCTTTGAAGAACGATGCATCAATTTTGCTTGGTCATACTCTGACATGCCAGGCTTGGACACAGATCTCATTATGCATCACTTATCCTTACCAGCTAGCACTAAACCAGTAAAACAAAAGCTGAGAAAAATGCATCCACATGTTGCATTATTAGTGAAAAATGACTTGAAGAAATTACTTGATGCTGGATTTATCAGATCTATTGACTATGCGGAATGGATATCCAACATTGTGCCTGTTTCAAAGCCAGATAACACCATCAGAATATGTACTGATTTTCGGGATTTAAATAAAGCATGTCCAAAGGATGATTTTCCTTTGCCAAACATAGACATGATTGTAGATCTCACAGCCGGCCATAAAATGCTATCACTCATGGATGGATTTTCAGGATACAATCAAATCAAGATAGCTCCTGAAGACCAAGAAAAGACAGCCTTTACATGTCCATGGGGCACCTTCTGCTGGAATGTCATGCCTTTTGGGTTAAAGAATGCAGGAGCTACATACCAGCGGGCTATGACAACAATCTTCCACGACATGATGCATACCTTCATGGAGGACTATGTGGACGACATCTTAGCAAAATCTTACACCAGGGAAGGACATCTAGAGATATTGGCCAAAATATTTGACAGGTTGGAAAAATTCAAAGTCAGATTGAATCCAAAGAAATGTGCCTTTGGAGTAACATCAGCAAAGCTCCTAGGATACATAGTTTCTACAAAGGGAATTGAAGTAGATCCGGAAAAAGTCCAGGCCATTATGGAAATGCCACCTCCTAAGAATATCAGCACATTAAGATCTCTACAAGGCCGACTACAGTCCATCAGAAGATTCATCTCCCAACTAGCAGATCGGTGTCATCCGTTCAACCATCTCTTGCATAAAAATGTGCCTTTCAAATGGGATGAACAGTGTGAGAGTACCTTCAATCAAATCAAGCATTATCTGATGACGCCACCAATCTTGGTACCACCCAGTGAAGACAAGCCATTATTGTTATATATTGCAACAACAGACATTTCTTTAGGAGCCTTGCTAGCACAAGAGGATAAAGAAGGAAAGGAACAGGCTATATACTATATCAGCAGGACACTCAATGGACATGAAGTAAACTACACCTTCATTGAAAAATCATGCTTAGCAGTAGTATTTGCAACACAAAAATTGTGACACTATATGCTTACTCACACTATCAAGCTTGTTGCAAAAATTGATCCTCTCAAGTATTTACTGGGCAAAGCAGCTTTAACAGGAAGGTTGGCAAAGTGGGTCATGCTCCTCAGTGAGTTTGATATTCAGTATGTGGAAAGGCGAGCTATCAAAGGACAAGCCATCGCCGATCAATTAGCAGAAGCTCCATTATCTGACAGTCATCATATGACCATGGAATTTCCCGATGCAGATATCCTCAATATAACAACACAACCATGGCAACTCTACTTCGATGGATCCTACACACAACATGGATCGGGAGCGGGAATTTTATTTGTCACACCTCTTGGGCACACAATCCCGCGATCATACAGGCTTACCTTCCGTTGCACTAACAATGTGGCAGAATATGAAGCTTTGATCCTTGGAATGAAAGTAGCTATTGAATGGAAGATCACAGAACTACAGGTGTATGGAGACTCCCAGTTAATCATTTATCAAGTCAATAATGATTATCAAACTAAGGATGACACACTGATTTTGTACAAAAGGCTGGTGGATGACCTACGAAAATACTTCATAGAAATCAAATTTGAGCAGATACCAAGATCAGAGAACAAAGCAGCAGATGCCATGGCCACAATAGCATCTCTTCTACAAATGCCTGAAACGCAAGATCGTTATCGATTTATTGTAGAACAAGTATCAAATCCTGCATACGCAAATCCCAAATCCCAAACCATAAGCCTTTTGGATAGGGCCCAATCCTCCATTTATGGAGACATTTATACTTATCTGAAAGATAATGTCTTACCACCAGATCTTTCTCGCAACCAAAAGCGCAACTTCATACGCCAATCTGCCAAACATACCATTATTGCTGACACCCTTTACCATCGAGGCCTAGATGGTACTCTTTTACGTTGTCTAGAACATGACGAATCCGCTTCCGCTTTACATGAGGTCCATGAAGGAATTTGTGGTACACATTCAAGTGGATTATCTTTAGCCAAGAAACTCCTTCGTTTGGGATATTACTGGCCACACATGGAGCAAGAATCTTATCAATTTGTAAAAAGATGTACAAAATGCCAGATCCATGGCAATCTTATACATGCACCAGCACAAGAGCTACATCCATTTGCAACTACATGGCCTTTCTGTCAGTGGGGACTAGACTTGGTAGGGAAAATTCACCCATCTTCATCTAATGGACACAAGTTCATTATCACAGCCACCGAATATTTTACAAAATGGGTGGAGGCAGTTCCCTTAACCACAATCACTGGAAAGCAAATATCATCTTTCATTCTTAATTATCTCATTTGTAGATATGGGATACCCCAGTCAATCATCACAGATAATGGCAGGCCTTTCAAGAACCAAGACGTCCAAGAGCTATGTGAAAAGTTCCACATCCAACATCGCTTTTCAACCCCATATTACCCTCAAGGTAATGGACAGGCAGAAGCTTCAAATAAAACAATCCTCAAAATTCTCAAGAAGACTGTAAATGAAGTGGGACGTGATTGGCATGTTCAGCTAAACCCTGCTCTTTGGGCTTACAGGACAAGCATCAGAACACCAACAGGAGCTACACCATATGCTCTTGTCTATGGATCAGAAGCAATTTTGCCTATTGAGGTAGAAATCCCATCCCTTCGAGTTTCACTAAAGGGACTCATTTCAGATGAAGATTATAGGGTCTCTAGACTTCAGGAACTAGAGCTACTTGATGAACGTCGACAACAAGCTGTTAATCATTTAACAACCTATCAACAAAGGATGTCTAGAAACTATAATCATAGGGTTAAACCTAGAGTCTTCCAGATTGGAGACTTGGTCCTACGGGAAAACCCTAGAAATCAAGCAGACAGAGAAAAGAAGGGAAAGTTTGAACCTAACTGGATAGGACCTTATGTTATCATATCAGTCTATGGATCAGGAGCATATCGACTGTCTACACCAGAGGGAGACATGTTGGAGGAGCCCATGAACAACATTCATCTCCGGCGATTCTACACTTGAGGATATCTAGTGCACGGTCAATAAAGTTGTCTTGATGAAAACCTGGCAAACAGGCGTCATGATGACAGAAAAAGAGAGAAATAAAAAAAGAAAAAAAGAAAAGAAAGAGGACACAATAAAAAACAAGTGATGAAAACCTGGCAAACAGGCGTTACTTGTGATTTTCACCAGAGCTCCTCTATCTATTAGGTGCAGTGTTGTTACGATTGTTTCCTTTCATATCATTTCCTTCTATCATTTGAGATCATCACTATCCATATCATAGCATGGATACCATGTTTTACCTTAGCTTGGGGGCAACATCCTAATGTTATCTGGTACAAGTAGGCTTTCAGCTTGCATGGAAGGGCAGTTAAACATAACAACATCAAGTGGCAACCCATCAAAATCCAAAAACATCAGAAAACCCATCAAAATCCAAAAACATCAGAAAACCCATCAAAATCCAAAAACATCAGAAAACCCATCAAAATCCAAAACATCAGAAAATCCAAAATCCAAAAACATCAGAATATCCAAAATCCAAAAACATCAGAAAATCAAAAACACAAAAATAGAGTCTGCATCAGTCAAAAAGTGGAGTCTGTGTCAGTCGAACTACGTGGTCTCTGCGTGTATAACGTAGGCAAGACTAATCTTTGATCAGTCCCCGAGACCCCTAGGATAGGTCTTTTAGGTCGCATCACTTGGTCAAAACATCTGGGAAAATCATGCACACATCAGCACACACATCTCGACACTGATGATCTAATCTGAATAATGATTTGAAAATACATTAAGTAGAATTTGAATTGTTGTACTTTTCATTTTATCATTTGATTATCATTTCTTTAGAGCGACTCAATGATGTATTGAACTAGAGAAGTAAGGAAGCAGAATGATATCTTTTCTTTGTTTGCTGTTTGTGAATTAGTCGTTATTATTTTGTGAATTGTCGCAGGAAGTGCTCTACCAAGTATCATGGATGACATTCTGATTCACTTAAGAAAATGATTAATTCTTGTCTGTTTACGCAAGAAATGCTCAGGTCATCATTGGTCTATCTCATACCATGATGCTTGTGTTCGCTTGCAATATCAAAAATCATGAAAGAAATACTCAGGTCATCATTGGTCTATCTCATATCATTGATGCTTGTATTCACTTTCAACATTTTAAAAATAATAAAGCTCAGTGATGATACAAAGCAGATTAAATGATTATTGAAGTGACACTTAGGTTTGCATTAATGAAATAGACATTTGCATGGTTAACATAGATTGCATTCATAAATTCATCTGCAGAAACGGATGGCACAAGTTACAATGATTCAATCGCAAAATGATGTTATCTTTTTCTTACTAACGGCTGAGTATACTTGACACATGCATAAATTCACAATAAAAATCTCATTTCGTGACATCATATACACGTTATGTTACACCATTCCATTCATCATCACATGTTCATCATACATCATTAAATCACATTTCATCACATATCATTTACATTTCATTGCATTACATCTTCATCATACATATCATTCCATTTATATCTATACATTCATCATTACATATTCATTTATCCATACATCATTTATCATTACATATTCATCACATCATTACATTCAATCTCATTAAATATCATTCCATTCATCATTACATTTCATTTACATTTACATCTCATCATTCATTAAATATCATCTACTCATTTGTCATTACATTTTAAATCACATTTTATCTTAAATCATTCTATTCACATCTCATTATTCATCATACACTTAACACATATCACATATTCATTTATCACATTTCATTTACATACATCATTACATTTTATCATTAGTCATCCATTTATCACAAAATCACATTTCCATACATCATCAATCACAATTTTATAATCATACATTACATCTCATAAGAAAATAAATACATCATCAATATCATTTCATCCATCACATCAATACATCATAAAATCCATACATCCGTCACATCATAAAATCCATACATCCATCACATCATAAAATCCATACATCCATTACATCAATCAATCCATAATTCCATCACATCAATACATCATAAATCCATACATCCATCACATCAATATCATAAAATCAATGCATCCATCATAAAATCAATGCATCCATCACATCATAAAGTCCATACATCCATCACATCAATACATCATAAATCCATACATCCATCACATCAATATCATAAAATCAATGCATCCATCATAAAATCAATGCATCCATCACATAAATCATGTAAAATCATATCAGAGATCAATCGAACCGCTGCACATATATATCTCATCAACTGTCAAAGTATACAATGAAGTCTGAAAAGAATAAAACTAACATCATGTCAAAAATGGCTGTATAAATCTCAATGGCTACACATAGAATCTCAAGTAGTACTCCCACCAGAAGGAGCAGGTCTCGCACCAGTATCTGTACCACCACCGGACGTCCCAGGATCTCTCGGATCTCTCGGAAGAGGCTGTGTCACACCTCTGCTCACTGTCCTAGACCGACTCCTCTCTGAGCGCGACTGAACATAGCTGGCTCTCTGCTCTGGGGGACACAGCTCATGATAACGGCTCCGGTAGAACTCTATCTCCGCACCTGCCCGCATAGCCTCTCGCATATAGTCGGCCACAGAAGTACCATCTGCCACTCTCTGTAACCTCTCTGCAGTCGCCTGTGCTGTCTCAGCTGTCCGTCTAATGGTATCCCGCTCTGACGTCAAGGCTGCGATCTGTGCCTGGGCTGTAGACAACTGTGCTCGTAATCCTGTCACCTGAGCCTGTGCGGTCGCTGCTGCCTGTAAAGCCCCATCTCTCTCACTAATCAGAGATGTGATCTGAGTCTGAGCAGTGGCTAACTGTGCCTGTGTCTGAGCCTGAGTCTGGGCTAATAAACCCTGTAACTGAGCTAGCTGACCCTGCAATGTCTGCACCTGCACCTGTAAGGCTGCCACCTCTGAGGGATCTGCCGATGAGGATGTCACAGCCTGCCTCTTACGAGGCGCACTGGAGGAGGGCTCGGATGAACCTGCTACGCTCGGTCCCCTCCCATCTCCGCCATCATCGCCACTGCTATCCTCACTGCTATCAGAACTGTCATCACTGTCAGTCTCTAAGCTGCTCTCCACATCGACATCAACATCCTCCTCTCTCCCCCGTCGCTGACCGACCTGAATCCCCCCTGCTGGTGCTGCTGCTGGTGCTACTACCGGTACAGGTGCTGGCTCATCTGGAATGGTAATCCGTGGAGGCGGGTGCAGAGCCAGATACTCTCCATACTCAGGTGTAATAGGTGCCTCAACAATGTCTCGCCGAACATCCCACGCTGATGGCTGCAAGGCACGGTAAGCCTCGACAAGTGCCCCGTAAGGCAAGCAAGGACCCCAATCAGGTGCATCAATCCGTCGCCGTCCATAATGTGCTACACCCAATGGCATACACTGCACAATACCGTACTGTCTGTACACCCGACGAAACAGGAAACGCTCCAAAACCCTGGGGCTCTTCCCGATCAAATACATAGAATCGGATAAAAACCCCAACTCAATATCATCGTCGTCCCAGACATCACAGTCTAGGTACGGACGCCAGGTCACTGCCTCAATATCGTCAACGATCCGTCTCCAATACTCAAGCTTCCCCATCATATGCTGGGTAGGCCTGCCTCTATATCGAAATACATATGGCCTCGTCGCTGGTCTGGCCAACACTGGTACGGGACGCGTAACAGCAATATGCTCCCATGCCCATACCTGGAGAAGGGTAGCCCCTGCAGATAAACTACTGCCGCCAAGATAAACAATCCAATGCAAATCATGGTACAACTGGGCAAGCATGCACATGCCCCAAGCATATCTAGTCCTATGAACGACTAGACCCTCTAGCACATGACCCCATCCAAGTGATAGACCCTTTGACCTCTTATCAGGACAAAGGAATCCACCAACAAAACCTGCCAAAACTGAAGGAAGAGGAGCATATGTCTCATATATGTCTATCCATGGGATCCACTCTCCTACAATGTGGGGATCCTGAAAGACCCTCTGCATGGCCTCTACCCCACCAACCTCCTCCGAGTCATGGACCACAATCTCTCCTACGAACGGTATGCGAAGGATACGCCATACATCCTCTAGCGTCACTGTCATCTCACCAGTGGGTAAATGAAAGGTGTTGTGGTCACTATGCCACCTCTCCGCCAAAGCCGTCAATAGACCCCTATTAAGTCTAATATGGGGCATGTCCAACAATGTAGCTAAACCGCAGGAAACAATATGCTGTCTCTCGTCAGGAGACAGTCGCGAAATCATATCAAACGGCCATGGGAACTGCTCCCGCACCTGGATCACATCCAACTGCTCCTGTACTCATGCAAAACAAAACATTTTTATCAGAATATCAAAAGATCATCAACAAATCAAAACATTGTGCTTTTTTCTATCAATCTATCAGATTATCAAGAAACCCTCATCTATCAATTGGGTTCAATCATTCAGAATGCATAATTATTCCTCGCCTATCATGAGGGTAATTGTTATCAATCAAATAGGTCTCGCTCATCATGAGATCGTTTCCCATATATTTTAGTCAAGATCAACACTAAAATAGATGGAATAAAAAAAAACAAAATCTACAAAAATCAAAACGCACAATGTTTAAATCAATTTTACCCAAAACGCTACAAAATCAACCTAAAGCGCTAAAAAAGTCTGGCGCGCTACAAAACTACCCTTGCGCGCTACGGAACAAACCCGGCGCGCTAAAATTCCTGGCGCGCTACCAAATTTCACGGACGCGCTATCAAACTAACCCGGCGCGCTAAAACTTCTGGCGCGCTGCAAAATCTACATGACGCGCTACGCTATTGACCGGACGCGCTAAATCTATGACGCGCTACAACAGCGCACGGACGCGCTACACCGCGTTCCGTGCGCGCTAAAACTAAAAATCACGTGCAAATACATCAAAAATCAATGGCGCAAATTACGAGAAAAGTTTGAGGTACATACCGGAGGACCATAATCGGCTGGACGCTGGTGACGGCGCACACGCTCGAGTCGGTGGGTGTGGTATGGGATCGGCATCCTAGCTCTGAATGCTCTGAAGGGTCTCTATCTCAAAGTTTGTAAAAGTCAATGCACAAATGACTTTTGAAAATGACCTTTGGAGCATTTATAGGCTATTTTTGGGGAAATTTTGTGCGATTTATTTATTTCTCATTCTGAGGAATTAATTCTTCTCAATTACTGGGGCATTTACAATCTTGTCGGGAGATAAATTGTTTCTTCATCAATTCATCATCAAACCATCATAAAAATTCAAAATTTTTGAAAATTCATAAAAAAAATCCAAAATTCACCAATTTATTTCCCGAGGGGGCATATATCACTATCTTTTCGAAATTTATCATCTGGGGCAGGTCTGGGGCATGTTTAATCGTCAATACTGGCGGCCGAAGCAAAAACATTCTTTGAAACACTGTGTAAACACATCACTTCAAAGAGGGGCAAAATGTAGACACCTAAAAAATGGTCTGGAGAATCCAATTAACCGAATACGCCTTATTTGATTAATTAATCTTAAAATTCCTCTACTTAATAAATAAATAAGAATATTTATTTATATTAAGTTCATTTATCAAATTCTCCTATTTTTCTTTCCTAATTAAATAAACAAAATTAAAAACTTTGTTTTATTTAATTATTATCACATTAATTCTCTCTTAATTAAATAAACAAAATTAAAAACTTTGTTTTATTTAATTATTATCATTATCTCTTTTTATCTTAAAATTAAATACACAATTTAAATAATTCGTGTTATTTAATTTCACATTTCCTCTTAATTAAATAAAGATTGTCAAAAATCTTTTATTTAATTATCACTCTCCTTTAATTTAATAAAACCAAACCCTATAGTTTGATTTATTAAATTATTTATTCCTCATTTTTGCTAAATTTAAATAAATTAAAATTATTTAAATTTATTGCATAAAGTTTGCACTATTCCCTCACCAATAAATATTTATTTCCCCACCAATGAAATTAATGGCACTGCCATTCACGGGAAAGCTTCAGGGAAAATTTGCAGGAAGTTCTCTCAACAACCTTCCACCCACCTTCCCTCTTATCTTGCCTGGTGTTTTCATGGGGAGAAACCATTCTCCATGATCAGCTCCTTCTTCTCATCCCATGCCTTTGGATTCTCCAGAGGAAATCATAGCCCCTCATCCCGGTTTCCTGTGCAATTGTGCTGCCGTGAAAGCTATAAATATAGCTCTTGGGCTACAAGAAAAGGATCCCAACGAATGCAATCTTACTCTGCAGGTTTCTAGAGCACTCAAGCATCCAAACCATCCAGCATTGAAGCAACCATCCAGCATCCACCAAGCATCATCCTTTTGCAGTCATGGCTGCCATTAGCATAGAATTGCATACTTAAATCATATTAGAATCATCTTAGTTTAATTTCTCATTCTCTAAGTGTCACTAAATAGTTTAATTAGCTTAAGAATCTGAGAGCTAAATAAATTAGTTCAGTCTTTAGAGTTAGAGAGCAATAGGATAAATTTCTGTAGATTTTGTAGTTTAATTTAGTTTAAATTTCTTAATCTTAGATGCAATATCTTATTTAGAAGCGTAGAGGCATTGTTTACTTAGTTTTCCCCTTTTACACGCTTTACATAATCCATTTTAATCTCAACGTAGCTATCCACTCTAAACTATACTTTGATGGTTCATACACGCAAAGATGGATCCGAGTTGATGTCTTCTCCATCACCCCACAAGGGGATTGCATACCAAGGTCATACAAACTATAATTTCCTTGCACTAATAATATTGCAGAATACGAGGCTTCTTACTATAGGTCTCCCAATAGTAGTGTAGTGGAACATCATGGCTCTCAAGGTGTATGGAGACTCCCAATTGATAATAAATCAAGTCAATGATGAATATCAGACTAAGGATGACAAGCTCACTCCATACAAGAAATTGGTGGTGACTCTCAAAGAAAACTTCATCAAAATTACATTTGAGCAGATACCTTGAGTGAACAACAAAGCAATAGACGCCATGGCAACAATTGGGTCCCTACTGGATATCCCTAACAATGTTCCAAAAAATGAATTCCTAATAGAGCAGCTTCTCGTGCCCACATTCAAGGTACCAGAATCAGAATTCATGTATGAAATCATTGGTCCCAATGATCCTTGGTATCATGACATCTACACATATCTTCGCATATGAGTCATACCCACTGACCTACCCTCAAACTTAAAATGAACCTTTGTAAAAAAGGCATATAGGTTTTTCATCCTAGGTGATACCCTATACTGTAGAAGCATAGAAGGTACCTTAGTGTGTTGTTTAAATGCTGAGGAGGCATTAAATAGTCTAACCAAAGTTCATAATGGTATTTGTGGTTTGAACTCGAGTGGAATGACCATAGCTAAGAAATTGCTAAGGATGGGGTATTATTGTCCCAGAATGGAATGAGAAGCACATGATCATGCCTAAAAGTGTCTACAATGTCAGCAACATGGGGACCTCATCCATGCTCTAGCTCAAGATCTTCACCCTATCATCATACCATGGCCCTTTTCATAGTGGGGACTCGATCTCATTGGGAAAATCACACCCACCTCATCTAAGAGCCACAAATTCATCATAACTACCACAGAGTACTTCACTAAGTGGGTAGAAGCCATACCCATGATGTATATCACTGGAAAGTAGATCTCAAATTTTATCCTGAACTACCTCATTTGTCGATATGGTGTCTCAGAAGCCATTATCTCAGATAATGGGACACCATTCAAGAATCAGGAAGTTTGTGACTTGTCTGAGAAATTCAAAATCCAAGATCGCTTCTCCACCCCATACTATCCCCAACGCAATGGCCAAATAGAAGCTACAAACAAAACCATCCTAAAAATACACAAGAAAATAGTCAATGACATAGGTCATGACTGACATCTATAGCTTAATCCTACCCTTTGGGCCTATCAAACTAGCATCCGCACACCCACTAGTGCCACCCCTTTCTCCTTGGTCTACAGATCAGAAGCGGTTCTCTGCATTGAGATTGAGCTCCCATACCTCAGGATATCACTGAAAAACCTAATCACAGATGAAGAGTACCAGGTATCAAGATTAAATGAGCTAGAGATACTGGATGAGAGACGTATAGATGCTTTAAATCATTTGCAAGTCTATCAGAATAGACTCAAACGAAGCTACAATAAGAAAATGAGAAGTAGGACTTTCCAAATTAGAGAACTAGTCTTAAAAGAAAATTAGAAGAATGTCCCAAATCCAAGCAACAAAGGAAAGTTTGAACCTAATTGGTTAGGACCTTACATCATCACAACAAGTTATAAGTCAAGGGCATATCAATCATGAACACCCGAAGGGGAACCTCTGCAGGAGCCCTTGAATAGCTCCCATCTCAAAAAGTTTTATGCCTAAATATTTTAGGGTATAAGAATCAAAAAATTCAAAACAATTAGAAAATGTCCTGAAAAAATGGTTACTTCGGTGAAAACTTAGAAAACAGGCATCTTAGTGACAACAAAAAATCCAAAAAAAATAAAAATCTAAAAGTCAGAAAAATGATTCAAAATAGTAAAGAAAAAAATTGTCCTCTAGTGAAAACCACTTCGGTGGCACTTTGGATAAGTACCTTGGTGAAAAGTTGGAAAGCAAGCACAATGCGTAAATAAGTACTTTCCATCCACCAGGATCTTTATGGTTTGTGCTACATCATCCATCCATTTCACTTCCATCATCAATCGCATTCAGGTCTCCATCCATCGCTCATCCACTCGCATCTGCACCATAGCTTGGTCTTGTTTTTGTAACATGATCCCTCCTAGCACTACTCAAGCCATCCTAAAGGTCAGTTTGTCCTACCTTTATTAGAGTAGTCTATTGCATCACTCTAGGGGCATGTTCTCATCGGATTGGATTCATGTATGATCTTAAGGTCCTCAAATCAAAAAATCCAAAAACATCAAAAAATTCAAAAATCCAAAAGCATCATAAAATTAGAAAATCCAAAAACATTCAAAATCATCAAAAATCCCAAAACAGGTCAAAAAGTCAGTCAAAATATCAAAAATAGAGTTGCCTTGTCAAACTACATTGTCTCTGAGCTTGAACGCAGGCAAGGTTGATCTTCGATCATCCCCTGATACATTTAGGTCAGTCCTTTAGGAGTCCGTCATAATAAATTGGCATTTCATCATGTATATCTTCATTTGTAAATCGGTCAAGTCATCAAGTTAACTAGGTGGTCTCTTTGTATATAACGTAGGCAAGGCTAATCTATTGATCAACCCCCGAGGCCCCTAGGATAGGTCTTTAGGTTAGTCTCTTGGTCAAAATCTCAGAAAATCCCAAAACATTGGAAAATCAAAAATCAAAACATTTGAAAATCTCAAAAAATACCAAAAACAACCTCAAAACATTGTAAAACGTCAAAAACTTCCAAATATTTGAAAAACTCCATCCACCTCATCTCGCTTGCACCCAAAATAACATCATCCATAATAAATTGGTCATCATCCTCAACCTTTGGTTAAATAGTTAGAAACAAGTCTAGCAAGTTAAATGTAAAAACTCAAAAATGTCAAGTATCAGGTTTAAGTCAGTACGTAAGCAGGTTGGTCAATTCTTTGTGTCGATAGTCCATCATCCAAATGTCCCATATCAATCATCTGATAATATCATGTCCTAGGATGAATCCTTCCTACAAGGGGTATTATTTAACAGAAATAACACTTTGGATAAACTAAATGACATGTCGCCATCCACTAACATGTCCTAGGATGCATCCTTCCTACAATGGGCATTATCTTTTGAAAATAGTTTCGGTTCCTATACTTGAAAACACATTCCCTTTTGGTTAGCGGTATTGAAGAATATCAACTTATTTGCATGCTTTATCTTTGTCTTTTGACTTATCTTATTGCGCTCAAACCAAGGACCTCTCGATGATATCCAAATGATGGATTTAGAGAGATAGGAATGGGGCAATGATCATTATCTTTTTGTCTGTTGTGCTTGTTGGATGTTCTTGTAAAATAACTTGGTGAATACTTTCTTTGTTAGATATGTATCGAGGATGTTTTAGATAGCTTGTTGACTATTGCATTGATTGGTTATATACCTTTCCATGTTTTGGTCTGAGGTGTTTGAAACTTTTGAAGTGCATCCTAGCAAGGTTTATGTATGTCAGGTGTGAACAAGAATACTACTATCTATTTGTTGAATCAAAGTCCATCACACTAAGTACAACGCCATCCTGGTCCTTTATACCTTGATGCATCATGCTTAGGCATGTTATCAAACATAAGGTAAGGGACCCTTTTAAAATCCCAATCCTTGATAAAAAAATCATCCATTTCTCACCATCAATTCATCAAGTTGGCCTGTTGGATCCTCTTGTCATCATCTAATGTCTTCTTGCATCATCATCACTAGGGCATCCATCTTGCATCCACAAACCATCAGTATTCTGTATATCATATCACATACATAATCACCATCATAATATAGATCTGTTAGTCTAAGCATCTTATAAATCATGCATTTGCGTAATCACAACATATGATATAGATATGTTAATCTAAGCATCTCATAAATCATCCATTGCATAATCATAGCATATCACATCATCCATGTCCTCCATCATCACATCATATCATCATTTAAGTTGTTTAGGATAATATATATTTTTTATTCTAAGCATCTTAAAAAGATCTTTCTTGCATCATCATCCATAACCATCCATTTTGAAACTCTTTATCCCGAGATCGACCCTCAAATAGAATATTTTCACTCGATCTCTCAAGGGGGCAATATACTAGTGTACCCCTTTCCTCTGGGGCATCTAAAAAATCATAATTTTTTTGAATTTGGATTGTGGCAGGTTTATTCTTTGAACCAATGCAGCAAGTACATTGCTTCAAAGAGAGGAAAAATGTAGACATCAAAAAATTTCATCATGCAGTTAATTAGGTCCATTCATCAACATTAATTTCATTTATAAAGGTTATTCATTTAATAAATAAAAAATTCAAGTCAAAAGGGGTCAAAACATCCTAATCATCATTAGGCTAATCTAATCCTGATTAAATTAACCTAACAACCCACTTGCACAAATAAATCAATTTATTGATTTATTAAAATCCTTATTTTCTTTCAACATGGCATTTTGGTGGAATATTCCCCACTCAACATTTTCAGAATTTTAAATTGAAATGTCCCCCACTCAGAATTTTAAATTCTGACATATCCTCCACTCAACATTTTCAGAATTTTAAATTATGACATGTCCCCCGCTCAAAATTTTAAATTCTGACATATCCCGCACTCAACATTTTTAGAATTTTAAATTCTAACATTTCCCCCACTCAATAATTTTAAAATTTTGGCACATTGGCCAAAATGTGCTCATCCTCCAACCTATCAGAAGTTGACAAGTGGCCTCATCTCATTGGCCAATCTCTCATGAAGAAAATCTATAAATGAAAGCTTCATCCTCCACAATTTCATCTACAACTCTTATGCCAGGTTACTCTCTTGGATTAAGAAGTAATTTTTCTCTTCTTATTTTCATTTCATCACTTGAGCTTCAACAAGGATTGGGAAAGGGTCATTTGCTCATTTGACACCAATCCAATATGGAATAGGTCCTTGTTATTGTTTTCATAATGCTTTTAGTTTTCTGTTGTCATTTGTTGTATTTTGAAGGATTTAAAAGGTATTTCATAGGAGTATTCTTGAGGAAATTGTAGATACTAACCAATATATGAAGTTTAGTGTTTGCAGATTTTAACAGGATGTTCACAAGGATAATGTGAAACTTATTTAATTAATTATCAAATATCATCATTTCTGGTTTACAAATTTAATGGTTTGCTTAACCTAGAGCAAACATTTAATATAATAACTAAGGCTAGATTTTTTGCATGATTTTATGGTGTTGATAAGAAAAAATCAATCATCATCCATGGGCTATAATAAAACATAATATTTCCTAATTTTTGAAACCTTCTTGTATTAGTATTCTTCTTTTACCATTGAAGAGAAATCTTGACACAATTTTTCATTTGATCAATCTTCAAAGGTATTAGATGTTTTATCTTGTCTATTGATAACAAATAATAACCCTTGAAAAACCCAATGGAAAACACAAAGAATCTTAGTTTAATTATGAAAGTAAGCATTACATACAATTTAACTCTAACTCTTGTTCTAGTCAGAACATTAACTTGAATACAACCAAAGGCATCAATATCCACATGATTCTAATCCAACTCTCTCAGTTCATCTATTAGACTAGAATAAAAATAGAGCAGTTCTAAACAATTGGTACTACTAGAAAAATAGTTGAGTTCCTAACTTGGTGGTGCATCACTAATTTCTTTCCATTATGTTGACATAGATTAGGCAAATGAAGCAAAGCAAATTCCTACAAAAACATTGAGGACCATTATTTCTAATCTAGGATAAAAAACATGAAGTTCAAATCAAATTCTTATCCCTCACAAACTATTCATACCCTTCTTATTGGCAAAGATATCTATAGTACCATTCCATTATAAAAAATAATCAAAGGATTATATATATTGTGGGTGACTGTAAAATAAATACAGTGCTAGGTAAATGTTGCAAGACAATCCATGGTGGGTGAAGGAGAATGTGCTTGCAGATATTTTCTTGAATGATTCCTTGATATTTTTTGAATTTATTTAGACATTTAGCTAAGGAGGGTAGATTGAAAATAATAGCCTCAACATTCTTCCTTGGCCCTGTTTTAATTTGGCCTTTTTTAAAACTCAATTTACCTCTTTTAGAACCATCTAGGTTCAGGTAAACCTTATTAAGGATAGGTTTTGATTTTGGAATAGATTCCAGTCAACTTATTCAGGTAATTCAATGTTATTTGAAATCACTTAAACAAGTGAGAATAGATGGTTTAGAAGCTTGCAAATTTTGCACATAACCTTAGTGGTTTAGAAGTTTTTTTTTTAATTTTCATTATTTTTTTAATTTACAGTTTAGGCTAATAGGTAGCATTATAGTGAAAAAGAAGCTATCAAAAAATATTCTTCCAAACATTTAAGAAATTTAAAATCTAGATGTAGATAGTTGAGACTGCTAGATAAAGAAAGAGAAACATAAAATGAACATTCTAAGAAGAACAACATTAAACACTTTGATCATGGGTGAAATTTCTACAAGGGGCACAAGAATATGAACAATAATAGGAAAGAGCCCCATTTTGTGTAACATGTAACTAAATAAATAGAAGACTTGAAAGTATTCCTACAATTTTTTTTTATCTTTTGCTAGGTCAAAGACAAGTGGCATAAAAACATAGCTAGGCTTATATAATTGTGAAAAACATCTTGGATCTTAAATTAGAGTTATTTTGACCTCCATTGTGACCATAAATTTGAGTAGCACAAAAAAAATTATGTTGTTATATGATCAATGTTTCCCTTAGGATTTGCGACATGGCTTAACCATCTTCCATGGATCCATTAATTCTAACAGTTTTATCATGCATTAAAAGGTTGAACTTTGGGTGTAATGACAATTGTGGGGCCAAAAATTGGTATCAAAGCCAAAGGTGCTAGGTTTGAATCCCCTTGAGTAACACTTAGGGAGTGGTTGTTGGTAGATGGTACATGTTGCCCTCAAGATTTGTGACATGGCTTAACCATCTCTCATGGATCCGTTAACTATGGTGGTTGTATCAAGAATTAATAGGCTAACCTTTTGGTGCAATGACAACTTTGGGGCCAAGAGATAACTAATTCACTTGTGTCTATGGTCAACATCACAATAGGAGTACAAACATTGTTCTCCACTGTCTCCATGTAGTGGATGCCAATTGATTTAAAATTTATTAGATTTGATTATAGAATATTTCTAAAATGTGATGTGTTCCTCTCTTTGTGACGGGGGTTGACCATTGAACATAGAAGTGTATGAATTTATTTTCAAAGAAGCGAGTTGATTTTAAAATTTCCATTAGTGTCTTGTCCATTGTGATCATTATAGTTCATTTGTACATAACGAGAGGTAGTTGAGGAAGCCTACTATTTTAGGTAAATGTGAACATTCCAAAAATGATGTCTTGTAGATTGATTATCAAAGTACAAATCAAATTTCAATTTCTCTTTCAAAGTTTGCTGCAAAATAATGTCTACAATATTTGGGTATGTGCAGGATCATGATGGGCCAAAATGTGGCGATATGATGGGTATGTGGTTGACAACTTTTTTTTCACCAAAATTGATGAAACAAAAAGGGTTTTTAAAGGAGATTCTCAGCTTTCCATCAATATTAAATATTCTTTATTTTTAATTTAATAAATAATTATTGTTCATTTTCTATTTGAATTATGACTAAAGCCCTGATTGATAGGCTGGTTGAAAAACATCTATAGCTTTCAAATGGTATCACATTTTTTAAATCCGAAACATGCATCACATTCTATGCTTCACATACTATAGGATAAAAAAAAATGAATTTCATGAAGTTTTAACCAAGTTAAAGTGATCAGAAATATAGTTTTTTATATTTTTTAAAATTTGTGATATAAAAAATCATAATAATTATTTATTTGGAAAAAAATTACAAAAAATATGCATCACATCAAGACATGAGTCCTCTACTTATATCTAAAATATTATCATTTTATTGTGGTTAGTGTGGTTAGATAGACACCTACTTCTTATTTTTTCAAATTTTACTACTGCATTGAAATTTCAACTTTTCACCAAATATGACATTTTTTAAAATAAGCCTAGTATTTAGAAAGTACATTCAATTTTCGATGGATTCTATTCTTACATATTTTTCAAATAATATAGATAACTTATTCAAATTTTTACGTCAAGTTGCCTAACTCTAATTTTTCTAATTTTTTTGCCACTTAAGGGCCTGCTTTTTCCATGATGATACTGCACATACCCAGCTATAAGAGAAGCCAAAAGGAAAAGAGAACAATCTAAAATTGAAAAAAGAAAAGAGCCTACTAAAAGTAAATCTGCTAGTCTGGAAGCATCCTTTGCTCAAACTAGATCAACAAGGAGATCAACACCCCCATCTAGTCATGCAAAGAAACCAACCACTTAAGAGCCTATTTTTTCCATGATGATCCTCCACATACCCATTTTGGTGTGGTAAACTTTCTTCTATAACTTGTTTCTATCGGTAAAAGAGCTTGTCTACACCACATGATTGAACCTAGAAGTCCAGGTCTAGAAGTAAATAGTCATATTGAAATTGAGTGCATTTGATTGTAAGGGAACACTTTCATAGAGAAAATATGTTTCATAATAGTCTTGGTTATGGGTATGTGCAGGATCATGATGGGCCAAAAAGTGGTGATATGATGGGTATGTGTAGGGTATGCGGTTGACGACTTTTTTTTTACCCAAAATTGATGAAACAAAAAGGGTTTTGAAAGGAGTTTCTCAACTTTTCACCAATATAAATTATGATTTACTTTGAATTTAATAAAAAAATTATTATTTATTTTCTTTTCAAATTATTACTAAAGTCCTGATTGATAGGCTGATTGAAAAAAATTATATCTTTCAAAAGGTATCATATTTTTTTAATCTGAAACATATGTCACATTGTATATTTTGCAAACTGTAGGATTAAAAAAAATGGATTTCATGAAGCTTAGACCAAGTTAAGGTGGTTAGACATACGAGCTTTTATATTTTTTAAAATTTGTAATAAAAATTGCATAATTTATTATTTACTTGGAAAAAAATTATAAAAAAATAGGCATCACATCCAAACATGTGTCCTCTACTTATATTTAAAATCTTATAAAAAAATATTATCATTTTATTTTGGTTAGGGTTGTCAAACAAACAACTACTTCTTATTTTTTCCCTGAAATTTAAGTACTACTGTATTGAAATTTCAAATTTTCACGAAATAGATTTCAAAAAAAAAACCTAGTAGTTTAGAAACTACATTTAATTTGCTACAAATTATGTTTTTATATATTTTTGAAATATTATAAATAAATTATTCAAATTTTTACATCAAATTGCCTAACTCTGATTTTTCTAAATTTTTTGCCACTTAAGGGCTTGTTTTTTGCATGATGATCCTACACATATGCTTATTTTATTAAAAATGGGGGTAAAAAAAATATTCAATTAGGAGAACATTTCAAAGAAAAATCAATCCACTAATAGACCACCGCTAAAAACCAAGAATTAAGTCACATCCAAGAAACACCTCATATCCTCAGTAACCCAATCCTCTAGAATATGAGCCAAATCACCTAGAAGGGTGCCCCAACCATCCAAATTCCAAGTACCCATCCACTTAGAATCCCACCTAGCCAAACCATCAACCACCTTATTCCACTCCGAAGGAATATGGAAAAAGCAATCAACTCTAAAGTATAACACAGAAATAATTTGTTTAACCCCTACAAACTACCAATTCACATCCTCTAGATTTCTCTTATTTAATATGTCAATAACAACTTGAGATTCATACTCATAAACAATCCACTACCAACCAATAGCATAAGAACACTTAGCTACCAATAGTATATAAATAGCCTCCATAAGATTATTAGTATGCTAACCTCGATAAATAGAGAAGAAGAACACCATAGCTCCCAGGTCATCTCTACCAATCCCACCAACTCTAGCATGCCCTGGGTTACCACAAGAAGAACCATTAGTATTAGTTTTTAGCACCACCAAAGCAAGAGGGCACTAGTGGCCCACCGATCCACCCTCTCGCCCACAACCATGATGAGAAGGCCTCAAAATTTTCTTTTCTTGGATAGAGAGCCCAAGTGCACTAACCACTCTAAGATCACTAGGATTGAAAAGAATAGACAAAGAGCACTTAGTCATCATTGTTTCTTGCAAGACCCCTAGAATTTTCATCCAAAGCTAATCAACAAGCAACTTCTTATCCAGAAAAATACTACAATTATGTTGCAACCAAATGTGCCAAAGAATTTGACTCGAGTGAATGAACTAGGATCTAGAAATAAATTAATTCTTAATTACGGGCCCCTGGCTCTTCCACAAATCCTCTAAAGAAGAACAAAGCCTATAGGACTAGTGCAAGAGGTTCCACCAAAAATTCAAAATTACCTTAGAAAAGGAACACTGAAAGAAAAGATGAGGGTTGCACTCTTCATTCCTAGCACACATAACACACCTTAAATGGCCCTAGAACACATGCTTCCAAACATTCTCCCAAGTAAGGAACTTTCCTTGCACCACCAACTAGGTAAAGAAATTATAGTTACACTAGGAAAACTTATTCCAAACCTATTTCCACCAAGAGACCTAAAAACTCCCAAAAAAATGTTTATCCAAAACTTGACAGAAAACATATCTTGTTTCTCCCTTTGTCCTTTGATCTTAAAATTGTTCACTATCCAAAATATTAACATAAAAAACAAATGACACATTAGTTCTATCGCAATACTTCCATCCTTCTTCAATTCATTTTCGGTTTCCAAGATCAATTCATCTTTGAACATCTCTTCATTTAATCTTGACACCAACTCAATATCTCCTTCATCTAAAACTAGTTCCTTCATCTCTATTTTATCTTCACCTTCATCTTCATGCTTGGAAATGACTAGACTATCTTCATCCTTGAATTCTACATTTGCTATCACTGGACTAACTTTTGAATCAGCCACACCACCTTCCTTTTCATTGTCAAATTATGACTTATTGCTTGTATGATCCACTGTTCCATCTTCCTCATGGAATCCTGGATGGACTTCTTGAACTTTTTATCCAATCTTCTCAACTCTTGCTTTAACTAGGCTATCTCTTTGTCAAATTTTTCTTGCCTCTTTCTCTCTTTCCTTTCTTCCTTGGCCTGCAAATTCCTTCTCTATATCTCCATCTTTTAGATGGTCTCTAAGAAAGTCTCTCATTGCTTCAACTTCTCTCAAATTTCTCTACCTTCTCTTGGCAACAACTAGGTTATCTTCTCAACCTGCACACAACCACAACACAAAACCATAAAACACAAAACCAACTTTCTCTAGCCCAGATCTTTTGTTGACCTCTGATACCACTTTATGCAAGCAAAGGAAGAAACACTCACTCTCTCAGTCTCATGAAAATAAAACTTAGCAACTAGGGGTTTTCAATCCAACAAACTCACCTATCTTCATAAGAAATCTCCATAAAACAATGGCCCAAGACTGAGTTTTCCATACTTTTTACCCAAATCTGTTTTCACAATGCCTTCACACTCCTTAAGGATCTTAACTTAATCAAAACTACTAACCATTAAGGTCCTCCCTTTCATCTTTCACCAATTCCTACTAGTATAATTTTTTTTGCAAGCATTTGAATAAATCATCGAGTTTTGTGCATCAACCTTTTCTTCAAAATTTTCACAACGCAAGAAAAATGGCATAAAGAAAAATTTCAAACTAAATGATAACTAAAATTTATAATTTCACAAATGTTCCCTAGGAAGAACATTGGCCTCAACAAAAAATGATTATTTTCTATGTTTTATTTCATTTTAAATATTTTTTTTTTTATCTATTATATGAGAACGTTGGTTCCAAGGTTTTCTTTTTCTTCCCTAGAATTAATCATGGTATTAACTCAAAATGCATTTTACTTATTTTTGGTTGTATATTCGGTACAAGCCCATTTACAATCTCCCTCCATTTTTTTCAAAATTCACAATGCTAAATTCTCATTAATAGTTAAATTTTAATTGGGCTATTTTCTTTCATGACCACTCCAAATATTCTCATAATTAATAGATTTGCATCAAATTGCAGTCAATCTATGGAAAATTTTATCATTTCACCAAATATGTGAGCCCTAATGGTAAATACTCATTTGTTGTTAAAAAGTTATTCAATTCCACATATGAGAATGCACTTTAGGAAAAAAACTGGGTGTGATGCATTTCCCTACCATTAAATTTTTTTGTGGAAACAAATAGATGATTTTGATTCCTACGTAGTAGTGTCACCCATAAAACTATAGATTGAAAATACTATTAGTTGATTGTATTGCAAATCTTGTAGTCATGTATGCTTTCCTTCCTCATAGCTTAAGTCACCCACTTCTTTTTCTTTAGGTTAGAAATGAAAAATGACCTCCAATTAATACTAACATAGATTGTTTATTTTCTCTTTCAGATTTGGGTAATTCAATAATGAAATTAATATTATCATCTTTCAAATTATTTAGTAAAGATCAATTGTTGTAATAGGCCTTGATTATGTATACTCTTAAAAAAAAAAAGGTGGAAGGCCATTATTAATTTTTATTGTATTTTCATTTTACTTCAATTACAATGAGTACACATAAGGGCGGAATAAAACCCTAGAAGAAATCTCATAAGTGAAACCTTAAACTTGATCACTACTCCTATCTTTGGGTATTCAACATTGAAAGAAATAACAATTGCGTTAATAGTTCAAAATTGTGGAACTTTGAAGGGGAGAGAAAATTGTGGGACTCCTAAAGATAAAAGAAAATTACATAGCAACTTGGTCTCTTATTTCTGTGAACTTTTCTTTCACATAGCAACTTGATCTCTTTTGCTTCATCTTTAACATTAGAAATCTGCACTCCCAATCTTCTTGAACCTTGCTCTGATACCAGTTCGAAGGAAGAGCCAGAAAACACAGAAATAGAATTGGAGCACTGCAAAACACAGGCCCATCCATTAGATGTATAGATAAGATGCATTAAATTAATTACAAACTGTAGCATGTGACTTGGCTTTGAAATTTATTATGGGCAGTTGAAATAGAACTCAACGTGAATAATATGTAGTCGGTGGTCTGTGCCGATACAATGAATTTACATTCTAACAATTTGTGCTTGCTTTTCTGGACGTGACTCATTCTAGTTGTGACTAATTTGTCTGTTGTGTCTGCTTTCTTCGTACTACGATTTGGCAGAATAATTTGTCTCTATTGTCTGTACGTGCTATGAATAATGTGTTGGCAGAGATAGACCTCTATTACATTGTGCTATGAAAAATTTATGTTGATATAAAGTGGCTTGAGTGTAATAGACCTTACCGAGTGTCTATTACATTTTATGGGTATGAGGATAATGTGAAACTTATTTAATTAAATGTCAAATATCATCATTTCTGGTTTACAAATTTAATGGTTTGTTTAACCTAGAGCAGACATTTAATAGAATAACTAAGCATAGATTTTTTGCATGATTTTAGGGTGTTGATAAGAAAAAATAAATGACCATCCATGGGCCATAATAAATCATAATATTTCCTAATTTTTAAAAGATTCTTGTATTAGAATTCTTATTTTACCCTTGAAGAGAAAGTTTGAAACAATTTTCCATTCGATCAATCTCCGAAGGTATGAGATGTTTTATCTTGTCTTTTGATGTCAACAAACTTTCAAATGCCCATTTCTTTAGATTAGCATTCAAATAGGAAGTTGAAAATAAACACAACAAAACACGCAACAAATAATAACCCTTGAAAAACCCAAGGGAAAACACAAATAATCTTAGTTTAATTTGGAAAGTAAGCATTACATACAATTTAACTCTAACTCTTATTCTGGCCAAAAAATTAACCTAAACACAACCAAAGGAATCAGTAGCCACACGATTCTAATCCAACTCTCTAAGTTCATCTATTAGACTAGAATAAAAATAGAGCAGTTCTAAACAATTGCTACTACTAGAAAAATAGTTGAGTTCATAACTTGGTGGTGCATCACTAATTTCTTTCCATTACATTGACATAGATCAGACAAATGAAGCAAAGAAAATTCCTACAAAAATATTGAGGACCATCATTTATAATCTAGGATAACAAAATATGAAGTTCAAATCAAATTCTTATCCCTCAGAAACTATTCATACCCTTCTCATTAGCAAAGATATCTATAGTAAAATAAAAGGATTATATATTATGGATGATTGTAAAATAAATACAGTGTTAGGTAAATGTTGTAAGAAAATCCATGGTGGGGGAAGGTAGATATGCTTGTAGATATTTTCTTCAATGATTTTGAGCTATTTTTTGAATTTATTTAGATGTTTACCTAAGGAGAGTAGATTTAAAATAATACCCTCAAGATTCTTCCTTGGCCCTGTTTTAAGTTGGCCTTTTTTAAAACTCAATTTACCTCTTTTAGAACCATCTAGGTTCAGGTAAACCTTAGTAAGGATAGGCTTTGATTTTGTAATAGATTCTAGTCAACTTATTCAAGTAATTCAATGTTAATTGAAATTACTTAAACAGGCGAGAATAGATGGCTTAGAAGCTTGCAAGTTTTGCACATAAGCTCATTGGTTTAGAAATTTTTTATTTTAAACTTTCATTTTTTTTTAATTTACAGTTTAGGTGAATAAGTAGTATTATAGTAAAATAGAAGCTATCAAAAAATATTCTTCCAAACATTTAAGAAATTTAAAATCTAGATGTAGATAGTTGAGACTGCTAACAAACAACAAGAAACATAAAATCAATATTCTAAGAAGAACAACATTAAAAACTTTGATCATAGGTGAAATTTCTTCAAGGGGAACAAGAACATGAACAATAATAGGAAAGAGACCCATTTTGTGTAACATGTAAATAAATAAATAAATAGAAGACTTGAAAGTATTCCTACAATTTTTTTTATCTTGAGCTAGGTCAAAGACAAGTGGCATAAAAACATAGCTAGGCTTCCATAATTGTAAAAAAATCCTAGCTCTTAAGTTAGAGTTATTTTGACATCCATTGTGACCATAAATTTGAGTAGCACAAAAAAAATTATGTTGTTATATGATTAATGTTCCCCTTAGGATTCTTGACATGGCTTAACCGTCTCCCGGGGATGCATTAATTTTAGTAGTTGTATCAGGCATTGACAGGTTGACCTTTGGGTGTAAACACAACTATGGGGCCAACAATTGGTATTAGAGCCAAAGGTGCTAGGATTGAATCCCCTCGAGTAACACTATTGGAGTGGTTGTTGGTAGATGGTACATGTTGCCCTCAAGATTTGTGGCATGGCTTAACCATCTCTCATGGATCCATTAACTATGGTGGTTGTACCAAGCATTAATAGGCTAACCTTTTGGCGCAATGATAGGCTAACCTTTTGGGGCCAATAGATAACTAAGTCACTTGTGTCTATAGTCAATATCACAATAGGAGTGCAAATGTTGTTCACCACTTTCTCCAGGTAGTGGATAGCAATTGATTTAAAATTTATTATATTTGATTATAGAATAATTCTGAAATGCCATGTGTTCCTCTCTTTGTGAGGGGGGTTGACCATTGAATCTAGATGTCTATGAATTGATTGTCCAAGCGGCAAGTTGATTTTAAAATTTTCATTAGTGTCTTGACCATTATGATCATTCTAGTTCATTTGTACATAACGAGAGGTAGTTGAGAAAGCCTACTATTTTAGGTAAATGTGAACATGCCAAAAATGATGTCTTGTAGATTGATTATCAAATTACAAATCTAGTGTTAATGTCTCTTTCAAAGTTTGCTACAAAATAATGTCTACAATATTTGGGTATGTGCATGATCATGATGGGCCAAAAAGTGGTTATATGATGGGTATATGGATGACGACTATTTTTTTACCCAAAATTGATGAAATAAAAGGATTTTTAAGGAGATTCTTAGCTTTCCACCAATATAAAACACTCTTTACTTTGAATTTAATAAATAATTATTATTCATTTTTTATTTCAATTATGACTAAAGTATTGATTGATAGGCTAATTGAAAGACATCTATAGCTTTCAAATGGTATCACATTCTATGCTTTGCATACTATAGGATAAAAAAAATGAATTTCATGAAGTTTTGACCAAGTTAAGGTGGCCAGACATATAAGTATTTATATTTTTTGAAAGTTGTAATAAAAAAAATCATAATAATTATTTACTTGGAAAAAAATTACAAAATAATATGCATCACATTGGGACATGAGTCCTCTACTTCTATCTAAAATATTATAAAAAAATATTATCATTTTATGGTGGTTAGGGTGGTTAGACAAACACCTACTTCTTATTTTTTCCCTAAAATTTAAGTACTACTGCATTGAAATTTCAAATTTTCACCAAATAGAATATATTTTTTAAAAATAAACCTAGTAGTTTAGAAATCACATTTAATTTTCTACAGATTCTATTGTTACATATTTTTGAAATAATATAAATAACTTATTCAAATTTTTATGTCAAGTTGCCTAACTTTGATTTTTTTGAATTTTTGGCCATTGAAGAGCTTATTTTTCTATCATGATCCTATAAATACCCAATTTGGCATGGTAAAATTTCTTTTGTAACTTATTTCTATTTGTAAAAGAGCTTTTCTGTACCACAAGATTTAACCTAGAAGTCCAGGCCTAGAAGTAAATAGTCATATTGAAATTGAGTGCATTTGATTGTAAGGGAACACTTTCATAGAGAAAATATGTTTCATAATAATCTTGGTTATGGGTATGTGTAGGATCATGATGGGCCAAAAAGTGGCAATATGATGGGTATGTGTAGGGTATGCGACTAATGACTTTCTTTTAACCCAAAATTGATGAAACAAAAAGTTTTTTTAAAGGATATTATCAGCTTTCTACCAATATAAATTATGCTTTAGTTTGAATTTAATAAATAATTATTATTTATTTTCATTTTGAATTATGACTAAACTCTTGATTGATAGGCTGATTGAAAAAAATCTATATCTTTCAAAAGGTATCAAATTTTTTGAATATGAAATATGCGTCACATTTTATACTTTGCATACTATAGGATTAAAAAAAAAAAATCATAAAGTTTTCACCTAGTTAAGGTGGTCAGACATACGAGTTTTTATATTTTATAAAAGTTGTAATAAAAAATTCATAATGTCCTAGGAACCCTAACTAGATTGACTATAAACCTCACAAGGTGACTCAATTCTCAACAAGGAAGACCTAGGAGGGGGTTCTTTAAGCTATAAGGGTTCACCACCAAGAAAAAGCTTGGAAAAGAAAACTTTGAATTCAACTCACAAAACCTAGTAATGCAAGCTAAATGAAAGATGCAAATGATGAAATAATGCAACAAAAAGTTAGTATATGTGTACCTAGGAAGTCTTGAAATCTTGTGAGGATTCTGGAAATGCAAATAAGCTATCAAAATATGCTATGGATGACAAATATTCCCTTACTATTTTCTTAGTCCCACTGCTATTTTTTAGGCAAAATGCAAAATCTTTGGATGCCAAAATAAAACCCAAAAGAATCTCTACAAAATTCCTTTGGAGGACAAAGATTCCCTTACTACCATCTTAGTCTTATTTGAGTTTTTGAAATCTCTAAAAGTGATCCTGAGGCTTGATGTTTGCACTTCCTTCTTCTCTAATCTTAGGATGTAAAACTTCTAGATTTGGCCTATAGGTGAGTTTCCATGAAGATGATAACTTTTCAATGTGCATATGCATATTTTCACTGCAAATGATCTTTAAGTCTTTAACCTAAATCTACAATCACAAACATGCAAGAGAGGAAAAAATTTGTTGACTTTTAATAAATGGTTGGTCTTATGCTTAGGTTTATGTTTACAATTATGTTTTGTCGTTTAGGGATTATGAATGGGTTTAGTTTCAAGGTTAGGTTTATGGTTAGGTTTAGGCTTAGGCATCTTAGGTTTATGGTTAGGTTTTACTATTAGTCTTAGAGTTAGGGTTAGGATATAAGATAGTATTAGGGGTAGGCTACCTTAACCCTGTCTCTAACCCTAAATATAGCCCTAACCATAAACCAAACCTTAAACCAAATACAATAAAAATTCCCAAAGTCTAACTCTAACTCTAACTCTAACCCTAAAAATTAAGCTTAAATCTAATCCTAACACTAAACATGATATTATCATAACCTTACATAAACCTAACGATAATCCTTGTGGAAATGATAAAAGTATCCCTTTACTTTTCCTTGATCGTTTGGCCCTCCTTGTTTGAGAATTAATTTTACCTTAGTTTAGTGTTGTAATGTACTTTACAAATTCACATTAGGTATTGGGCCCTTGTGAACTTAGTTGTACCTTATTTTAAGGTGTTGTACAGTGTTGTCATGCACTTTCACACTTCCCTAGGGTATTCATTAATAATCAAATTTCTTTATGCTTTACTTGGAATATTTTGCATCCACAAGCCTCATTCAATGCATCTTTTCAAGGATAATCATGACATAAAAAAACATCCAATCATAAATCATGTCTTTTTAGGTTGTGTAGCCCATATTTGGTGATCTAGGACTCATACACCACCTTGGGCATATGATTCCAACCTAGGTTTTTCGGCCCCAATCCTAATTTTAAATCATTCTAAGCAATTTGGAAAATGTAAACCCCATAATTAATGCCTAATGGGACTCATACATCACTTTTGGCATATGAGTCTTGTGTGACCCAAAATCAAGCTTAATTCAAATTCTTAGTGGGATTTTTTTCTCCTTGATCTAATGTCTGCTTGTAGTGCTCTAATTTCAGGAAATTTAGCATAAACAACTATAAATACAAGGTTATTTCCTGCATTTTATACCTAGCAAGTTGAATGATAATCCTTTTACAAAATTTTAGTCCACAAGATCATTATAGTGTTTACAAGAACCTTCAATAGCATTCAAGGGTTGATTATCAAGTGTTTAGAGCATTACTCAAGCATCAAGCATTATGTCAAAGCAATCATGCATCATGTTTATTTTTTAGCTAACAATTGTGATGTAGGGTTTGGAGAATGATGACAATTTTGTAGATTTTAGAAGTTCTAGTCACATCTCTACCAGATTTTAGTTTCTACCCAGAAACCCTAATCAGGAACTAAATCTCACAACCTATCATATGAGTCCCAGTCAACATTAAAATAAGTTTTTTTAGAATTTAGAGCTTCATCCAGTCCTCTTTAGATTTCTAGGTGCACACCTTTCGTGTATCATATTTTTGTTCTATTTAAAATACACTTTTAGGTCATTTAGAGAAGTATTGCACTGCATTAGGTTTAACAATTAGGTCTTTCATTTCATTAGTCTTTCAAATCCCTAGCTTGCTGGTGAACCCCTCTTTAGTTTATAATCAGAACCTAGGACAACCTTATTGTAAGATCTCTTTCTCATTTTCATAATTTAGATTGAGATCTCTAGTGTTTCTCATTTTAATTGCTTACATTAACTCTCATTATCCTATCCTTATCCTTAACCCACATGGTCAAAATAACCTCTAACCCTAAACATAACCCTAAAGACTTATTGAAAATATAATTGTGCCATAGAAAAAAAGGACCCTTTGCTTGACATGGGATTAATTGGACTTAATGAGGCTTTGATTCAAGGGTTGTGAGGAATTTTATTCTTCCACACTAGGTCGTCGACCCTTGCAAATTGAATAACATTCTTTCAACAATGTCTTGTAAAGGCATTGTAAGATGCTTTCACACTTTTCTAGATTTAATGAACCCATTTTTTGTTAATTCAACATTATAAAAGTTTTTTAAGAACATTATCAAATCAATCTAGAAAGTTTGTAAAATAAAATTAATGTTAAACTAGTATTCTAATGTGCCTCACACATTCACATTGGTTATTGTGCCTTCCTAGGTTGTATGGACCTCATTTTAGTGTTGAAAAATGTATTTAATCACACTTTCACATTGAATTCTATGTCCTAAGCCCCATTTGACATTCATATCATCACTAATAGTCCCATATTAGCCCATATTATGCATCTCGAGCCTTAAAATGATCAAATACCTGACAAAATTGCATTTTAGACCTTATTTTCTGATCTCCTAGAATTTGAGCTATCAAATTGACCCCTATGGAACCCATTCGCCATGCATGGTGAATCAGTCCCATCTAGGTGGGATCCATTCTCCATGTGTGACGAATGAGTCCCATTTGGTTCAATTTTGATCTTTGAGTGGGAAAAAAAGTGAAATTTGAGTTTCATATTACTTCATGTCAGCCTATGATGAGGCATTACCAGTAAAAATGGGTGAATTTCCTATAAATATAAGTCTTTTAAATAATTTTGATGTCTTTGATCTCTTATCATTCATTCATCCATCATTCTTATATCCCAAGTCAAGCAACTTAGGGTTTTTTCATTGCAAGACATCAAGAAAGCTCCTAAATACATTCAAGGGTTGAATCTCTTTCCATTGCTATAGAAATTCAAGATCAAACATCATGGAAAGTTAATCAACTCCATTATTGTATATTTCATTCCATTCTTTCATCATTTTGGTTTAGTTACCTAAAAGGGGTTTGACCAAGCCAAACCCCCATGCCCTAACATTAAACATCTCTCTCTCTTCTCTTGTTTGTTTGCAAATTTAAGATTCCTAGAAGCTTTGAAATCATTGAAGATCAAGTTCCAAGGTTGCTCAAGTCTTCTATTTATTCATGAATACAAAATATCAAGAAAAACTCATTTTCAATCAATGTTTCAAAAGCGTAGACCTGTAGGATGTCAAAGTGGAGATCAAAACCTCTGAATTGTACTTTTGAAAATCCAAAATTTCAAAAATGGACTCATTATCCATGGGTGGAAAATGAATCCCACTTCTAGGTCAGTTTTGTGTTTTCTACATTTTTTGATACCCTTTTTTTAGATACAAGTTCCCACACATTTTGGAAAAAGTAGGATTGATTCACCCATAATGGCAAGTGATTCCCTACAAACCTAGAAAACAACATAAAAAATATTTCAAATTTCCCTTCCAACCTCCATCAAGATTCTAGGTGCACACTTTTAGTTTGGTTCATTTTTTATGCTATTTGCTTTTCATTCTTAGATGATTTTGCATTACACAATGTGCTTTCAAACAAGTCATATTTCCTAGGCATCACTTTCATAATCAATCAATTTCATAGCTTAGTTTCACTTAGATCATCTCATTTAGTCTTAACTTCATTATACAATCCTTTATTTGAGTGAAGCTACCTAGATTTTGGGTGTGGGATCTATCTCTTTTCATTAGGTCAAAGACCCTAATTAAGCAAAAGAGACCTAGCATTTCTAGTCCCAAAAATCTATAGTCCATTTTGCTAAGCCTACTTTTCAAACTTTTTCTTATCTGATTTTGGAGTCTTTCATCATAGATCTAGCCTTGCATTAGGATTTTCATGATTCATTTGCATGCTATTTGTTTCATGTTTCATTTATAAAAACCTGCATTTAAGTTGCATTATTAGCATCTAAATTCATTTCCACTATCTGAAATTCTATGTTTTTCAATTCTTTCAGCATTATAGCACTCAGAAAACATAAAAATACCTCAATTTTTTTTTGAAAAATCTGAAAAAGTCCATACTGGGACTCATTCTCCATCCTGGGCAAATTAGTCCCTTTTGACCCCTGAATTTACATTTTACAAAACTTAGAAATAATTTTTTTAAGCTTTCATTTGGTGCCTTAACCTACCTATGTTAGTTAGTTGCATTTCACTAGATTTCACTTAAAATAGCTCATTTCATGCATTTACATTTTTCAAGTCATTTCCCAATTGGTGCATAGTGTAATTAGAAAATTACCTTGTTTCAAATCTGAAAATTGCATTTCATTTTAAGTCATTGCATTGCACTTTATTTACTTTCTCATGTTAGTATGTGTTCTCTGAAAACATTCCATGTTTCTAGAATAGGAAGTGTCTTGTATGATTCTATTTTTCATATACATAATCTAGGACAACAAAGTAAAACATTTGATAAGCATTTTGTATACCCTTCTAGTACTTATCGTATTTGCAAGAATATAATAACATAATTGGATGCAAGTGTAGACAATCATGACACTCGTACTTGGTCTTAATCTCGGTTTGAGTTTTTGAAATCTTTGAAAGTGATCCTAAGGCTTGATGTCTGCAATTCCTTCTTCTCTAATCTTAAGTTCAGAAACATCCAAATTTGGCCTATAGGTGAGTTTCCATCAAGATGATAACTTTTCTATGTCACTTTGCAACTTTTCACTGCAAATGATCTTCAAGTCTTGAACATAAATCTACAATCAAAAACATGCAAGAGAGGAAAATATTATTGATTGTTAATAGGTTTATGGTTATGTTTATGTTTACAATTATGTTTTGTGGTTTAGGGAATATCGATGGGTTTAGTTTCATGGTTAAGTTTTTTATTAGGTTTAGGCTTAGGGAGCTTAGGTTTATGGTTAGGTTTGACTATTAGTTTTAGGGTTAGGTTTAGAATATAAACTAGTATTAGGGGTAGGCTACAATAACCCTAACTCTAACCCTAAATATAGCCCTAACTGGAAACCAAACCTTAACCCAAATCCAGTAAGCAACACCAAAGTCTAACTCTAACTCTAACCCTAAAAATAAGATTAAATCTAATCCTAACCCTAAATGTGATATTATCATAACCCTAACCTAAAACTAACCATAATCCTTGTGGCAACAATAAAATTATCCCTTTACTTTTCCTTGCTCTTTTGGCCCTCCTTGTTTGCATTAATTTTACCTTTGTTTAGTGTTGTAATGTACTTAACACATTCACATTAGGTCTTGGGCCCTTGTGAACTTAGTTGTACCTTATTTTAAGGTGTTATAAAGTGTTGTTATGCACTTTCACACTTCCCTAGGGTTTTCATTAATAGTCAAACCTCTTTATGCTTTAATTGGCCTTATTTTGCATCCACAAGCCTCATTCAATGCATCTTTTCAAGGATAATCCTAACATAAAAAATATCCAATCATAAATCATGTCTTTTTAGGTTGTGTAGTCCATATCTAGTGATCTAGGACTCATACACTACCTTGGGCATATGGGTTTGGCCTAGGTTTTTGGGCCCTAATCCTAATTTCACATCATTCTAAGCAATTTGGAAAATGCAAATCCCATAATTAATGCCTTATGGGACTCATACACCACTTTTGGCATATGAGTCTTGTGTGGCCCAAAATCAAACTTAATTCAAATTCTTAGTGGGATTTTGTCCTCTTAGATTTGATGTCTGCTTGTAGTGTTGTAATTTCAGGAGCATAAACAATTATAAATTCAAGGTTATTTCATGCATTTTATACCTAGCAAGTTGAATGATAATCCTTATACCAAATTTGAGTCCATAAGATCATTATAGTGTTTACAATAACCTTCAATAGCATTCAAGGGCTGATTATCAAGTGTTTTAGAGCATTATTCAAGCATCAAGCATCATGTCAAAGTAATCATGCATCATGTTTATTTTTCAACTAACAATTGTGGTGTAGGGTTTGATGATTCAACCTAGTATTTAGTTCAATATCTATCACATTGAAGCAAGAGTCAAAATCTACATCCATTAGAGCCACTTCTTACATGTTTGCAGCACTTTAGTGCCAAGATTATCCATGTTGAAACATTACATTTTTTTCATTCATCATTCTCTTTTCCTATTTCATTTCATTTGAAGGTTTGATTACCAAAATAGGGTTTGACCAAGAAAAACCATTTTCCACTAACAAAATAGCATTTTCCCCTCTCCTTAGTGCATAATTTGTAGGTCTAGGTTGAAGACAAATTGAAGAGAAAGTTTGGAGAATGATGCCAATTTTGTAGATTTTAGAAGTTCTAGTCACATCTCTACCAAATTTCAGTTTCTACCCAAAAACCCTAATCGGGGACTAAATCATCCAACTTATCATATGAGTCCTAGTTAACATTAAAATAATTTTTTTTAGAATTTAGAGCTTCATCCAGTCCTCTTTAGATTTACAGGTGCACACCTTTTGTCTCTCATATTTTTGTTCTATTTGACATACACTTTTAGGTCATTTAGTGAAGTATTTCATTGCATTAGGTTTAACAATTAGGTCTTTCATTTCATTAGTCTTACCAAGCCCTATCTTGGTGGTGAACCCTTATTTAATTTATAATCAGAACCTAGGACAACCCTATTGTAAGATATCTTTCTCAATTTCATACTTTAGATTGAGATCTCTAGGGTTTCTCTTCAATGAAATGATTGTGAAATCTGTTAATTTTTGTCCTAAACCATAAAGAAAATTCCAATTTCTGAAGTTTCAATCCTAACTAATAGCCTAACCCTTACTCTTACCCTAACAATAGTAATAAACCCTAAACCTATCCCTACACCTAAGCCTAACCATAACCTCAACAGTAAAATAAAACCCACCCCTAATCTCTAAACCATAAATCATAATCATAAACCTAAGCTAATTCTAACCTGAACCTATTCATCTATCATTAATTACTTTAACTCTCATTATCCTAACCTTATCCCTAACTCTAACCCTAATTATAATCCCCACCTTAACCCACATCTAAAAAACAACCTCTAACCCTAAACATAACCCTAAAGCCTTACTTAAAATATAATTGTGCCATAGAAAAAAAGGACCCTTTGCTTGACATGGGATTAATTGGATTTAATGAGGCTTTGATTCAAGGGTTGTGAGGTATTTTATTCTTCTGCACTAGGTCTTGGACCCATGCAAATTGAATAACATGCTTTCAACAACATCTTGTAAAGGTGTTGTAAGATGCTTTCACGCTTTTCTAGATTTAATGAACACGTTTTTTCTTAATTCAACATTATTAAACCTTTTTAATAACATTATCAAATCAATCTAGAAGGTTTTTAAACTAAACTTAATGTTAAACTAGTGTAGTAATGTGACTCACACATTCACATTGGTTCTAGTGCCTTCCTAGTTTGTATGGACCTCATTTTAGTGTTGAAAAATGTATTTAATCACACTTTCACATTGAATTCTATGTCCCAAAAGCCCAATTCAACATTCACATCATCACTAATAGTCCCATATTAACCCATATTATGCATCCTAAGCCTCAATGATCAAATACCTGACAAAGCTGCATTTTAGACCTTATTTCCTTATCCCCTAGAATTTGAGCTATCAAATTGACGCCTATGGAACCCATTTGCCATGCGTGGTGAATTAGTCCCATCTAGGTGGGATCCATTCTCCATGTATGGAAAATGGGTCTCATTTGGTTCAATTTTGATCTTTGAGTGGCAAAAAAACTGAAATTTGAGTTTAATATTACTTCATGTCAGCCTGTGATGAGGTATTACTAGGAAAAATGGGTGAATTTCCTATAAATATAATTCTTTTAAATAATTTTGATGTCTTTGATCTCTTAACATTCATTCATCCATCATTCTTTTATCTCAAGTCAAGGAACTTAGGGTTTTATCATTGCAAGACATCAAGAAAGCTCCTAAAGACATTCAAGGGATGAATCTTTTTCTATTTCAATATAAACTCAAGATCAAACATAATGGAAAGGTAATCAACTCCATTATTGTATATTTCATTCCATTGTTTGATCATTTTGGTTTAGTTACCTAAAAGGGGTCTGACCAAGCAAAACCCCCATGCCCTAACATTAAACATCTATCTCTCTTGTCTTGTTTGTTTGCAGATTTAAAATTCCTAGAAGCTTGGAAATCATTGAAGATCAAGTTCCAAGGTTTCTCAAGTCTTCTCTTCATTCAACAATTCAAAATATCAACAAGAAACCATTTTCAGACCTGTAAATCAAAGTTTCAGAAGCGTACACCTATAGGAAGTCAAAGTGGAGATTGGAACCTCTGAATTCTACTTTCGTAAATCCAAAAATTCAAAAGAGGACACATTCTCCATGGGTGGAAAATGAACCCCACTTTTAGGTTAGTTTTGTGTTTTCTGCATTTTTTGATAGCCTTTTGTCAGAAACAAATTCTGACACATTTTGGCAGAACTAGGACTAATTCACCCAGAATGGAAAGTGATTCCCTAAAAACATAGAAATCAACATCAACAACATTTAAAATGTCATTTCCAGCCTCCATCAAGATTCTAGGTGTACACTTTTAGTTTAGTTCATTTATTCAATGCAGTTTGCTATTCATTCTTAGATGATTTTGCATTACACAATGTGTTTTCAAACAAGTCATATTTCTTAGGCATCCCATTGATAATCAATCAATTTCATAGCTTAGTTGCACTTAGATTATCTCATTTAGTATTAACTTCATCATACAATCCTTTATTCGAGTGAAGCTACCTAGATTTTGTGTGTGGGACCTATCTCTTTTTATTAGGTGAAAGACCCCAATTAAGTAAAAGAGACCTAGCATTTCTAGTCCCAAAAATCTATGGTCCATTTTAGTGAGCCTGCTTTTCAAACACTTTCTTATTTGATTTTGGAGTCTTTCATCATAGATCTAGCCTTGCATTAGGATTTGCATGATTCATTTGCATGCTAGGTGTTTAATTTTTCATTTATAAAAAGTGCATTTAAGTTGCATTTTTGGCACCTAAATTCATTTCCACTCTCTAAAATTCTACATTTTTGAATTATTTCAGCATTATAGCACTTAGAAAACATAAAAATACCTTTTTTATATTGAAAAATCCTAAAAGGTCCATACTGGGACTCATTCTCCATCCTAGGCGAATTAGTCCCTTTTGACCCCTGAATCTGCATTTTACAAAACTCAGAATTCAATTTTTAAGCTTCCATTTGGTGCCTTAACCTACCTATATCAATTAGTTGCATTTCTATTACATGCATTTCACTAGATTTCACTTAAAATAGCTCATTTCATGCATTGTTTCATTTTGCATTTACATTTTTCATGTCATTTCCCAATTGGTGCATAGTGTAATTAGAAAATTACCTTGTTTCAAATCTGAAAATTGCATTTCATTTTAAGTCATTGCATTGCACTTTATTTACTTTCTCATGTTTGTATATGTTCTCTTAAAGCATTCCATGTTTCTAGAATAGGAAGTGTCTTGTATGATTCTATTTTTCATAAACATAATCTAGGACAACAAAGTAAAACATTTGATAAGCATTTTGTATACCCTTCTAGTACTTATCGGATTTGCAAGAATATAATAACACAAGAGGATGCAAGTGTATACAATCATGACACTCCTACTTGGTCTTCTCCCAATACCTCTCCTATTAGTGATGAAGGTATTTTGGTGAAAGGAGCTACAAGCACTTTGAGTCTTGATTGTCCCTCTCATCTTCAGCCTTTGGAAAACATTAGAAAATGAGAAGATGAAATCATGCATACCACCTTACCTAATCTCCATAACCATGACAATCAACCTTTTCCATCTCCTAATATCCCTCCTCAATGTCAAGAGGATAGGTTGGTATTATAAGAAATCCCTATTAAGAATCATGAAACCCTTGATCCTCCCTTCCCTAATGTCCCTATCCTATGGGAAGATCTATTTGAAAACCATAGTGATCCTTCTCTTGATGCCTCCCTCACTTGTGATGAAGCTACTTTACACACTTCAAAATTGGATGAACATATTACAAGCTCTCCTAGTTAGGTAGATAACATAGCACTAGAGAATTAGACCTTAACAACAATAGACACTCAATTAACACCTTCTCATAATCATCCCCCTCTTGACACTCCTATCATTGATCATTCCCCTATTAGTGATGAATTCATTTTGGAAGAACCTATCCTTACATTTCAACAATATGTGGCTTTTTGTTCTCCTAAAATGTCTCCTTCTAGGGAGAATATCTTGGTGCTAGAAAATGACAACTATCATAAAGTATCTTCCTTCCATAAACAAATGATTCTTGATTTCCCTTCCTTAAAGCTCCATTAAACCACCACCACTAAGGTGATGAATGAGAAAGTTTCCATTAGATACTCTTTGATCATTGGACCTCATACATACCCTGTGGGAGATCCTAACAGCACTCTAATTCTCTACCCCCCTTCACACAAACAATCAACTCAAAATAAACCTAAACTTATCCTATACCCACCTCAGAATGATGTATTGCAACAGATGTGTTATAATACTATTGCTCATACATTTAACACTTCAAATAATCTGCAACCACCACAATCAACCCCAATTCCTTTACCTTTACCGAATCCATCTAGTGCTCCTCGTTACATCCCACACACAAAGGAGTATGATCTTGTCGAACAATTAAAGAATACTCTTGCAATGATTTCCCTTTGGGATTTACTTTAGAACTCACCAAATTACCACACTTTTCTTTAAACAACCTTACAACAAATTTCATTTCCTCCTAGTGCAACTCTGAATGATGTGGTAGCTTTAATCCATAGCACAAATCTTGACATTACTTTCCATCAACACGAGCTCCCTCCTTTATAGTTGCAAAAATGAAACAAAGCTTTCATGATCATCACTCAATACAACACAAAAGGGATAAAGATAACTCAGATTGTAGATAATGGTCTTGCTCTTAATGTGTGTAGTGTGAGTCTTTTGAATAGGATTGGCATTCATAGATCCACAAAGGAACCGCTAGGGGTAATCATTATACCTCTTACCGTTAGAGTGGTAACCTTGAATACACCAATCCATGTCATGCCTTATTAACTTTCATGTAATCTTATCTTAGGTACATAGTGGATTCATGCCATGAACGGTGTGCCCTCCACTCTTCATCAAAAAATGAAATACATTTACAACAACAAAGTATACACACTTGATGCTAACCCTGCACCTTATACTATCTTACAACTCAAGAAAACTAAAGAAAGCCCATTGAACAAATTAACACCAACCACACAAGTGGAACCTACACAAAAAAATGAAAAAAAAATTTGAACATCACACAATATTATTGGATGACGATTAGGGTTCCTTAGATTTTGAGCATAACTTCATGGGAAAATACAATATCATCCTCCAAATCATCCAAAAAGATTCAAACAAGGAAAAGATACAACAATAATGTGAACACAAACTTTAGATGACCTTTTGAAAACATCCACATCAACCACTTTAGACAAAGAAGTGAAATACACAACAACCTTTGAAAAACATAATAACGAACAACCTCCCAATCCAAAAGCCATGAAAATGATTTATGTAAAAGGCTTTGAGCTTAATAAATAGCTTGGATATAGTGGAAAAGGATGTGGTGCTAACGAACAAGATATTTACAACCCTATCGACCCTCTCACACAAAAAACAACTCATGTTCTTGGTTATTTTTCTATAATAGAGATCGCCAAACCTTCACCCAACATCACCAATCTCCCAAAACACACTCCTAAATCATCCTTAACAACTAGTGGTCTTGAACATCATCCTTTACCAAAAATGCAACACACATGTACACCTTTGCTTAATCTCAATGTCATCTTGCAAAATGTTCATGATTTGAATTTGTTAGGTTTTTTACCTTCCTATAATGGGAAGAAAAAAATCTTGCAATCTAGAGAAACTTGTGTATGTATCACATCCAATACTAAGCAAGATTTATCTTTCAAGCAAATCACAAAACCACCTTATCCTCTTGATCAAGTGGGTATTTTGTTGAGACTCCTCCAAGATCACTTGATCACCCTCCCTCCTAGAACTCCTAAGAAATGCTATTCCAAGACTTCCTTCTATGCCTACCATAGAGTTCATCATTTCTTCACTCATGAATGTAATGCCTTGAGTCATAAAATACCACATTTTTAGGAGTTTTCTATGCTTACTTATGTGGGGGCACCTCATTCCTCTAATCGCTATTATTTTCACTCTCGCCTACATTTTATAAATCGTTTCAGCTCACCTTTGTCCTATACTCAGTGGGGACAAGGGGTTTAGCAAGCCTTGTCCTCCTATTTCACTTGTGGTTGCCTCATTTGGGCTGGTGGTGAACCTTCATGAATACATAAGAGGAAGCTTGAGATGTGGATGACATGCCTTTAGTTGGCTTTCATATGACATACTTCTCTTTTTCATGATGTAGCTTATCAGATACATATAAATTGGAATAGGGCTTTACGAGTAAGCTCTCATGTCTTCTTTTCTCTTCTTCTACTTTAAAGCAATTGCTCACAGTACTGGTGTTCACAATTTCTTTAAAGTGGGGGCATACATCACCACTCATATTTCATTGTGTGATTTCTTCTTATGCATCATTCTCTTGGTAGAGTCATTGGGCTTGATTCCCTCCAAGAGTGTGATACTTCTTTGACACATCCTCTCTTGGAGACATTAAGCACAATTTCCCCTAAGATTTGACCTTGCACAAACTAAAAAAAATACCTTTGAACATTCCTAACAATACCTTACATTGACAATGTCTATGAGTGCCAAGCATACAAAGTTTTGCTTACCACATAGAGCTCAAAAATCATTTCCTTTATGGTGCCTTCTTAAATTTAGAAGGACCTATAACTTTGGTATGATTTGGGAAGCCCACTCAGTGACACGAATTTCCCCATATCCACCTATGCATTTTGTGAGTGTATACCAACTACCATATGTATTTCACCCTTTGGCCTTCTCACCCAACGAACAACCAAGAAGTTTTGCTGGCCTAAAGTGAGTATGCATTTTATTTTTTGACAAACAACCTAGATCTGATCCACAACTAGTTGGAAAAAAAATCAAAGCTTGATCCTCACTTTTATGTTCTCTCTTCTAATACTTTCCATTGCATGATTTTTGTATCTTGTTGGTTTGACTTAGGATCTTCGATCCTCGAGGCTTGCTCAATGTCCTTTTATCTTTTACATTCTTTGTCATCTGCATATATACATGTGGATCTCTCTTGAATGTCTACTTTAGTGTGAGTTTGAAGCAAGTTCATCCTCTCACTAAAGTGGGGGCTAAATGTGTCATAGAAAAAAAGGAGCCTTTTCTTGAAATGGGATTAATTGGACTTAGTGAGACTTTCATTTAGGCATTGTGAGGCATTTTATGAATCCCTGCTAGTTTTGGACCCTTGCAAATTGAATAACATGCTTTCAACATCTTGTAAAGGTGTTGTAAAGTGTTGTAAGATGCTTTATGCTTTTCTAGACTTAATGAACACATTTTTTCTTAATTCAACATTATAAAATGTGTTTAATAATATAATCAAATCAATCTAGAAGGCTTCTAAAATAAACATAGTGCTAAACTAGTTTTTTAATGTGTCTCACAAATTCACATTAGTTCTTGTGCCTTCCTAGGTTGTGTGGACCTCATTTTAGTGTTGAAAAGTGTATTTAATCACACTTTCACATTTAATTTTGTGTCCCAAGCCCCATTTGACATTCACATCATCACTAATAGTCCCATATTACCCATATTGTGCATCTTGAGGCTCAAATTGATCAAATATGCAACAAAGTTGCATTTTAGACCTTATTTCCTTATCTCCTAGCATCTGAGCTGTCAAATTGGCCCTTGTGGGAACCATTTGCCAATTAAGGTGAATTAGTCCAATCTAGGTGGGACCCATTCTCCATGTGTGGTGAATGAGTCCCATTTGGCTCAATTTTGATCTTTGAGTGAGAAAAAAGTCAAATTTGAGTTTAATATTACTTCATGTCAGCCTGTGATGAGGTATTTCTAGGAAAAATGGGTGAATTTCCTATAAATATAAGTCTTTTAACTCATTTTGACATCTTTGATCTCTGATCATTTATTCATCCATCATTCTTCTATCTCAAGTCAAGAAACTTAGGGTTTTATAATTGCAAGACACCAAGAAAGATCCTAAAGAAATTCAAGGGCTAAATTTTTTTCCATTTCTATAAAAATTCAAGATCAAACATCATGGCAAGGTAATCAACTCAATTATTGCATATTTAATTCCATTCTTTCATCATTTTGGTTTAATTACCTAAAAAGGGCTTGACCAAGGCAAACTGCCATGCCCTAACATTCAACATCTCTCTCTCTCTCTCTCTTGTCTTGTTTTTTTGTAGATTTAAGATTCCTAGAAGCTTGGAAATCATTGAAGATCAAGTTGCAAGTTTTATCAAGTCTTTTCAACAAATAACTAGTGCATCACTTGAAGGAAAAACACCAAATAATCCTTGTGGGTTGCAAGAGTATGAAATGTAGTAATAAAATGTTATCATTTCTAGCATCTACATAATTGAGAAAATAAAATTAGGGTTCATCCAATGGTGCATGAGAGCCCTGATAAATTTCATGGGGTTTCTTACCTAAGTAATGTGAACTATAGGATGAACTAAATAGTGGATGACTAATTTCTTCTAGGGCTATTAATGTGTTCTTCTATAATGACTATAAATATACAAGCCATTGGATCAAAACAAGATCAATGACCACCATTCTCTTTGCTAAATTTATATTAAACAATCATAGAAAACACTGAAAGAGAACTTATAAAATATTAAATATCATCACAGGGGCATACCATCTTCCAATTTTAGGCCAAACAAGTAAACACAAAAATATTAATTGAAACTTGAGTACTAGTAGGGGCTCAACCAATATTTTTTCAAGGTAATAAATATACAAAGGGTCTGATTTATTCTAAAAAATAATCTCATGAAGAATCTCTTCAAACCTAAACATTACATAGGATTTATTCCTAAACAATGAGGCTTTGATGGATTCCAAAAAAAATTAATTTATACATTAATGATTGATCATATATTAGTTCTAAATTAGGAAAATATGTGAAGGATCTAAGTCAAATCTTTGACTATGTAACATTACACACTACACACACATGAACACAATGGAATTACATTGGAATCTTAGGGAACTAGTGATAAGGATTCTCTTCACAAATATGAAAATAGCATTAGAAAATCATAATTAAATAATTATAAAAATAAATATAATCCCTCCAAGGGATGACATAAATCTAATAAAATTTTAAATTTATAAAAATCTAAACATTAACTTAAAAACAATCTAAATTCATTGGTTTGGGATCTTAAATTAAAGTTTGGTGTTTACAAGACCATTTTAAAGATTATTTTGTTTAACCCTAGTTAATAACCTTCTCAAGTTTTGTTTTACCTGTCTGTACATAATTTGACTGTCTGAAACTTCAAATTTTCCACACATCACTCTTAATCATTTGATCTAAAAACCCAAGAATATGAAAAAAAAAACTACTAAGATTGTATCCACCAAATTTTAGAAAATTTCAATGGGTAAAATGCGAGGGACACAAAATTTGCATGCCACTATTTACCCTAATTAGGTTTTTCGTAGTTTCATGAAAAATCTCAATAATTTACTCAAATCCTCACCAATTTGCATGAAAAAAAGACTGAAAGAAAGTGTTTGAAGGATCTTTAACTCACAACCAATTAGAAACTATTTCCTACCTATGTATGGCCGTACACAACAAAAATACAAAGAATTTTTGTAGAAAGTGCAAATAAAATAGGGTTTTCTTAATACAAACTCATAACTCCAATCACCCACAAGTTACAAAATGGTTACAAGGCCTTTTTAAAGGAATTCCAACATGTGCCTTCAGTTTCTAACTACGTCCAATCAACTAGACCTTTAAGACTTTACATCGTCCATATGTTGCATTGTGCAAATTTACATTTGTTTTTTTAATTTTGCCAATTTGTGTTGACAACCTTTTACATGTTTGCAACATTTAACCCGAACAACCTCCTAATAATCTATACATGAGTAGAATGACTCATCTAACCTAAAAAAATTCACAACTCAGGAAAAATGGCATAAAGAAAAATTTCAAACTAAATGATAACTAAAAGTTATAATTTCACAAACCTTCCCTAGGAAGAACATTGGCCTCAACAAAAAATGATCATGAGTAAGACACAATAAAACCTAAAAATAGAAAAAGATAAAAAAAGGGGGTCCTCATTTTAAATGAGGCACTATACAAAGTACAACAAAAATTAATTATTTTCTATGTTTTATTTCATTTTAAATATTCTTGTTTATCTATTATATTAAAACATTGGTTCCAAGTTTTTTTTTTGTTTTTCTTCCATAGAATTAAGCATGGTATTAACTCAAAATGCATTCCACTTAGTTTTGGTTGTATATTCAGTACAAGCTCATTCTTGCATATACAAATGGCTATGGTCACCCACTTACAATCTCCCTCCAATATTTTCAACATTCACAATGCTAAATTCTCATTGATAGTTAAATTTTAATTGGACTATTTTCTTTCATGGCCACTCCAAATATTCTCATAATTAATAGATTCTCATCAGATTACAGTCAATTTATTGAAAATTTTATCATGTCACCATATATGTGAGCCCTATTGATAAATACTCATTTGTTGTTAAAAAGTTATTCAATTCCATAGATGAGAATGCACTTTCAGGAAAAAAAAATTGGGTGTGATGAATTTCCCATCCATTAGATGTTTAGATAAGATGCATTTATTATGGCCAGTTGGAATAGAACTCAATGTGAATTTCCCATTTATTATGGCCAGTTGAAATAGAACTCAATGTGAATAATATGGATGGGGCAAGGCCGCAGAATTCGGCGCTAGAGCCGGTGGTCTGTGCCGATACAATGAATTTACATTCTAACAATTTGTGCTTTCTTTTCTACCATGTTTCGTACTCCCTCATATTTGGGGGAGTACGAGGAGTCCCATATACTCATGGTATCGTGGACTTAAAAAGGACCTTTACCTTTTTTACCTTTTTTTCTCGACGTGACTCATTCTAGTATATCACGAAGAACGTTGCAGTTGGAGGGACCACTACCATGTTTATCACGAAGCTCAGTGTCCTCAATACTAATTTGTCTGTTGTGTCTGCTTTCTTCGTACTACGAACCACTACCATGTTTATCACGAAGCTCAGTGTCCTCAATACTAATTTGTCTGTTGTGTCTGCTTTCTTCGTACTACGATTTGGCAGAATAATTTGTCTCTTTTGTCTGTACGTGCTATGAATAATGTGTTGGCAGAGATAGCTATTTTTTGGAAGAACATCGGGGTTGGACGGAATAATTTAATTTACTTGCTTTGATGACGGCATTTGTTCTTGATTTCCTCCACGTGATTCACTCTAACCATCTAATATATTTTTTTGGAAGTATTGGATAATCATCGCATGGGTTCAGAGGCATCTTTACGCAACCATTTCAGTATTTATTGAGAGTCCCTCTCTCAACTGCTTTACTCATCCAGCAAATATGGTTGGTTATTTGCTAACCCTTCCCTGTAAAGAACTGTTGGTTATTGGTTTAGGTGTTCTTGTCGTTTTTTGTTTTCTTTTACACTGAGTCCTTCTCTCTTTCAGGCAGTCTCCTTTTACAACATGGAGGGCCCGTGGGGTGGTGCAAGTGGAACTAGCTAGACAGATGGTACATACTCCAGTATCAAGAGGATTACAGTAACACATAAAGATATTATCAATGCCATTCAGGTCGAATACCGTCTCAAGGGTGAAAGCCAGGATTATGTTATTTCCGCACCTCAGCATGGAGGCACCGGAGGCACCTTAGGCAAACCCACTCCGGTATTTAATACATAAGATATCTTAAGTTAATTGAATATTTTAAAGTTAATTGAATATTTTTAATTTACTAACTTTTATTATGAAATTATTATATTATTTTCATTGTAATTTTGAAATTATTTCTTTTCAAAATTTACGGCTAGTTTTAATACTAGATATTCTATAATATATTTATTGTTTTAGTTTGAGATTCAAGCAAGTATGCATATTATATTTTAATTGTGATTTATATTACAGATTAATTTCAACGAAGCTGAATACTTGACGAAAATTGAAGGATATGTTGGGAGTTCTAAGGCTTCTGAAAATTTTACTGTAATCACATCTTTGATATTCACAACCAACAAGAACCAATACGGTCCTTTTGGCACTCAATTTGGAAATTATTTTAAATCGACTGGGAAGGGAAAAATTGTTGGCTTCTATGGAATTGTTGGATATTACCTCATTCGCCTCGGCATTTATACACATCAGCCCTAAACTAGTCATATTTATGTTGTGCGATATTCTCTTAGCAAATAAAACAAGTGTCCTCGATTTTGTGGACAATTTCATGGCGTGAATATTATGTTAGCACACAAACCTACCCTACTAAATAAAATATGCCGCCCCCTATTCCACGGTTCTTTTCATCTCATCTATGTAATCTCTCTTATTTTGAAGCCATTGATATTATGTTTACATATATATGGCTTGATGCATTTCCATATATATAAATTGCATCAGTCCCCTCTTTCCCTTTAGAATCAATGGTGCTTTCACCTTATCTATGTGTACTTTTTATTTGCAATAAACATCTATGGATTTATGTACGGTTAGATGCATCACTATAGATTGTCATGTATTTGATATTATATACAATTTATTCATGATACTCTAGTAATAAAAATATTTACATTTAATTCTCATTTGATATGTACTAACAAATTCGTGTCACCAAAAGCTTATGACGTGCACCAACTTTTCATATCATATTTAATTTTATATGCATATTAATGTCCATCAAAGGACTAGTGGGGATTGAAAATCGTACAATTTAAGAAGAAAATTGGAGCAAGAAAGAACATCCCTAAAAATACATAATCCAATATAATCCTAAAGGAAGAAACAATAGGTGGAAAACAACAATCCAATGAAATCAACAATAATCACCCAATGCAATGAACCCTAATAGTGTAGAGAAATGCTTATATAACACTCTAAGTCATAAGGATTTTTCTGATAGGAATGATGTCATGTGCACCACTTTGTCTATGAGGCATTTTGTGTCTCCTACTCGAGCATACAAGCGCACCACATGGCATCTTCCTAATAATGATGTGAGAGGGTTGGAAGATGGAAGCAACATTTAAGAGCCATAAATTATCTGCAAGGTTCAAACTCAAGATAATTTATCAAAAGAATGAATGAGTAACTATTCTAATATGAAATTTCAAGCTATAGTTAATAGGAATGACCTTTCTTTAATTTTATCTCCTATAAAATCTTGGCTACTAGGGAGACTTGGGGATGCAATCTGATGATATAACACATATTTTCACTCAAACCAAATTGGGTTTAGAAAGGTTTGAGTTTTAAGTAATCTTTAAGGATTAAAAATTGGTGTCTTCCTTCAACCTCCAAATGTTACTAATTTCTACGTGAGAAGTGCTATGATTCAATTTTTTGATTGGAACAAGGCATAAATTGAGGGTTATAAACATATTCTCTATTTTACAGAAGCTTAAATGAGGTAACTTAGATAAAGGTATATTTGCAAGAACTTATATTATGCACCTAAAATTTTGAGTACTTACTCTCTGGGCTATATATGAATTGGTTCATAGCAACTCAAAATAACTATAGATGATCCCATCGAATTCAATTCAAAATGTTAATACTTGTTAGTTCCTACTAGGAACAATTTCCAAGCCTTAAAATGGTTAACCGTGATTAAACCATTCTACATTGGTCAATCATAATTTAGATGTGTTCAGATTTTATTGAGTAGTGATTAATCCAAGGATACAAATATGCTCACTAGTTGACTGTTCTAAAATTTGGTTTCCTATTATTGGCCTCAATCAATGGTTATATCATGTTAGTTTATGGTTCTAGTTTCATGAGGTAAGAGATTGCATGAAATTTGAAAGAGGCTCTATAGACTGTCAGATGGCTCAGGAAGTTGGCGATTAGGGTAAAGTCATTGCATGCAAAGGGAAAGATAGAGAGACACATTGCACTTACCTGGAATTTGCATCTGAAATCTCTTTTTTATTTCATTTGTTGGCTTACTTCTGCTTCATTCTTTAATTTGATAATTCTTCTTCTTCTGTTACTATCTAAATTACTATGTAATGCAAACATGCTTTGTATTTATAGTAATGGGACTAACAAGCATCAATTCATAGTCAAACAAAGTTCTCACTTGTGTTTTCAAATGAAGCACTACAATTAAGTGCAAAAAAAAAGGTTGTTTTCTCTATCAAGAGCATATTTGTGGTATTGACTTAGGTTGTAGGTGCAACAAAGTCTGAAACACTAGACGAAAATGCACTTGTCCCAAGTTCAAAGATTCCCATCAATTGCATCAACTTTATTCTTATCTTATCAATGCAATTTTACTAGATGGAAGTGTCAATGGTGGTCCCCTTTTGTAAATTATAAATGGAGTATGGGTGGATCAGTCCATGACCTAGTTTAGCCCAATTACATGGATGTTGTGAAGAATCAATATGGTGTTGAAGCTATTTTGGTGCATTTTATCAATAAGGTATGTATTTTACCTTCATCCCCAATTATGCACATTCCTTTGACTTTGGTGTGTTCGACGATGAAGTGTAATAGTCCCAAAATTTATTGACATATGAGGTAGATTCAAGTGATTCTAGTCTAATTTGTAGTTTGAATGCTTTTTAATCCCCAAGTCAATGAAAATTTATGTTGCAATGAAGTGGGTTGAGTGTAATAGACCTTGGTTAGTGTCTATTACATTGTATTGGTATGAGTGTAATGGGAAACTTATTTAATTAATTCTCAAATATCATTATTTCTGGTTTACAACTTTAATCATTTGCTTAACCTGGAGTAGACATTTCATAGAATAACTAAGCCTAGATTTTTTGCATGATTTTAGGGTGTTTGGAAAAACAAATCAACATTCATCCATGGGCAATAATAAAACATATTGTTTCCTAATTTTTGAAAGGTTCTCGTATTAGTATTCTTGTTTTACCCTTGAAGAGAAATATTGACACAATTTTTCATTGCATTAATCTTCAAAGCTATGAGATTCCTTAGCTTGTATTTTGATGTTGACAAACTTTCAAATGCCTATTTCTTTAGATTAGCATTGAAATAGGAAGTGGAAAACAAACACAGTATAACATGCAACAAATAATAACCCTTGAAAAACCCAATGTAAAATACAAAGAATGTCAGTTTAATTTAGAAAATAAGCATTACATATACTTCAACTCTAACTCTTATTCTAGCAAAAACATTAACCTCAATAAAACCACATGCATCAATACCCACATGATTCTAATCCAACTCTCTAAGTTCATCGGTCAAACTATAACAAAAATAGGGTAGTTCCAAACAACTCCTATTACTAAAAAAATAGTTGAATTTCTAACTAGGTGGTGCATCACTAATTTATTGTCATTATGTTGACATGTCTCAGGAAAATGAGGCAAAGAAAATGGGTGCAAAAAATTTGGGGACCTTTAATTTTAATCTAGGATAACAAAATATGAAGTTCAAATAAAATTATTATCCCTTAGAAACTTGTCATACCCTTCTTATTGGCATAGATATCTATAGTTCCATTTGTTTATAAAGTATAAGAAAAAGATTATATATATTGTGGGCAAATGCCAACTAAATACAGGGTTAGGAAATGTTGCAAGACAATATATAGCAGGGGAAGGCATATATGTTTCCAGATATGTTTTTGAATGTTTTTGAAAAGGAAAAAAGTAGGTTTTACAGGGACTTGAAACCACGAAGTTCAAACAAACAAAAGATAAGCATAAAAAGTACCAACAACCGAACAGTTGTCCCAAAAAGGAAACGACAGCATCAAAAGATAGCAGGGTCCAAAAAAAGGACCACCCAAAAAAACCAAAAAACCAAACACCTCGTTACTCGAAATTATTCAGTAATTCCTCAGCTTCTTTTTCAACATTCTGCATATCCTGTAACTCCTGCTTAAGGATTTGAACCGTGTGTGAAGAAGTCAGGGTTTTCCTCTTTATGTTTGCTCTGGTACGAGTCGAAATACCTTCACCGGCCGATTTGCTACTGCCTCTGTTCGCATCCAGATCCACCACCAGCGAACCATTTTGACTTTTTTCAAGCTTTTCCACCATCGCATTTATGATGATTGTATTATGCCTAGCAATCTTGTGGTTATTTGCAATAGTGGCCCTTATGTTTTGTCCAATCTTGGACATATTACATTCAATACTTTTCAATCTATCCTCCTGTAGTTGCTGTCTTTTCCTCGGTAAAGGAATTTCCTGTTCATCATTATCTCTTCTGTCCCAACTGATCTTCTACTCTAGTTCCATAACCTTATTGTTGAGAACAGTAACATGGCCTTTCAAATCACAAACTTCTTTTTGGGTCCATTTGAGAATGGTAAAAAGACCCTCTATACTTTTTTCTGCAACACTAACCATTTCCTCAGGCTTGAGCATTTTCAGGGCAAAATTAATTTCATCCTGAGTAGGGGGTTCAAAATGGTCATTCCCAACTTGTCCAGAAGCAGGGGCACTAGGGGCCGATTCCTTACTAACCAAGGGCTTCTCAGAGATGATCTCCATAGAATTTCCAGAGTACAAAACAAGTTTCATAATAGGGTTACCTTTAAAACCAGGGGACAAACCCAGAGTGGGGCACCCAGGAGATAGCTGGGGGTTAAGACAATGCAAAGAAGCCAAATTCAGACTAGGGTCCTCATGCAGCAGATGTCGTTTAGGATAAGACAGCGGGGCAGGACTCTTTAGATTTTTCTGACCAGAGAAAGACAGGGGAGCAAAGGTATCAAGGCCAGCAAGAGCACAAGCAGGGGGGCCTGGGGCTCAGTTTCCTTACTACTTTCAGTTTCCTCCTCATCCAACTCTTCAATATCTATAGTTTTAGGCAGTGCAGGAAGATTTTGAAAATGCTCAAAAATGAGCCTAACAAGACCAGGGTGGATTATAGCATTCCTCCTAGGGTTTCTTTCCACATCATCGAGATAATTCTTCAAAGAGGAAAATAAATAGAAAGGTAGAGATATACGAACCTTATGACAGAAATGATTCAAAATGGCAAAGTGGTAACCATAAGCTCTGGTAAAGCGTCCATCAACCGTAATATATTCCATGATGACTCTTAAAACTTTCCTCCAAATAGATTTGATGGACTCCACATCAAAGTAATTGTTAGCAACCTTGACCATCTTCACTGTCTCCTTATCTTTTTTGGGAAACTTGATGACCGCTTCATTAGAAAAATGTCGATCACGGTAGAATTTAACACCCTCAGTCGAGAGACCTGTTATTTCACCAATTAAGTCCTCACTCAGCTTAACATTCCTACCAAACAACACGATCTCTCCATTTTTCCAATTTTTGACAAAATAGTCCAGCATCTCTTCACCCATACCATGGAGCTTTTCCATATAAGGGACTAAACCTCCCTTTTCAATTCTTTCCCATGCTTTAGTATTCTTTCTATGCTCCTGGAAATTGCTCAGCTCCACATGTTTTCTTTCTCCACCCATAGTCAGCCCACTGTAAAACCCCTCAGAACAGTTGCTTTGGGTCCCGTTTAGGCAATTTCTGTCGAACACCTAAAAAGCGTGCCATAGACTCTTCTTGAAAAAGAAAGTGATGTTGGTCCCATCAAATCTAATGAAATCGATGTACCGGATCTTTATCCATTTCATCATGACTAAGATTGCCTTCTCTCACATGCACTGAATCATAATAAATTAGTGCTTTCACTTCATTATGGAGGTTGTTATTCTTCCTCCACGTGTTTTCCCCACCTTTCTTAACCCCTTCGTTAGTTTAGAAATACGCCACCATATTGGCTTCTCTATAGGTGTGTGAAACTTTCACTTTTTCAAATTTCCTTAATAAAGCTTGCGTATCTTCGATCCATTTTTTGATGGTCCACGAGGGGGGGTAAGCCCAAGAATACAATTTATTATATTCAAAGAATCACCCTCCAACCATAGATTTTTTGTATTGATCTTGACGGCTAGGCTGACAGCATGAAAAGCCCCAACAGCTTCCGCAACATGGTTAGTTTGAATTCCAATGTCCACAGCAAAAGCGCAATAAAAGCCCCGGTGTTGTCCCTTAAAACACCTCCACTGCCAGCTTTACTTGGGTTGCCTTTGGCCACACCATCAAAGTTGGCTTTAGTCCAACCCAAGGGCGGCATAGACTAGAAAGCATTATCTCTCCCACAAACTCCAAATTTTAGAATTTTTGTTCCACTTAAATTTGAATTCCACTTTTTGGATGTAGCAACATCAAAGGGAGACCATATAGCTTTCTCAAACATTTTTCTAGGAATTAAAGATAAAATTTCCTTTATTGCTCTTACAATTTTAGCATACACATCCCCTTTTGTCATCTCTTTATCCCTGAAAACTCTATTGTTCCTTTCTTTCCAAATATTCCAAGAAACAAAAGGAAAAATGAAAGACCATAGCTTTCTCACAAATGGATTTTTTGAAGGAGCTTTCCATTGAATGAAGAAATCTTCAATAGAAGCAGGGAAGACCCACACCACCTCAAGAAGCCCCAATAATTTATCCCAAATATTTGACACATAAGGGCAATGGAGAAAAAGATGATTAACAGTCTCGACTTCATTCCTGCACATATAACATCTATTTGGTAATTGAATTCCTCTTTTTCTGAGATTGTCCAAAGTGAGAATCTTATTCTGTAGCATTATCCAATAGAAAATGTTGATTTTCGGGGTCAAGTGATTAATCCAAGCCTTAGCCCAGAATGGAGGATGCTCCCTTGGGTTGTCTAACAAAGAAGTGGCAAAGGCAACTAAAAATATACCAGACGGGTTATCTAACCAAACAGCAAGATCCCCCACCTAGTGTTGAGCTGGTCTAAGGGCTCTGAAAGCTGACTAAATAGGACCTAGATCCAGACTGATGGTCATCAAATCAACCCAACCTCCATTCCTCCAATAATCTTTAACCAAGACTTCAAATTCCTTTTTGCAATCATTCATCCATTTACTATAATTCTCTATGCTAATTAAAGGATCTTTAAATAGCCATCTGTCTTCCCAAAATCTGACTAAATTTCCATTACCAATTAGCCATCCAGTTCCCATTTCTAAAAGCTTTCTTCCTTTACCCATATCATTCCAACACACAGACCCACAAGGTAAAGAAGAAGAGTTTAAAATTTCATTTGCAGACTCATAGTTATTAAAATATTTTGCTTTTAAGGTATCACGCCAATCTCCATTTAATGTAAGAGTTCTCCAAAGCTGTTTAGCAAGAAGGGAAACATTTAAAACTTTAATTTTCCTTAAACCCAGGCCCCCCTTGATTTGGGTCTACAAACCAAATCCCAACCAACAAGTGGCATTCTCCTTTTGTCCTCAACTCCAAACCAAAGAAACCTTTTCTAAAATTTTTCAATGGCCTCAGTATATTTGGCCAGAATTTTAAATATACTGAGAGCATAAGTAGGAAGATTTTGCAAAGAAGCCTTAAGGAGCTGGACTTTTCCAGCTTGACTTAGAATAGCTCCTTTCCATCTTGATAACTTCTTATTGAATTTTTCAACCAAAGAAATCCAGAATGATTCCGGAGGTTCAGAGCAAAGAGGTAAGCCAAGATAAGTTGAAGGAAGAGACTCTACACGACATCCAAGAATTCAGGCAAGTTTAACTTGTCTATGCTCCAGAGTGTTGATGAAAAAGATTGAACTCTTAGCCCTGTTGACAACTTGCCCAGAAGTAGATTCATAAAGATTTAGGATTTTTTTAAAAGTCTTAGTTTCAGTCATCGTAGATCTTCCCATAAGAATAGTATCATCAACAAATTGTTGGTGAGAGCAAATAAGAGGAGAAGAAGAAGGTCTTAAACCAATAAGGGATCTTTGATCAATAAGCTTTTTAATATTCCTGCTTAAACTCTCAGCCAAAATGGTAAAAAGAATAGGAGAAATAGGGTCTACCTGTCTGAGGCCTCTGGATGTCTAAAAAAACCTTGATGGTGATCCATTCACAATGACAGCAGAAGTTACTGTCGAAACAAGTTGGTTTACCAACTGAATGACTCTTTTATTAAAACCAAACTTGTCCATAATTTTAAATAGGAAGGCCCAACCAACCCGATCATAGGCTTTAGAAATGTCTAGTTTAAGAATAAACCCTTCAATTTTTGATATTATTAATGAATGTAAATTCTCATGAACAGTAACAACAGAGTCCATAATGTACCTACCTGGCACAAAACCATTCTATTGTGGGGCAATAATTTGGGGTAGCACAAAAAGAATTCTTGAGGTCAACACCTTTGAGATAATTTTGTAAATGGAATTACACAGGCTGATTGGCCAAAAAGCTTGAAACTCTGAAGCTCCAGGTTTTTTTGGAATAAGGACCACAAAAGTAGCATTCAATTCTTTCAACAGACATCTTGATCCAAAGAATTCCTTGACAGCATTCACCACATCTGTTTCAACAATTTCCCAAAACACTTGGAAGAAGAATAAAGGAAAACCATCAGGTCCAGGAGCTTTGTTGTCGTCAAAGAAAAAGACAGCTTTTCTTATTTCAGTTTTGGAGGGTATAGTAGTGATTAGGGAATTTTCATTATGACCAATCACTTGAGGTATTGCTTCAATCATAGAATCTTGAGCTTCAGTAACAATCTCTCCATTACTCGAAAGAAGGTTTCTAAAGAAAAGGACAGCTTGTTCTCTAATATCATCTTCCTCCTTAAAACTAGTCCCATTAGCGACAATAAGATTGACTCTGTTAGCAGCCCTGTGTTTCGAAGCAGTTAGATGAAAAAATCTGGAATTCCTGTCTCCCTCAATCATCCAGGACACCCTAGATCTTTGCTGCCAAAACACTTCCTCTTTAGCAATGATGTCGTGCAGTTGAATAAGGAGTTCATTTTCCTTTTCTCTCAAATTGTCAATGTATCCCCATTTCTGGATTTTGACTTGAATCTCCTGAATTTTACCCTGGATTTCTGTTTTAGAACCAAAAAGATTACCAAAAGTATCCTTTTTCCATCTTCACACATTATTTTTCACTTCCTTTAATTTTTTAGCAACCCTAAACATAGTTGTGCCAGAGATATCTACATTCGACCATCTACGGATTTCCTGAAAAATTCAAGGATGAGAAAGCCAAAAAATTTTGAATCTGAAAGGTAAGTTCTTTTTCACCTTAGTGGGATCTGCAATAAGACAGATGGGAAAGTGGTCAGAACCAACCCTTGACAAGGCTCTCAAAGCACAAAAAAAGTTTATAAACCATTGACCCAAAACTAGGGCCCTATCAAGCCTCACTTGGATCAAGTCAGACCCTAACCTCCTATTAGACCAGGTGTAAGAAGCTCCTTGTAAATCTAAGTCAATCAAAGCATTGTTGTTTATGAAATCGGAAAGGCTGGATTTACTTTCCCAATTGATTTGAGATCCCCCAAATTTCTCATCATTCAGAAGGGGGGTGTTGAAATCACCCATAACCAACTAGTTTTCATTAGCAAAACATCTTCGAAAACTTGATAACCCAAGCCAAAAAGAGTTTCTAGCCTTCTTACAATTCAGAGCATAAACATTAGATTGGATCCAACAAAAGTTGTCTCTAATGTGAGTAAATCTAGTGGCCACCACATTACCATTCTCCATTAAGGGCTCACCTTTAATAAGTAACTTGTTCCAAAAAGTAACTATACCCCCCGAAGCACCCGCAGAACTATTACCATGAGCCCCACAGTGCTGAAAATTTTTAAGATTTTCTACTTTATCTTTAGGCATTTTAGATTCTTGAATAAGGAGAATATCGGGATTGTGGTCCCTAACAAAATTTTGCAAAACATCCTTTTTATGACGACTATTCAGCCCTCTTATATTCCAAGACATTATTTTCATTTCTTACCTGGGGATTGAAGTATCTCCGGAATGGTCATTTGGATGCCATCCGCAATATCCTATAGGCTACCTTGCTCCCTTTGCCATTTTTTAGATTTTCTTCCCAAGCAGGGCTTGGAAATCCCACAATCGGCCTTGGCTCTAGTCCTTGTTACCACACCACTTGAAGTTTCCTTCATTCTCTTTTTTTCCTCCTTTTTTTCCTTTTTGGATTTTGAATGTGATATCACCTCCTCCCACTCGGTTTCATCTTGGCTTTCCATTTCTCTGCCTAGTTCCCCATCCTTCTCAGAATACAATCTCTAGTCCCAAGGGAGGGTATCCATTAAACCATTCTTGGTTTCTAAAATATTATGCTTTGGAGTTCTCAATTCATACTTTGACTATCAAAAGTATCCTTCACTACTTCCATATTGGCTAACTCCTGATCCTGACCCCTGTTGGAGCAAGGGTTAATACAAGGAGAAAGAAAAGGGGCAGGAATTCCTATTTCCAAGGATAAACCCTTAATGGGTATATCCTCTAGCCCAGGGATATTCATACTTCCAGTCGACAGTAAAGATAAAGATGGAACAAAACCTGAAACATCATTTCTGGATACATCATTCTTCAAAGAATCTCGGACTTCCTTCTCAGAGGGAATACCTTCCCCTCTTACCTCAAAAGGTGATACCAAATCTTTCGGATCCTTAGGAGCCTGAGAACAAGTGCCATCAAACTCAGGACAAGCATCCTTGTTCAGGCCATTGTGGATCTCCTTCGAATCTTGTGGAAAGGTATTTCCCTCGGAGTTCTCCTTCTCATTTGGAGCAGGCACATTCTTCACCTCCTCTGGCTTTTTTATCCAAACATTCTTGGTGCTGGCCGCTTTCTCTTTTTCATTTTTATTATTTAGCGGACATTTCTTTGCCCAATGCCCAGATTTTTGACATTTGAAACAAACAAAGGGTGTTGTTTCAAATTCAATAGCTTGCTTCCAAACTCCTAGCTTAGATTGGATGTCAATCGAAGACGGAAGATCAGCATTTTGTGAAACCCCAACACATATTCTAGCAAAGACCAAACGCTTTCTTGCCGCTGTCATTGAGTCAATGGACAGAAGTTCACCAAAAGAACTAGCAATCCCATTGAAGATATCAGTGTTCCAGTACTCCAAAGGAAGACCAGGCAATCTAGCCCAAACTGGCACCATTTCGAAGATTGAATCAGATAGATCTACCCTAGAAGACCATTTCTTCAGGGCCAAGGAGGACTTTCTGATTACCCAAGGACCACCACTACGAACAGCCCTAGAATCCTCAATACAGGTAAACTGAAAAGCAAAGAAACCCCTTGGGAGTGCCGCAACCGAAACCAGACCACTGGTTTTCCATTTTTTTTTAACAAACTCCCTTACCACTTCAATATTGGGCCTGGGACCCAAAAATTTTCCAACCAAAACATTCTCCATCCTAGCAATATTATGGTCTATGATTTCGTCCGGCACAGAAATAGAAAACTTTCCAGACCCCGAATCAGAGAGGATACGCACAGGGGGAAAAGATGAAATATTATTTGGCTTACATCCAAACAGCGAAGACCATGACTTACCTTTTTCATCCCCCCCGACCGCAAAATCCACGCTAGCTTTGGGAACAGAAGACCCAACCTTTCCACCTGGATCCACCTGGACTTTATCGTGGACGTCCTTTTCATTAGGATCCACTTTACCTTTATCAAAATCTGAAGAAGAGTTCTCAATCGCCTGAGATTCCCTCGAACCCCCGCCATCTACTCTGTTCAAAGATTCAAAACCTATTTTTTCCCGCTCACTCGCTCTAGTTCCCGCTCCCGTCATGGCTGCTAGTAATACCGATATGTTTTTGAATGTTTCCTAATACTTGTTTGAATTTTTTTTGACATTTACCCAAGGAGGGTAGATTAAATATAATAGCTTTAACATGCTTCCCTGGCCCTATTTTAAGTTGGTTTTTTTTCAAACTTTATTTACCTCTTTTAGAACCATCTAGGTTGAGGTTTAAACCTTAGTAATGACAGGTTTTGATTTTTGCATATATTCTAGACAACTTATTGAGATAGGTCAATGTTATTTGAAATCAATTAATCAAGTGATAATAGGTGGGCTAGAAGCTTGCAAGTTTTGCACACAACATAGTGGTTTAGAAGTTCTATAAATTTTTAATTTTCCTTTTTTTTTTTTTAAGTTTAGGTTAATAGGTAGGATTATTGTGAAATAGAAGCTATAAAAAAATATGCTAACAACCATTTAAGAAATTTTAAATCTAGATGTAGATAGTTGAGACTGCTAAATAAACAACTAGAAATAGAGAATCAACATTCTAAGAAGAACAAGCTTAAACACTCTAAGCATGTGTGAAATTTCTACAATGAGCACAAGAACATGAACAGTAATATGAAAGAGCCCCATTTTGTGTAACATGTAAATAAATAAATAAAATACCTAAAAATATTCCTACAATTTTTATTATCTTGAGCTAGGTCAAAGACAAGTGGCATAAAAACATAGGTAGGCTTCCATAATTGTGAAGAACATCAACTCTTAAAGTAGAGTTATTTTGGCCTCCATTATGACCATAATTTTTAGTAGCACAAAAAAAATTATTTGGGTAGATGGTCAACACTCCCCTCACGATTCTTCACATGGCTTAATCATCTCCCATGGAGCTGTTAACTCTGGCAGTTGTATCGAGAATTAAGAGGTCGACCTTTTGGTGCAATGACAACTGTGGGGCCAACAATTGGTTTCAAAGTTGAAAATGTGTTGGGTTTGAATCCTCTTGGGTAATACTAAGGGGGAGGTTATTGGTAGATGGTTTGTGCTTCCCTCGAGATTCGTGACATGGTTGAATGGTCTCTCATGGATCCGTTAACTATGGCAGTTGTATCAAGCATTAATAGGTTGGCCTTTTGGTGCAATGACAACTTTGGGGCCAATAGATTACTGTGTCACTTTTTTCTATAGTTAATATCACAATAGGAATGAAACAATTTTTCACCCCTATCTCCATGTAGTGGATGTCAACTAATTGTAAATTTATTAGATTTGATTATAGAAGAATTTTGAAATGCCATGTGTGCCTCTCTTGTGAGGGGGGTTAACCATTGAATCTAGAAGTATGTGAATTGAGTGTCCAAGCAACAAGTTGATTTTCAAATTTCCATTAGTGTCTTGTTCATTGTGATCATTCTAGTCCATTTGTACATAGCAAGAGGTAGCTGAGGAAGCCTATTTTTTTAGGTAAATGTGAACATGCCAACAATGATGTCTTGTAGATTGATTGTCAACGTACAAATCTAATGTTAATTTATCTTCCAAAGTTTTCTGAAAAATAATCTCTAAAATATTTTGGTGTGGTAAAATTTCTTCTACAACTTGTTTCCATTAGCAATAGAGCTTCTCTGCACCACATGATTGAACCTAGAAATCAAGGCCTACAAGTAAATAGTCATATTGAAAGTAGGTGCATTTGATTGTAACAGAACATTTTCATAGAGAAAATATGTTTCATAATAGTGTTGGTTGTTTAATATGGCTTGCAACATTCAAATTTTTCTATTTTAGTAATAGTTCGAGGAGTTGTGGATGGAATTTTTTAAATCATGTTAAGAAAATAAATGGTTGTAAGCATTTAAAGAAGGGGAATCGGAAAGAGACATCCACAAAAAGAAAATAAATTACAATACCCTCCCAAGAGGAGGAAGTAGAGTATATTTCTAATTCTAAAACCCTTTCATCTACCAGTCTTTAGATCTAAAATCTCTTATTTTAATACATTTTTTGACTTCCTCCCACTTTATTTTCTGCTTTGATAACAATTCTTCTTCTATTACTATCAAAATAACTAAGCAATGCAAAAATTCTTTGTATTGACAGTGATGGGAAAAATAGGCATCAATTCATAGTCAAAATAATTTCTCGCTTGAGTTTTTAAAGGAAGCACTAAAAGTAAGTGCAAAAAAAAATGTTGCTTTCTCTTCGTTGATCATATCTATGGCATTGGTTTTGGTTGTAGGTGGAGAAAAGCTTAAAACATTGGACCAGTTTTGCACTTGTCTCAACTTCAAATATGCCCATCAATTGCATCAACTTTCTTATAATCTTATCAATGCAGTTTTACCAAATGAAAGTATCAATGGAGGTCCCCTATTGTCATTTGTAAATGGAGTATGGGTAGATCAATCCATGACATTGAAGCTCAATTACATTGATGTTGTGAATAATCAATATAGTGTCGAAGCTAGCTTGGTAGATTAAATTAATAAGGTATATATTTTACATTCATCCTCAATTATGTGCATTTTGTTGCCTTTGGTACATGTTTGATAATGAAGTGTGATAGTCCCAAAATTTATTGACATTGGAGGTATACTCACGTGATTTTAGTCTACTTTGCAATTTGAATATTTTTGAATCCACAATTCAATGGAAATTTATGTCACAATGAAGTGGCTTGAGTGTAATAGACCTTACTGAATATCTATTACATAGTATGGTATGCGGGTAATGTGAAGATTATTTAATTAATACTCAAATATCACCATTTCTGGTTTACAAATTTAATGGTTTGCTTAACCTTGAGCAGATATTTCATAGAATAAATAATCCTAGATTTTTTGTATGATTTTAGGGTGTTGACAAGAAAAAATTAACCATCATCCATGGGCCATAATAAGACATACTACATACTAATTTTTGAAAGCTTCTAGAATTATTATTCTTATTTTACCCTTGAAGAGAAAGATTGAGAGAATTTTACATTTGAAATCAATCTTCAAAGGTATGAGATGTTTTATCTTTTCTTTTGATGTCAATGAACTTTGAAATGCATGTTTCTTTAGATTAACATTGTAAGAGAAAGCTAAAAACAAACAAAGTGGAAGAAGTAGCAAATATTAACCCTTCAAAAACCTAATGGAAACACAGAATATCAGTTTAATTTGGAAACTCAGATTTACATATAGTTCAACTCTAACTCTTTTTCTAGCAAAAACATTAACCTCAATACAACCAAAGGCATCCATATCCACATGATTTTGTTCAAATTCCCTAAGTTCATTTATCAAACTAGAACAAAAATAAGGTAGTTCCAAATAACTACTATTACTAGAAAAAAAATAGTTGATTTCTTGACTAGGTGGTGCATCACTAATTTCTTGTCATTATGTTGACATTATGAGAAAAATGAAGCAATTAAATTGGGTGAAAAATCATTGCGGACTATTATTTTTAATCTTGGGTAACAAAATATGAATTTTAAATAAAATTCTTATCCTTTATAAATTAGGCATACCCTTCTTATTTGCATAGATATCTATAGTTCCATTCCTTTAGAACGTATAATAAAGGAATTATATATATTGTGGGTGACTACCAAATAAATACAGGGTCAAGTAAATGTTGCAAGAAATTCCATGGTGGGGGAAGGCACATATATTTGCATATATATTTTTGAATGTTTCCTAGTTGTTGTTTGAGTTTATTTAGACATTTACATGAGGAGGGTAGATTTGAAAATAATAGCTTCAGTAATCTTCCTTGGCCCTATTTTAAGTTAGTAATTTTTCAAACTCCATTTACCTCTTTCAGAACCATCTAGGTTCATGCAAAACTTAGTAAGGATAGGTTTTGATTTTTTCATAGATTGCAGTTAACTTATCAAGATAGGTCAATCTTATTTGAAATAACTTAAACAAGTGGGAACCAATGACCTAGAAGCTTTGCAACTTGTTTTTTACATAACATTAGTGATTTATAATTTTTAAAATTTAAAATTTTCATTATTTTTATTTACTCTTTAGTTTAATAGGCAGTGTTATATTGAAACAGAAGCTATCAAAAATATTCCTACAACCATTTAAGAAATTTCAAACCCAAATGTAGATAACTGAGACTACTAAACAAACAACTAGAAATAGAGAATCAAAATTTGAAGAAGAATAAGGTTAAACACTCTAAGAATGAGTGAAATGTCTACAAGGGCCACAAGAATATGAATAATAACATGAAAGTGTCCCATTCTATGTAACATGTAAATAAATAAGTAAAATACTTGAAAATATTCCTACATTTTTTTTTATCTTGAGTTGGGTCAAAGACAAGTGGCATAAAAACATAGCCAGGCTTCTATAACTATGAGAAACATCAACTCCTAAATTAGAGTTATTTTGGCCTCCATTATGACAATAAATTTGATTAGCAAAAAAAAAAATTGAGTCACTTTCTTTTGTAGTCAATAGTGTTCAACAATAGGAATACTGAGAGGGGGGTGAATCAGTATTCTATTAAACCTTTTGATCTTAATCTATCCAATTAACAAAACTTATTTGACTGTAACAAAGATTGAAAGAATTAAACAATCACAATATTGCATGACACATAAACACCAGTATATTTACATGGAAAACCCAAAATGGGAAAAACCACGATGCAGATTCGCTCACTATTTATTATAACTAGTTATAAGATATTACAGATGATCACTTTTAGGACACACTAGTGAATATGGCTCACAACCACAAAAAGAAGAAAAGAAAGAAGATAGAAATGGCGACATGGTCAAGATGTGAACTTGTAGAAAATGAACCTTCCTTGTGCTAAATTTAGTTCCTTTGAAGCTCTGAATACTGACACTATGTATTAGATTGATACAAAATACAAAACGCTACTCTACTTTACATTTGTTCAATATTTATAATGCATCTACTATAAATTTGATCATGTACATAAAAAATTTCCATATTCGCATCTCATCACATGTTTTTCGACCTACAGTCTCTAAATTTTTCTTACATATATACCTAATACATCCACATGCATTAATTAGGTCATCCTAATTAGATGTGACCCTGAATAAAACCAAAATTGTCTTGTCAGCTCTGCACTATTGAATACCCAAGTTACTGAGAGGGGGGTTGAATCATTATCTTCTTAAACTTTTTGAACAAACACCATCCAATTACTCCAATGCATATAATAGTAAAGATAACCAAGAGCATTAACAGAACATGAAAGTGCACAATGCATGAACACTAGGATTTTTACATGCAAAATCAAAAATGGGAAAAACCATGGTGAGGGTTAGCTCACAATATAGTATAACCGGTTATAAGATATAACAAAAGGGTGGCTCATTTTCAAGACTCATTGTCCAAAATGGGAGGCTCACTGCCTACACTTGATACAATGAAAAAATGGCTTACAACCAAAAAATCAATAGATAAAGTTACACCTACCAAGTGTTGATTCAGTTCCTTGGATTCTTAAGAAACTAACTTAACACACTTCATCAAATTTGGGTGATCCCACAAAGCTGGTTTACAATTTCTCGGAGATTCTGATTTTTACTAAAATCACATATTTTTATAAAATATAATGATTTAAGCCTTAAAAAAGTTCCATTTAAAGTAGTCCAATTGAAGAGGGTTTTATCAAACTACCTTAGATCAAACCCCCTTAGATAACACCCCGCTAGTTTTAAACCATACCTATAACAAAGTCTCATTTACACCTACCAAAATGTTGATAAAAAAATAAATTTTGATTTACTTTTTGGAGCATCAAATGAATTCATTTAATTTATTTTTTTGTAATTATGTAGTCCTTATTATAAGCTTCCCAAAAAGTATAATTTTAAATAGATTTAATTTTATTATTATATTTATTTTTTATTTCTTGTGAATGTAGGTTTTTTACTAAAAATCAAGCTCTTTGTTCTGCACATGTTGAAAAATAGAAGATTATAATTATTTTTTTCAAAAATATGAGTGCACCATATATTCAAATCCTTAATCCAAAAGAAAAAAAAATTCAATACATACAAAAAAATTTGTGTTATACGGTCCCCCTATGTCTGAATTGTAATTGGTTTAACTTTGAAACTTGATTAAGGAAAAAATATTCAATAAAAGACTATGAAACAAATTGGAAGCACTAGATATCATAGTTACAAATCTAAATTAGAAAAAAATAGAATTTTATTCTTCATGGAAAAAAAATAATGTGTTCTATGGTGAGCGCCACTCCTTAAAAATGGTGTTTACTGAAAAAAAAACTAGTTTGCGGAGGAGATGAAAAAATAAGTGCAATATGATTCAAAAATTTTAGAAAAAAATATATTTAAAATCTACAGACAAAATGTCACAAATCACTAGTTTGCATCATCTTAAAATTCGTCATGGTTTAGCTGCTATAGGTTCCTGAAAGTGAACATTTAGTTAGAAAAATTACTTTAGTGTCCAATTTAGCAAAAAATTATAAAACTATATTGTGGGATCACCCCATTTTCACACTTCTTCACATTTGCACCATACTTCACATTCACAATCTCAAAACTATCCAATGTATATATCTGAAAAGTATATATATATTGGAGGTGGAAAAGTATTTTTTTAGTATAGAAAACAAGTCACTTTGATATAAAATTAATTACAACTCCTTTTCGAGAAAAAGTACTTTGATGAAAATCAATACACAAAAAGGCTAAATAAAACCAAAAAAGGAAATCTAATGAGTGAAACCCTAAATTTGATCACCATTCCTTTCATTAATGGGTATTCAACATAGAGATAAATCAAGATTTATACAAGTCTATTTTTTTTTTGTCAAAGGTTGTTATGAATTAGGACATAAATTTTCATCAATGATTTCAAAAATGGTGAATATGAAACATACCTAGTTTGTTGAGGGAAATGAAAAATGGCTAGCAAAATCAACCCAACGAACAATCCAAACAACTAAAATACTTTAGGAATGCATGATCTCTCCTTCGGGTTCAAATGTATCAATGAATGATAGAAATGATTAGGAAAATTAATGACCATAACTCAAATACCAACCAAATCCTAGTTCCGTTAATGACCATTTGTGTTGGATAGAGTATCATCAATGAAGCCCAAAATTACATTGATAGTTCAAAACAATTATGGACCTTTGAAGGGGAAAGTAAATTGTGGGACTCCTAAAGGTAAAAAAAACTTATTGGACTTCCAAAGGTAAAATTAAATTGTGAGACTTCCAAAGGTAATAGGAAATTGTAATCTATTTCCAACTATAAAAAGAAAATATCCCTACTCGGGTCAATTTTCCACAAATCCATATGCTATATAAACTTATGCAATTACAGAGTAGGGTGAAAAATCTGAAATCTGGGAAAAATGACTAAAGGAAAAATTTCAAACCAAATGATATCTGTAAAGCACGAAAAACTCACATACTAAAATAGTATTCCAAAAAGCAATGGTTATATCCAAATAAGGAAAGTGAATCATATGTTAAATAAAATATCCACAATTCAGAATAGAAAGTTACAATGATGAAGTACAAATCTCATACACCAATAGGGGTGTCACATTACATTTGTTTCAATCTTACAAGTATAAGTTTTGTAAGAATACAACAATACATCTAGGAAGATAAATAAATATACATTACAAATTGGCTAAGTAGCCATAAAATAATTATATAGAAAGAATAAATAATATAGCATCTCACAAGTTTGTTTAAGTTCAAGCATTCACTAATCATTGAGTTGTTTTGGAAACACATTTTTGACTCTAAAGTTCATTATTTTGGTTTGCATGTCCATCTAAATTTATAATTCCAACGAAATGAAATAGTCCATTAGAAAAATATGATGTTTATTTTTCATTCTAGAACCAACAATTTACTCAATTTAATCAGATTACTTACATTCCAAGTATATGTATATATATGTATTTTACCTATTTCAGTATTTAAATATTATCTGCTATTCATACCTAGTATCCTGGAAAAATAATCTTGCATATACACATATAAATATGTATATATGTATATATATACATATTTATAATTATATATTTTACATTAATAGAAATTTTGATTACATCAGAGATTATTTACTGATCAAATGGAGATTCTAACAACAATTTATACATATTTACTGCTGACTATAGAAATGTATATATATATACATATATACATATATAATGTATATATATATACATATATAATGTATATATATATACATATGTATATATATAGATATATTTGCAAACTTAGAATAAATTATAGAAAAAAATTGTAGCAAAATATGTATATATATTTATCTGAAGATTAAGTTCCATGTGAGGGAATCATAGATATGTAAATCGTAGTCATATACATATTTTTATTGGTAAATGTTCATATTTCAATATAAGCTAGTGAGAGAAAGGGAAGAGGGAGAGCAGCGACCTCCATGAGTTGAGACACTTGTGAAAGAGAAGCGCCCTTTCCACAAGCCACGACCTATGGAAAGGTCATTGCATTTCCACAATGCAACCTCCGTAGAACTAAGGGCTGTGGTAAATACAATTAAATTCTTAAAGTATATTCACAAAACTTACTCCCGAATACAAATACAAAATAATGATTCAATAATGGAATTGATATTTTCGTTCAACATAATACATATATAAAATATTAATTTATTCCATGCTATTTACATACAATATGTTTATATATATATACATATATATATTTGTAAATATCTATAAATATATATATATATATACATATATATATATATTTGTAAATATATATATATATATATATATATATATATATATATATATATATTTTCAAAGGAATAAAAATATGCAGTTCTAGTATAACCATGAAAAACGTTATTTTCATACAAAAATAAATGATTTTAATTTCAAAATGCATAATCAATTTGATATCAATAATGAGACTTATCCTTACAAAAGCAAGGATTATTCCAATAATTATTCACAGAAAAAAAATTTTAATTTAATGGTAATTTCACAAAAACCTATTAAAAGTGCTATGTTGTTTGGCTACTTTCTTGTTCTCCTTTCTTTTCCACCGTTCTTCTTCTACTTTCCCCAATTTCCCTAAGTCTACTATTATGTTTTGTATTTTTTTTTGCAGATTGAAATTTTGTAAAACCCTGTCTCGCAACCTAAAGGACGATGCAATACTGTGGAAGCACAACTAATTTTTTTCCTTAATGTTAAAAGAAGACAAGTAAAGTATTCTACTCTAACCACATACATCTTCTAGGCTACGCAATACGTCTACATGTGAACACATTTACTTATAAAATTTAACCAACCATAGCATATGAATTTTAAACTCAAGATACAACTTACAACAAAGCATTAAACCATTACAAGATAAAACTAACACATAAATATATTGAACATATGTCCACATATACAACACCATTAAATTGAATAATGAATAGATCATAAATATTATTACAATTACATCACAAGGTTCACCTCGATACAAATGAGGTATTACAGTTATGCATAATGAACCACAGTTACATTAAAGAAAGAGAATAACAACTCCAGAGAACTACACTAGCTCCTCGAACAAGAAGATCTTGCCATCACAAATGAAAGAGAAACTCAACAGTATAAGATGCATGCCACCCAACCATCTGGTACCTGTAGGCCCAGCCCCTGTGCTAGGAGATAGTAACAAGAAACCAAGACAACCTATTACCTCTAGACATAGACAATATACAAGACCACACTATACCAGTAAATACAAAACAACACTGTACTAATAAACACAAAACATAAGGTTACATTGCTTCTAGAACCACTAAATAAAATACATCCACTATACAATACAAATCGATCGTTGTCATAGGAGGAGTGTTATCACAAATGTTGCATTGGTTATCCAAAGGAGATCTTCCTAGGTCCCGACCCCCATCTTGGGTTATCCTGGTAACCTCTCACAAACCCGGTCCCACATGCACACCAGTGCGGAATCAATTATCTTTAAAGAAGATAATGATCTTGCTATTCCAGGCCCTGTCGACTCATCTGAAGTTTCATACTAGCCCTTGAGCCAATGAGCGAGGCTAAATTATCCGATTAAATATTAAGCTACTCTATCCCTAATAAAGGTTATTTAATTTCCACTGATTAAAGTAACTTTCACACGAGTTGTCTTGGGACCCCTTTGTGTTCAGTCCCCATTGAAAGCCACTCCCCTATCGACAACACAATAACATATTCCACAATCTAAGGGTGGACAATGCACAAAATACGATAACAAATATCAATTATTCTGTAAATAACAACACATCCCATTCGTGGTAACCGGGTGCTGAAATCAAATCACACAACCCATTCATAATAATCAAGTGTTCAAACTAATTCACACATCATTACAGATGTCAAATACTAAATCTCAAAAATGTGCACTACCCAAGGAAATCTCAAAAAGGGCGAACAAAAGATACAATAACCCTCTCACAATTTTACAATCTCTGAAAGGCTTATAATTTTCTCAACAACAAATATCCACAATTCCCAATACACAATTACAGAAGAATACACAATAATAAGAAGCCACTCAAGTAATTAAATAAATGACCATTAGGATTTCCTAAATCCAATAAATCCACAATAAATTAAACCAACTACTTAACTTCGAGTTTGACAATTACTCATAATATTCAATTCAAATTGCCCGCAAATGTGAACAGAAAATAATACAACTTAAAATAATTCAGACACTTAAATAATCTAATAATCATATTTCCTAAATCCAAATTGAATCAATATCTCATCACATGCAATTATTCAAAGTAAATAGAATTCTATTTGCAATAATAAGGAAATAAAATAAAACTATTTATTTAACATCAATTCCACAGTTTTGTATAATAATAAAAAACTCAATTTCTATATTGCAATCATTGCATTATAAAATCTTCTACTTGTATATTAAATATTTTAATAACACAATAGCTATTTAAATATAAATCAACTTTCACTCCTAAGTCATTTTATTTTAAGATTTTACTAACCCATGCATTTACATGTTTTTATTAATATATATACTTCTGTTTACAAATCATAAGGAAATTAAAACTAATTGTTAACTCAAATTTCATAAAAAATATAAATAGAAATCTTAATCCTTCTAATAAAATCATCTTATTATAAAACACCTACTTGTGCATTAGATGCATTAATTAACAACATAATATTCATTTAAATAAATATCTTTTTTAAATAAATATATATATTTTCTAATTACATAATCTAATTATTATTTTCCAATGTTCATTTAAAAATATCTAATTCTGTATGTGCATGCACCTATTTAAAAATATAATAAATTTAAATAATTTAAAATTATATACAATATTTCTAACATATATTTTTAAATAAATAAATATATATAAATTTACAATTTTCAAATAGTATTAATCACAAAACTAGTATGTTGCAACTTTAATAACATTTCTTTTTGGATTTGGGTTTCTCTGAAAAATTTACAGAAGGTGCGCAATCAAGTCGTTTAAAACATATAAAGAATTCAATTATACCCAGTTCATAAATTTTGAGTTATGATTAATTTAGTGACGCACTCTCTCTGTTGTTTTGATTTACAAATTATCAGAGGTTTCCAATTTTCTCAAATGTATCAGAGAATTTTATTTTCAGTCCTATAGATGTTTTCTAATTCCTATATTACTTTCTTTTAAATTTTCTATTGTTTAAAAATCATTCCCTACAAGAATCTAAATCTTCAACGGTAATTTACCATTTTCTACAGAAGAATAAATTATGTTTTCATAGGAAGAGGTTTCTAAGTTTTGATTTAAATTCAACAGAGGTTCAATAATTCCATTATAATTTTATCTTGTATAAATATATTTTAAATACTCAATTTAAATAGAGGATCTAAATATGTTCTTCTATAGAGGTTTCATTTTCACGACAATCTCTTAAAAGAAAGAGACAAGAACTTCTACAGTATTGAAAAATAATTTCCTAAAACATTTCTAATTTGCATTACAGTAATAAAATAACTTTTCAATTTCAAATTTCACAAAAATAGTAAAGAACCTGTTACAAAAGAATGTTGGCTCAAAAAAATGTTGGCTCAAAAAAATGTTTCCGGGCTTATTTGTAATTTCAATTCCCAAAGTAGCCAAAGTTTTCTTCAATGCAATTGCCTCATTCCAGAAGACACATCCAAAAAAACACAACCAAGAATGCTATAGCAAAATAATTCTAAAATAATTTTCTCAAAGAGATCCACAATTTCCTCACCAATTTTCCACAACCCCTCCAAAACTTTTCCAAACAACTTTCTTTGCTTTTTCCCTAATATCTCTTCCAAGAATGAATTTCCAACAACCAGATAACAAATTTCTAACTTAGATTTATTTCAACAAAATATATTTTCCCTCAACAACCAAAGATATTTTCGAACCACATGCATTTAAATAAAATAAAACAATTTACTAATTGCAACCAATTTAAATACTCTTATTTATTTAATTATCATTAATTAAATAATTAATATTACTTAATTACATAACTAAATTAAATTTATTTATTCTAAAGCATCCACATCAATAATACCATAAATTAAATACTTAATCAAACACACATTTTAATCTATAGAATTAATCTTGCACAATAATAAAATACCTAGAACAATAATAATAAGGCTAAGACCAAACTCAAACTGACAACACACTGTACTAGGGTAAAGGTATGATTAGGTAACCTGTTACTATCTCCCAATATTACTGTTGAGTAATGGACACACTCAAACTTGTGAAACCAGGTGAAGCTAATGTCCTGTACCTACAAACCTACAACAAAAACAAAAGTTGTACATGTATCCAGATAATAATTCATCCACACCGTGAAGAGAGAATCGCGAAAATCATAGGGCACTCGCCAAGCGAGAGATACAATACCGTTCTCTTCACCAATACAGTCACATCAGAACTGACAAAATTAAAACATCAATATTAACTCAAATAACAACTATGCTAATGTGAAAGCATGTTATAAACATATAATCAGTCACAACATCAACTCATCAAAATATCACCATGTCCAAGTAACATCCAATAGTGTCATTAAGTTTATCAAACAGTAACATAAAGTCAAGATAAACAACCTCATAAAGTCTAGATGAAATCCCATAAGCTGTTTAGACAAGGTAAACAGAGGGGCATTACAAATTTGAGAAAAATGAATCTAAAGTTCAAAATGAACTTCTAGTGTTGAAATAATAAGAGATTATTATCTTTTATTATTTTCTTACTCTTTTTCTATCTTTGTTTTTTATTATTTTTTTTGTTTTATTTTCTAAATTTAATTTATTTTCTTGTATTTTTCTATTTTTCTAATGTTTTCTTCCTCATTATTTTGTTTTCAAAACTATTTCTTTATTTTCCATGATTTATTTCAAATCTATCTAATAAAACAAATTTTTAAATAGGAAACATCACTTTCTATCCATGCATCACAATTATCTACAAAACAATAAATAATAATAATTTAATCTTCAAATGAAATCGACAATTAAAATAAAAACTATTTCTTTTATTTTCTATGTGCATTTAAAATTTTACTACCAATTAATTAAATAAACAACTATAAAGTAAGAAACAATATAAAATGATTAACTAACTAGAATTCCAAATGCAACTATATGTTTACTAAGTTTTTGTGTGTGCGAGAGAGACCATTCCATCTCAACCCTGCCCCATAGCTAGCCTCGTCTACCTTAACCACACCCTTGGTCTTCGACAACCTGCAATTCATGAAAACTCAACCACCCATTAATAGATTAGTGTCCAAAAATAAATTGAAGCAATATAATTCATCATTCTAGAATGACATTTCCTATATTGCATCTTTTCAAAACAAAATAATATTCATTGCATTTCATCTTTTTCAAAATAAAATAATCATGTAGTCGGCACTTGTGCTTGATTTTCGGCATGTGATTAACTCTAGTATTCATGTAATACAAGTACTGGATAATCATCGCATAGGTTTCGAGGCATCTTTATGCAATCATTTCACTATTTATTGAGAGTCCCTCTCTCAACTGCTTCACTCATCCAGCACTGGTAATTTGCAATTGCCATAAAAGTCGCCTTGCAGTTTGAAGCCAAGAAAATATGGTTGGTTATTGGCTTTCCCTTCCCTATAAATAACTATTGGTTATTGGTTTAGGTGTTCTTGTCATTTTTTGTTTTCTTTTACACTGAATCCTTCTCTCTTTCAGGCAATCTCCTTTTACAACGTGGAGGGCCCGTGGGGTGGTGCAAGTGGAACTAGCTGGACAGATGGTACATACTCCAATATCAAGAGGATTACAGTAACACATAAAGATATTATCAATGCCATTCAGGTCGAATATTGTCTCAAGGGTGAAAGCCAGGATTATGTTATTTCCGCACCTCAGCATGGAGGCACCAGAGGCACCTTAGGCAAACCCACTCTAGTATTTAATACATAAAATATCTTAAGTTAATTGAATATTTTTAAGTTAATTGAATATTTTTAGTTTAGTAACTTTTATTATGAAATTATTATATTATTTTCATTGTAATTTTGAAATTATTTCTTTTCAAAATTTACGGCTATTTTTAATACTACATTTTCTATTATATATTTACTGTTTTAGTTTGAGATTCAAGCAAGTATGCATATTATATTTTAATTGTGATTTATATTACAGATTAATTTCGACGAAGATGAATACTTGACGAAAATTGAAGGATATGTTGGGAGTTCCGAGGCTTCTGAAAATTTTACTGTTATCACATCTTTGATATTCACAACCAACAAGAATAAATACGGTCCTTTTGGCACTCAATTTGGAAATTATTTTAAATTGACTGGGAAGGGAAAAATTGTTGGCTTCTATGGAATTGTTGGATATTACCTCATTCGCCTCGGCATTTATACACATCAGCCCTAAACTAGTCATATTTATGCAGTGCGATATTCTCTTAGCAAATAAAACAAGTGTCCTCAATTTTGTGGACAATTTTATGTTGTGAATATTATGTTAGTAGACAAACCTACCCTACTAAATAAAATATGTTGCCCCCTATTCCACGGTTCTTTTCATCTCATCTATGTAATCTCTCTTATTTTGAAGCCATTGATATTATGTTTACATATATATGGCTTGATGCCTTTCCATATATATAAATTGCATCAGTCCCCTCTTGCCCTTTAGACTCAATGGTGCTTTCACCTTATCTATGTGTACTTTTTATTTGCAATAAACATCTATGGATTTATGTACGATTAGATGCATCAATATAGATTGTCATGCATTTGATATTATATACAATTTATTCGTGATACTCTAGTAATAAAAATATTTACATTTAATTCTCTTTTGATATGTACTAACAAATTCATGTCACCAAAAGCTTATGATGTGCACCAACTTTTCATATCACATTTAATTTTATATGCATATTAATGTCCATCAAAGGACTAGAGGGGATTGAAAATCATACAATTTAAGAAGAAAATTGGAGCAAAAAAGAACATCCCTAAAAATACATAATCCAACATAATCCTAAAGGAAGAAACAATAGGTGGAAAACAATAATCCAATGAAATCAACAATAATCACCCAATGCAATGAACCCTAATAGTGTAGAGAAATTCTTATATAACACTCTAAGTCATAAGGAATTGTCTGATAGGTATGATGTCATGTGCACCACTTTGTCTATGAGACATTTTTTTTCTCCTACTCGAGCATACTACGAACTATTGCCAAGCCTTAAAACGATTAACCGTGATTAAACCATTCTACATTGGTCAATCATAATTTAGATGTGTTCAGGTTTTATTGAGTAGTGATTAATCTAGGGATACAAATGTGCTCACTAGTTGACTATTCTAAAATTTGGTTGCCTATTATTGGCCTCAATCAATGTTTATATCATGCCAGTTTATGGTTCTAGTTTCATGAGGTAAGAGAGTGCATGAAATTTGAAAAAGGCTCTATAGACTATAAAATGGCTCAAGAAGTTGGCGATTAGGGTAAAGTCATAGCATGCATAGCGAAAATTATAGAGACACATTACACTTACTTGGAATTTGCATCTAAAATCTCTTTTTTATTTCATTTGTTGGCTTCCTTCTGCTTCATTTTGTACTTTGATGATAATTCTTCTTCTATTATTGTCTAAATTACTATGTAATGCAAACATTCTTTGTATTTATAGTAATGGGAAGAACAAGCATCAATTCATACTCAAACAAAGTTCTCACTTGAGTTTTCAAAGGAAGCACTACAAAGTCTGAAACATTGGACCAAAATGCACTTATCTCAAGTTCAAAGATTCCCATCAATTGCATCAACTTTCTTCTCATCTTATCAATGCAATTTTACTTGATGGAAGTGTCAATGGAGGTCCCCTTTTGTAAATTATAAATGGAGTATGGGTGGTTCAGTCCATGACCTTGTTTAGCCCAATTACATGGATGTTGTGAAGAATCAATATGGTGTTGAAGCTATTTTGGTGCATTTTATCAATAAGGTATGTATTTTACCTTCATACCCAATTATGCACATTCGTTTGAATTTGGTGTGTTCGACAATGAAGTGTAATAGTCCCAAAAATTATTGACATGTGAGGTAGATTCAAGCAACTCTAGTCTAATTTGTAGTTTGAATGCTTTTTAATCCCCAAGTCAATGAAAATTTATGTTGCAATCAAGTGGCTTGAGTGTAATAGACCTTGGTTAGTGTCTATTACATTTTATTGGTATGAGGGTAATGGGAAACTTATTTAATTAATTCTCAAATATCATCATGTCTGGTTTACAAATTTAATCGTTTGCTTAACCTAGAGTAGACATTTCATAGAATAACTAAGCCTATATTTTTTTCATGATTTTAGCATGTTGAGAAAAAAAAATCAATCGTCATCCATGGGTCATAATAAAACATATTCTTTCCTAATTTTTGAAAGGTTCTTGTATTAGTAGTCTTGTTTTAACCTTGAAGAGAAAGCTTGACATAGTTTTACATTCGATTAATCTTCAAAGGTATGAGATGCCTTATCTTGTCTTTTGATGTTGACAAAATTTCAAATGCCTATTTATTTAGATTAGCATTGAAATAGTAAGTTGAAAACAAACATAGTAGAACATGCAACAAATAATAACCCTTGAAAAACCAATGTAAAATACAAATAATGTCAGTTTAATTTATAAAATAAGCATTACATATACTTCAACTCTAACTCTTATTCTAGCGAAAACATTAACCTCAATAAAACCACATGCATCAATACCCACATGATTCTAATCCAACTCTCTAAGTTCACCGGTCAAACTAGAAAAAAAATAGGGTAGTCCCAAACAACTCCTATTACTAATAAAATAGTTGAATTTCTGACTAGGTGGTGCATCACTAATTTATTGTCATTATGTTGACATGTCTCAGGAAAATGAATCAAAGAAAATGGGTGCAAAAACATTGAGGACATTTAATTTTAATCTAGGATAACAAAATATGAAGTTCAAATAAAATACTTATCCCTCACAAACTTGTCATACCCTTCTTATTGCAATAGATATCTATAGTTCCATTTGTTTATAAAGTATAAGAAAAAGATTATATATATTGTGTGAAAATGTCAACCAAATACAGGGTTAGGTAAATGTTGCAAGACAATATATAGCAGGGGAAGCCATATATGTTTCCAAATATGGTTTTGAATGTTTCCTAATAGTTGTTTGATTTTTTTTAGAAATTTACCCAAGGAGGGTCGATTAAAAATAATAGCTTTAACATGTTTCCCTGGCCCTATTTTAAGTTGGTTTTTTTTCAAACTCCATTTACCTCTTTTAGAACCATCTAGGTTGAGGTTTAAACCTTAGTAATGATAGGCTTTGAGTTTTGCATATATTCTAGACAACTTGTTGAGATAGGTCAATGTTATTTGAAATCAATTAAACAAGCGATAATAGGTGGCCTAGAAGCTTGCAAGTTTTGCAATTAACATAGTGGTTTAGAAGTTCTTTAATTTTTTAATTTCCCTTTCTTTTAATTTATAGTTTAGGTTAATAGGTAGCATTATAGTGAAATAGAAGCTATAAAAAAATATGCTAACAACCATTTAAGAAATTTTAAATCTAGATGTAGATAGTTGAGACTGCTAAATATACAACTAGAAATAGAGAATCAACATTCTAAGAAGATCAAGCTTAAACACTCTAAGAATGTGTGAAATTTCTACAAGGAGCACAAGAACATGAACAGTAATAGGAAAGACTCCCTTTTTGTGTAACATGTAAATAAATAAATAAAATTCCTAAAAATATTCCTACAATATTTTTTATCTTGAGCTAGCTCAAAGACAAGTAGCATAAAAACATAGCTAGGCTTCCGTAGTTGTGAAAAACATCAACTCTTCAAGTAGAGTTATTTTGGTCTCCATTATGACCATAATTTTTAGTAGCACAAAAAAATTATGTGGGTAGATGCTCAACACTCCCCTTGTGATTCTTCACATGGGTTAATTATCTCCCATGTATCTGTTAACTCTGGGAGTTGTATCGATAACTAATAGGTTGACCTTTTGGTGCAATGACAATTGTGGGGCCAACAATTGGTATCAAAGTTGAAAATGTGTTGGGTTTGAATCCCCTTGGGTAATGCTGAGGGGGGGTTATTTGTAGATGATATGTGCTTCCCTCGAGATTCGTGACATGGCTTAACAGTCTCTCGTGGATCCGTTAACTATGGCAGTTGTATCAAGCATTAATAGGTTGGCCTTTTGGTGCAATGACAACTTTGGGGCCAATAGATTAGTGAGTCACTTTTTTCTATACTTAATATAACAATAGGAATGAAACCATTTTTCACCACTATCTCTATGTAGTGGATGTCAACTGATTGAAAATTTATCAGATTTGATTATAGAAGAATTTTGAAATGCCACATGTTCCTCTCTATTGAGGGGGGTTGACCACTGAATCTAGAAGTATGTGAATTGAGTGTCAAGGCAACAAGTTGATTTTAAAATTTCCATTAGTGTCTTGTCCATTGTGATTCTTCTAGTCCATTTGTGCATAGCAAGAGGTAGCTGAGGAAGCCTATTTTTTTAGGTAAATGTGAACATGCCAACAATGATGTCTTCTAGATTGATTATCAACGTACAAATCTAATGTTAATTTATCTTCCAAAGTTTCTGAAAAGTAATCTCTAAAATATTTTGGTGTGGAAAAATTTCTTCTACAAGTTGTTTCCATTAGCAATAGAGCTTCTCTGCACCACATGATTGAACCTAGAAATCAAGGCCTACAAGTAAATAGTCATATTGAAAGTAGGTGCATTTGATTGTAAGGGAACATTTTCATAGATAAAATATGTTTCATATTAGTGTTGGATGTTTAATATGACATGCAACTTTCAAATTTTTCTCTTGCAATAATAGTTGCAGGAGTTGTGGATGTAATTTTTTTCATGTTAAGAAAATAAATGGTTGTAAGCATGTAAAGAAGGGGAATTAGAAAGAGACATCAAGAAAAAGAAAATAAATTACAATACCCTCCCAAAAGGAGGAAGCAAAGTATATTTCTAATTCTAGAACCCTTTCATCTACTAGTATTTACATCTAAAATCTCTTTTTTAATACATTTTTTGGCTTCCTCCCACTTTATTTTCTGCTTTGATAACAATTCCTCTTCTATTACTATCAAAATAACTAAGCAATGCAAACATTCTTTGTATTTACAATTATGGGAAAAATAGGCATCAAGTCATAGTCAAAATAATTTCTCACTTGAGTTTTTAAAGGAAGCACTACAAGTAAGTGCAAAAACAAATGTTGTTTTCTCTTCATTGATCATATCTATGGCATTGGTTTTGGTTGGAGGTGGAGAAAAGTCTAAAACATTGGACCAGTTTTGCACTTGTCTCAACTTCAAATATGCCCATCAATTGCATCAACTTTCTTATAATCTTATCAATGGAATTTTACCAAATGAAAGTGCCAATGGAGGTCCCCTATTTTCATTTGTAAATGGAGTATGGGTAGATCAATCCATGACATTGAAGCTCAATTACATAGATGTTGTGAATAATCAATATAGTGTCGAAGCTAGCTTGGTAGATTAAAACAATAAGGCATATATTTTAAATTCATCCTCAATTATGTGCATTTCATTGTCTTTGGTACATGTTTGATAATGAAGTGTGATAGTCCCAAAATTTATTTACATGGGAGGTATACTCAAGTGAATTTAGTCTACTTTGCAATTTGAATGTTTTTGAATCCACAATTCAATGGAAATTTATGTCACGATGAAGTGGCCTGAGTGCAATAAACCTTAGTGAATGTATATTACATAGTATGGTATGAGGGTAATGTGCAGATTATTTAATTAATACTCAAATATCACCATTTCTGGTTTACAAATTTAATGGTTTGCTTAACCTTGAGCAAATATTTCATAGAATAAATAAGCCTATATTTTTTGTATGATTTTAGGGTGTTGACAAGAACAAATCAACCATCATCCATGGGCCATAATAAAACATACTACATACTAATTTTTGAAAGCTTCTAGTATTATTATTCTTATTTTACCCTTGAAGAGAAAGATTGAGAGAATTTTACATTTGAAATCAATCTTGGAAGGTAAGAGATTTTTTATCTTTTCTTTTGATGTCAATGAGCTTTCAAATGCATGTTTCTTTAGATTAACATTGTAAAGGAAAGCTGAAAACAAACAAAGCAAAAGTGATGAGGGCGCAGCCCAAGACTTAGAAAATAACCCACAAACAAGAGAATAATTTTATTATTCAGAAAATGGTGCTTCTTACATGCAGAGGATCTCAAATCCTCAAGTTCTACAACACATGCAAGTTACAGAAAGCTATAGAATCACCCTTTTGCAATATGCGAGCTTGTCCCCAAAAAGTTACCCAAAAATTAGAAACCCACCCATAAATAGAGATCCTCTTTATTTTGGAGCCAAAACAACATTCAAATTTGAGTTTAGGTGGTTTGGCACCAAAAAATTACAACTTGAAGTTCAAATTTCAAAAGAACATTTGCAATTGTATCTTCTAGAAAGTGCGCCAACTTTTCGGGGCCATAACTTTTGATCCTGGACTCTGATTCGCGAACTATTTGAACCGTTCGAAAGGTTGCGAAGTCAATAACACGCTCAAAATTGGCTATGCGGATCTCAGCAAGTTTTGGGGCTGATCCAGGAACTCTAAATGCCTCAAATCTAACTGAAAAGATTTTCAGGTGCAAATCTGGGAAACTAAAACTGCAATATCTTTCAACCTAGGAAGAGAAAATAAAAACCGTAAATTGGGAATTTCATTATGACGAAAAGGGTATCCAAAAATGTAAAAACATCTAAAAACCAAGAAACTTGAAATTTAACTATTTTTGGGTGATGCAAGATTGCCCTTACACCACTGGATGCTCCTGCATCAGACACCTAGGGTAATTTGAGAAGTGATCCGTCATGTCTCAGATGGTTGAGGAAAACCCAACCGGTCAATTGATGCCTTAGATAGCTAGGATGAATCTTCCATAGGCCTTCCTCTCCATTTCACCAGATATTCTTCATACTGCCTATTTTTGGTACTCCTTCCCACACGACTATCCAGGATTTCTTCAATCTCCTCCTTTTCTGAAGTAGGTGCTAGAATCCCACACCGTTCCATCATTGGTACTTCCTCTACACCACCTTCATGCTACTCTGTCAAATCTGAAATGTTGAACACAGGGGAAATGTTGATTCCATCAGGCAACTCTACCTCATATGCATTCCTTGAATCATGCTTCTTCAAAATCTTACAGGGACCAAACTTCTTCATCTTCAATTTGTTATATGTCCCCACTAGAAACCTTTATTTCCTCAAGTGGACCATCACTTCATCACCAATCTGAAACTCCTTATACCTCCTCTTCTGATCCGCCTTAGCCTTATACTGCATATTCATCTTGTTAATATGTTCTCTTACCTTCTCATGTATATCCTTGATGTGTTCTGCAAAATCTTTGGTTTCAGCGCTTATTTTCTTCTCTTGGTCCATCTTCCTCAATTTTGGAGCTGTTCTAGGGCTACCTCCATACACAATCTGGAATGGTGATCTACCGGTGCTTTTGTTGACAGAATTGTTGTAAGAAAATTCTTCCTAGGGTAAGATCAAGTCCCATCTCTTGGGTTTATCTCCTACCAAACATCTCAATAGGTTACCCAGACTCCTGTTAACAACCTCTGTCTGCCCATTTATTTGTGGATGGTGTGCAGAACTAAACTTCAACTCTATGTTCAGCTTCTTCCACAAGGTCCTCCAAAAGTACCCCACAAATTTGGTGTCACAATCTGAAACAATACTCTTTGGTAGACCATGTAGCCTCACCACCTCTTTGAAGAACAAGTCAGCAATGTGGACTACATCATGGGTCTTCTCACATGGAATGAAATGTGCCATCTTTGTAAACCTATCAACCACCACAAAGACTGAATCATTCCCTCGTTGTGTCCTTGGAAAACCAAGAACAAAGTTCATACTTATATCCTCCCATGGCCTCTCTGGTATAGGTAAGGGCTGATATAAGCCTGTATTCTGGCTCACTCCTTTAGCCATCTGACATACCCTACAACTTTGTACAAACTTCTTCACATCCTGTGACAACTAAGGGCCAATAATAATGCTCACTGATAATGGAAATGGTCTTATCGACCAAAATGTCCTGCCATTCCTCCACTATGCTTCTCTTTTATCAGGTTCTCCCTCATGGAACTCCTCGGGATACACAATTGACTTCCCTTAAATAACATGCCATCCTGGATTATGAGATCCATCCACCTTGTCTTGTCCACTATAATAGGTTCCTTGCAAGATTTTCAAGCTTCTATAAAATCAGGATCTTCTACGTACATTGTCTTAAGTTCATTGAACCCAACCACTTCAATCTGCATCTTTGTCATTAATGTATGCCTACTACTTAAGGCATCTACAACCCTATTTGACTTCCCACTCCTATGTTTCAAAACAAAGGTATAACTCTACAAAAACTCTACCCATTTCATATGCCTCTGATTTAATTTTCCTGACTATTTAGGTACTGCAAGGCCTGATGATCAGTATATAGAACAAATTCCTTGACAACAAATAATGTCTCCATTTCTTTAATGCTTGAACTATTGCATAAAATTCTTGATCATATAAAGAATACTTTCTCTTGGCATCATTTAACTTTTCACTAAAATAGGCAATGGGCTTACCTTCTTGGCTCAACACTACTCCAATGGCACAACCACTGGCATCACAATCCACCTGAAACACCTTGTTGAAATCTGGGAGGGGCTAAAGCGAGGTTGATTCGTCACCTACCTTCCAGCAGTTCAAAACTTTTGCTGCTCCACTTGAATTCTTTTCTATCCCCTCTCATTGTTTCAGTCAGGGGTCCACAAATACTACTAAGTTTCTAATGAACTTTCTATAAAAACTAGCCAAACCATGGAAAGATCTCACCTCGGTAGCAATTCTTGGTGTAGGTGATTCTAGAATAGCCTTCACCTTCTCTAGGTCCATCTTGAGACCTTCTGCTGAGACAACAAACCCCAAGTACACTAACTCCCTCTTCACAAAACTACACTTCTTAAGATTAATTAATAGTTTCTCTTCTCTTAACTTCTCAAAGGCTCTCCGAATATGCATCAGATGCTCATCCAACATCTTACTGAAAATCAAAATATCATCTAAATACACAATAATAAAACTTCCCAGAAATTCTTTTAGTACCTCGTTCATGAGCCGTATGAATGTCCTTGGTGCATTGGTTAGCCCAAAAGGCATGACTAACCACTTGTATAGGCCCTCTTTGGTCTTGAAGGAATTCTTCCATTCATCTCCCTCTCGAATCCAGATCTGGTGATATCCACTCTTCAGATCAATCTTTGTGAAGTACTGAGCTCCACTCAAATAGTCCATTAGGTCATCCATCCTTGGCAGGGGAAATCTGTACTTGATTGTTATCTTGTTTATGGCTCAGGAATTTGTACACATCCTCCACTCCCCATCCTTCTTTGGTGCTAGTACTGCAAGTGCTGTACAGGGACTTGAACTCTCTCGTATCAAACCCTTTCTCAACAACTCTTGAACTTATCTATTCAACTCCTCATTTTTTGCTAGAGTCATTCTATGAGCTGCCTTATTTGGAAAACTAGCTCCAGGAATCAAGTCAATTTGATGACTAATCTTCCTTATTGGTGGTAAACCCTTAGGTACATTAGTAGAAACAATATCCTGAAACTCATCCAACATCCTGAAAACTTCTTCTGGAACCTTCTCACTATCCTCCTTACTCACTCTAGGAATCAATGCATAACACACATGCTCATGCTTCATACCTACTAAAAATTTTCTTCCATGTACATAACAAATTCTAGCACTACTGCATACCTTTTCTTCGATCTCCTTCAGGGGTTTCAACTTATGACGAACCCCATCCTTTGTCAAGGAATAAGTGTTTGCATGGCCATCATGTATAGCTCGCCTATCGAACTACCATGGCCTCCCCAACAACATGTGACATGCATCCATGGGGATGATATCACAGAGTACCTCATCATGGTAGCTCCCGATCTTGAACTTTACTAGGCACTACTCATTGACCAATTCTTTGTGGTCTTTCTGCAACCAGGCATCCGATACGGATGCGGGTGCTTTTCTCTCTTCACCTTCAACTTTGTGACCATCTCTACTGACTCCAGATTATCGATGCTCCCACCATCAATAATGACATCACAACATTTTCCTTCACACTTGCACCTTGTGTGAAACAGATTCTTCCTCTGTTTTGGTTCCTTTTCCTCAGTCACCAGGGCTCTCCTAATCACTAGGGCTTCTCCCCTTTCAGCATCATCTAAATGTTCAGATTGGGCCTCCTCATTTGCATGCGCAACCCTTCCATGGCCTTTTGGCCTTTTGTCTGCCCTTCCTTGGTGTTGTGGACATTCATAGGCTCTATGCCCTTCTTCACCACACTGGAAACACGTTCCTTTGAAACCACCTCTTCCAGATCCTTGTCCATATCTCCCTCGTCCTCTACCTCTTTGATCACCACTGTTTTGTTCATGAGGGCAGTAGAAGTTGTCATTCCTTTGGCTTTGGCTGGTACCCACATCTTCACTTTTCTTTTCATCATTATTTCTGCTTCCTAAAGGTCTTCCACTGCCCCTTCCACTTTGACCTCCTCATCCTTTTTACTTGCCATCAAATCTTTTGTTCAGCTTCTCTTCCACCTTAAGAGCAAACTGATATACATCCTCAATGGTGGTCATTCTAACTAGGCTTAACTCTTGAATGCTCGGTCGTAACCCATTAAGATATCAGGCTACCTTCTCCTTATTGGCCTCTATGTGGCCCGTTCTGATGATTATCTTGTGAAAATATTCATTATATTTTTTCACAGATCTACTTCCTTGCTTCAACCCTTGCAATTTCTTCAATGAATCTAACTCGTAGTCCACTGGTATGAACTACTTCTTTAGTTTCTCTACAATGCGACCCCATCTGGTGATATTTCCTTTTCCTCTTCAATTTCTTTCTAACTGGACCTCTTTCCACCAAATACTGGCATGGCCCTTCAACTTCATTTTCACAAACTTAACCTGATTTGGGTCCTCTATTTCCTCATACTCAAAATATTCTTCTAGCTTGTTGATCCAGTCGATCAACTCTTCCAGGTTCAGACTTCCGGAATAACTGGGGACTTATGCTCTAGGTCTTTTCCCGATCTTCGAAATGGCCCTTATTAGCTACATTTGGTCTTGATCAATTGCTTCTTCTTCCTCTTCTACATTTGAACCTTCTTCCTCTCCTTCATCCTCACTTTCCTCCCTCAAGTTTAACCCCCTTCTCAACTGCTCTTGTAACGCGTTAATCTGTCTCTAGAGGGATGCCAGTGCATCTCTTCCACCAGCATTTCTGCCACCTCGTCCACCTCTGGCACCACCATGCCTACCATGCATCACTCTTGGAGGCATAATTCTTGACCTCGACCCACAACCACGGTCCTGGTGCAAACTGCCTCACGATCAGCGATCTGTCCACATGCTCAAGAAAACCCGCTCTAATACCACTTGATGAGGGTGCAGCCCAATACTTAGAAAATAACCCACAAACAAGAGAATGATTTTATTATTCAGAAAATAGACCTTCTTACATGTAGAGGATCTCAAATCCCCAAGTTCTACAACATATGCAAGTTATAGAAAGCTACAGAATCACCCTTTCGCAATATGCGAGTTTGTCCCCAAAAAGTTACCCAAAAATTAGAAACCTACTCATAAATAGAGCTCCTCTTTAGTTTGGAGCCAAAACAACATTCAAATTTGAGTTTATGCGGTTTGGCGCCAAAAAATTACAACTTGAAGTTCAAATTTTAAAAGAACGTTTGCAATTGTATCTTCTAGAAAGTGCGTCAACTTTCCAGGGCCATAGCTTTTGATCTGAGACTCTGATTCGCCAACCGTTTGAATCATTGGAAAGGTCTCAAAGTCAATAACGCATTTGAAGTTTTCTATGCCAATTTCAGCAAGTTTCGAGGCTGATCCAGGAACTCTAAGTGCCTCAAATCTAACTCGGAAGATTTTCAGGTGCAAATCTGGGAAACTAAAACTACAATATCTTTCAACCTAGGAAGAGAAAATAAAAACTATAGATTGGGAATTTCATTATGATGAAAAGGGTATCCAAAAATGTAAAAACATCTAAAAACTAAGAAACTTGAAATTTAACTATTTTTGGGTGATGCAAGATTGCCCTTACACCACTGGATGCTCTTGCATCAAAAAGAAGCAGCAAATAATAACCCTTCAAAAACCTAATGGAAACACATAGAATATCAGTTTAATTTGGAAAATTAGATTTACATATAGTTCAACTCCAAATCTTATTCTAGCCAAAACATTAACTTCAATACAACCAAAGCATCCATATGCACATGATTTTTTACAAACTCCCTAAGTTCATTCATCAAACTAGAACAAAAAAGGGTAGTTCCAAATAACTGCTATTACTAGAAAAAAATATTTGAGTTCTTGACTAGGTGGTGCATCACTAATTTCTTGTCATTATGTTGACATTATGAGAAAAATGAAGCAATGAAAATGGGTGAAAAATCATTGCAGACTATTATTTTTAATCTTTGGTAACAAAATATAAAGCTCAAATATAATTCTTATCCCTTATAAATTAGGCATACCCTTCTTATTTGTATAGATATCTATAGTTCCATTCCTTTAGAATGTATAATAAAGGAATTATATATATTTTGGGTGACTACCAAATAAATACAGGGTCAAGTAAATGTTGCAAGAAATTCCATGTTGGGGGAAGGCACATATATTTGCATATATGTTTTTGAATGTTTCCCATTTGTTGTTTGAGTTTATTTAGACATTTACATGAGGAGGGTAGATTGAAAATAATAGCTTCATTAATCTTCCCTGGCCCTATTTTAAGTTAGTCATTTTTCAAACTCCATTTACCTCTTTCAAAACCATCTAGGTTCATGTAAAACTTAGTAAGGATAGGTTTTGATTTTTTCATAGATTCTAGTCAACTTATCAAGATAGGTCAATCTTATTAGAAATAACTTAAACCAGTGGGAACCAATGACCTAGAAGCTTGTAACTTATTTTTTACATAACATTAGTTATTTAGAATTTTTTAAATTTTAAATTTTCATTATTTTTATTTACTATTTAGTTCAATAGGTAGTGTTATATTAAAATAGAAGCTATCAAAAATATTCCTACAACCATTTAAGAAATTTCAAACCCAAATCTAGATAGCTGAGACTACTAAACAAACAACTAGAAATAGAGAATCAGTATTCCAAGAAGAATAAGGTTAAACACTCTGAGGATGAGTGAAATGTCTACAAGGGCCACAAGAATATGAACAATAACATGAAAGAGTCCCATTCTATGTAACATGTAAATAAATAAGTAAACTACTTGAAAATATTCCTACATTTTTTTTATCTTGAGTTGGGTCAAAGACAAGTGGCATAAAAACATAGCTAAGCTTCTATAACTATCAGAAACATCAACTCTTAAATTAGAGTTATTTTGGCCTCCATTATGACAATAAATTTGGATAGAAAAAAAATAAAATTAAGTCTCCTTCTTTTGCAATCAATAGTGTTGAACAATAGGATTACTGAGAGGGGGGTGAATCAGTATTCTATTAAACTTTTTGAGCATAATCTATCCAATTAATAGAACTTATTTGAATGTAACAAAGATTGAAAGAATTAAACAATCACAATATTGCATGACACATGAACACCAATATATTTACATGGAAAACACAAAATGGGAAAAACTGTGATGTGGATTAGCTCACAATTTATTATAACTGGTTATAAGATATTATAGAGGCTCACTATTAGGACACACTAGCGAATAGGGCTCACAACCACAAAAAGAAGAAAAGAAAGAAGATAGAAATGGCCACATGGTCAAGATGTAAACTTGTAGAAAATGCACCTTCCTTGTGCTAAATTTAGTTCCTTTGAAGCTCTGAATACTGACACTATGTACTATATCGATACAAAATACAAAAAACTACTCTACTTTACATTTGTTCAATATTTATAATGCATCTACTATAAATTTGATCATGTACATAAAAAATTTCCATATTTGCATCTCATCACATGCTTTTCGCCCTACAGTCTCTAAAAATTTCTTACATATATACCTAATACATCCACATGCATCAATTAGGTCAGCCTAATTAGATGTGGCCCTGAATAAAATCAAAATTGTCTTGTCGGCTCTGCACTATTGAATACCCAAGATACTGAGAGGGGGGTGAATCATTATCTTCTTAAATTTCTTGAACAAACACCATCCAATTACTCCAATGCATATAATAGTAAAGATAACCAAGAGCATTAATAGAACATGAAAGCGCACAATGCATGAACACCAAGATTTTTACATGGAAAACCCAAAATGAGAAAAACCATGGTGAGGGTTAGCTCACAATATAGAATAACCGATTATAAGATATTACAAAAGGGTGGCTCATTTCCAAGACTCATTTTCCAAAATGGGAGGCTCACTGCCTACACTTGATACAATGAAAAAATGGCTTACAACCAAAAAATGAACATATAAACTTACACCTACCAAGTGTTGATTCAGTTCCTTTGATTCTTAATAAACTAACTTAACACACTTCATCAAATTTGGTGATCCCGCAAAGCTGGTTTACAATTTCTCAGAGATTCTAATTTTTACTAAAATAACATATTTTTAGAAAATATAATGATTTAAGCCTTACAAACATTCCATTTAAATCATTCCAATTGAAGAGGGTTTTATCAAACAACCTTAGACCAAACCCCCTTGGATAGCACCCCGCTAGTTTTAAACCATACCTATAACAGAGTCTCGTTTACATCTATCAAAATGCTAATAAAAAAACCAGTTTTGATTTACCTTTTGGGGCATCAAATGAATTCATTTAATTTTTTTTTTGTAATTATGTAGTCCTTATTATAAGCTTCCCAAAAAGTATAATTTTAAATAAATTTAATTTTATTATTATATTTATTTTCTATTTCTTGTGAATGTAGGTTTTTTACTAAAAATCAACCTCTTTGTTATGCACATGTTGAAAAATAGAAAATAATTTTTTTTCAAACATATGAGTGCACCATATATTCAAATCCTTAATCCAATAGAAAAAAGAAATTCAATACATACAAAAAAATTTGTGTTATACGGTCCCCCTATGTCTGAATTGTAATTGGTTTGACTTTGAAACTTGATTAAGGAAAAAATATTCAATAAAACACTATGAAAAAAATTGGAAGCACTAGATATCGTAGTTACAAATCTAAATTAGAAAAAAATAGAATATTATCCTTCATGGAAAAAAAATTGTGTTCTATGGTGAGCGCCACTCCTTAAAAATGGTGTTTACTGAAAAAAAACTAGTTTTCAGAGGAGATGAAAAAATAAGTGCAATACGATTCAAAAAAATTTGAAAAAAATATATTTAAAATCTACTGAAAAAATATCACAAATCACTAGTTTGCATCATCTTCAAATTTCTCGTGGTTTAGCCGTTATAGGTGCCCAAAAGTGAATATTTAGTTAGAAAAATTAGTTTAGTGTCCAGTTTAACCAAAAATTGTAAACCTATATTGTGGGATCACCCCATTTTCACACTTCTTCACATTTGCACCATACTTCGCATTCATAATCTCAAAACTATCCAATATATGTATTTGAAAAGTATATATATATATATTGGAGGTGGAAAAGTATTTTACCTTTTTTTGAAGACTATAAATGGTTATATTCTTGAATAGAAACCAAATTTTAATAATGGACATCAGTAACATCCAAAATCCAACCAACTATTTTTTTAGTATAGAAAACAAGTCACTTTGATATAAAATTAATTACAACTCCTTTTCGAGAAAAAGTACTGTGATAAAAATCAATACACATAAAGGCTAAATAAAACCTTAAAGGAAATCTAATGAGTGAAACCCTAAATTTGATCACCATTCCTTTCATTAATGGGTATTCAACATGGAGATAAATCAATATTTATACAAGTCTTTTTTTTTTTTTTGTCAAAGGTCATTATGAATTAGGACATAAATTTTCATCAATGATTTCAAAAATGGTGAATAGGAAACATACCTAGTTTGTTGAGGGAAATAAATAATGGCTATCAAAATCAACCCAACGAACAATCCAAATAACTAAAAGACTTTAGGAATGCATGATCACTCCTTCGGGTTCAAATTTATCAATGAATGATAGAAATGATTAGGAAAATCAATGACCATAACTCAAATAGCAACCAAATCCTAGTTCCATTAATGACCATTTGTGTTGGATAGAGTATCATCAATGAAGCCCAAAATTACATTGATAGTTCAAAAAAATTATGGACCTTTGAAGGGGAAAGGAAATTGTGGGACTCCTAAAGGTAAATTTTTTTTATTGAACTTCCAAAGGTAAAATTAAATTGGGAGACTTCCAAAGGTAAAAGGAAATTGTAGTCTATTTCCAAACGTAAAAGGAAATATCCCTACTAGGGTCAATTTTCCACAAATCCATATGCTATATAAACTTATGCAATTACATAGTAGGGTGAAAAATCTAAAATCTAGGAAAAATGACTAAAGGAAAATTTTCAAACCAAATGATATCTGTAAAGCACGAAAAACTCACATACTAAAATAGTATTCCAAAAAGCAATGGTTATATCCAAATAAGGAAAGTGAATCATATGTTAAATAAAATATCTACAATTCACAATAGAAAGTTACAATGATGAAGTACAAATCTCATACACCAGTAGGGGTGTTACATTACATTTGTTTCAATCTTACAAGTATAAGTTTTGTAAGAATACAACAATACATCCAGGTAGATAAATATACATTACAAATTGGCTAAGTAGCCATATAGTAATTATCTAGAAAGAATAAATAATATAGCATCTCACAAGTTTGTTTAAGTTCAAGCATTCACTAATCATTGAGTTGTTTTGGAAACACATTTTTGACTCTAAAGTTCGTTATTTTGGTTTGCATGTCCATTCAAATTTACAATTCCAACGAAATGAAATAGTCCATAAGAAAAATAAGATGTTTATTTTTCATTCTAGAACCAACAATTTACTCAATTTAATCAGATTACTGACATTCCAAGTATATGTATATATATATATCTTTTACCTATCTCAGTATTTAAATATTATCTGCTATTCATACCTAATATCCTGGAAAAGTAATCTTGCATATACGCATATAAATATGTATATATGTATATATATACATATTTATAATTATATATTTTACATAAACAGAAATTTTGATTACATCGAAGATTATTTACTGATCAAATAGAGATTCTAACAACAATTTATACATATTTACTGCCAACTACAGAAATGTATATATATACATACATATATATATATATAAACTTAGAATAAATTATAGAAAAAAATTGTAGCCAAATATGTATATATATTTATCCAAAGATTAAGTTCCATGTAAGGGAATCATAGATATGTAAATAGCAGTCATATACATATTTTTATTGGTAAATGTTCATATTTCAATATAAGCTAGTGAGAGAAAGGGAAGAGGGAGAGCAGCGACCTCCATGAGTTGAGACACATGTGAAAGGGAAGCGCCCTTTCCACAGGCCGCGACCTATGGAAAGGTCGTTGCATTTCCACAACGCAGCCTCCCCACAACTAAGGGCTGTGGTAAATACAATTAAATTCTTAAAGTGTATTCACAAGACTAACTCCCGAATACAAATAAAAAATAATGATGCAATAATGGAATTGATATTTTCGTTCAACAGAATACATATATAAAATATTAATTTATTCCATGCTATTTACATACAGTATGTTTATATATATATATATATTTTCAAAGGAATAAAAATATGTAGTTCTAGTATTATCATGAAAGACATTATTTTCATACAGAAAATAAACGATTTTAATTTCAGAATGCATAGTCAATTTGACATCAATAATGAGACTTATCCTTACAAAAGCAGGGATTATTCCAAATAATTAGTCACACAAAAAAAGATTTAATTTAATGATAATTTCACAAAAACCTAGTAAAAACGCTATGTTGTTTGGCTACTTTCTTGTTCTCCTTTCTTTTCCACCGTTCTTCTTCTACTTTCCCCAATTTCCCTAAGTCTACTATTCCATTTTGGATTTTGTTTTGCAGATTGAAATTTGAGAAAAATGAATCTAAAGTTCAAAATGAATCTTCTAGTGTTGAAAGAATAAGAGATTATTATCTTTTATTATTTTCTTACTCTTTTTCTATCTTTGTTTTTTATTATTTTTGTGTTTTATTTTCTAAATTTAACTTCTTTTCTTGTATTTTTCCATTTTTCTAATGTTTTCTTCGTCATTGTTTTGTTTTAAAAAATATTTCATTATTTTCCATGATTTATTTCAAATCTATCTAATAAAACAAACTTTTAAATAGAAAACATGACTTTCTAGCCATGCATCACAATTATCTACAAAACAATAAATAATAATAATTTAATCTTCAAATGAAATCAACAATTAAAATAAAAACTATTTCTTTTATTTTCTGTGCATTTAAAATTTTACTACCAATTAATTAAATAAACAACTATAAAGTGAGAAACAATATAAAATGTTTAACTAAATGAAATTCTAAATGCAACTATACATTTACTAAGTTTTTGTGTGTGCGAGAGAGACCATTCCATCTCAACCCTGCCCCGTAGCTAGCCTCGTCTACCTTAACCACACCCTTGGTCTTCGACAACCTGCAACTCATGAAAATTCAAGCACCCATTAATAGATTAGTGTCCAAACATAAATTGAAGCAATATAATTCATCATTCCAAAATGACATTTCCCATATTGCATATTTTCAAAATAAAATAATATTTATTGCATTTCATCTTTTTCAAAATAAAATAATCATTTACTTATTTCATCTTTCAAAATTGCATAATATTTATTCTACCACACACAATAATCCATAATCAATTCCACATAAAGTAAATTTAGGTAGCATCAAAGTTTGAGATGTGACGATAACAAAATGTAATAATATCGCAAGGCTTCCTTAGGAAAAACATTGACCTCAACAAACAAAGATTAGGAATAAGACACAAACAAACCACTCAACCATTCCAAATATTCTACTAAATTATAGATTGTCATTGAATTAGAGTCAATCTATTAGCAATTTCATCATGTCACCAAATTTGCAAGGCCTATTGGTAAAAAAATAATTCTTTATTATTAAAATTTTATTCAATTCCCTGGTGGAGAATAATACTTTCGGAACAATTTGGGTGTGGTTCATTCCTCTACCATTAATATTTTTGTACAATCAACTAATATTGTATTAAGATTCGTGTCAAGACTCACAACCTAATATTTTATCAAGACTTGTAAATGATTAATAATGACAAGTACACATTTTTTATGTGGTATCATTTTTTTGATAAAGTATTTATAAAATCAGCTATGGACAACTTGTCAAATTTATAGGACATTCTATATAAATTACAATATAGGCATAATGATAGCACCTTCTTTTGGTGAGGGTGCTAATTAACATATATTAATATCACTTAATTTAGCAATTACATAATTACATAAACATATTAAAACATTAATAGAAATAGACACAAAACTAAATTAAAAACAGGATATATTTTTCGACATTACAATACTAATATTATATATAAGTATTTTTCAATTTATATAATTTACAATATAATTAATATTACAGGTTCGCTCGTGAACCAACTACATAAAAGATGTATCTTTATATAGGAGGGATAATTTAGACGTGTAGTTGAAAATATTTGGCCATGAGGAAAAAGCGAATTGTAGAAATGTGGGCATGTATTAGATGGTCCCAATTCTGAGGTCTTGTTGGTGTCTGATGGGGTCGCTTCATAGAATAGAGTTGTCTTTGTCAACTCATGTAGGGCTGTCTTGATACTACTCTGTCTTTATATAGGAAGGATATGGGAGGCACGTAGTTGAAAATATTTGGCCAATAAAAAAGCAAATTGTAAAAATGTGGACATATATTAGATGATTATTTATATGGTCCCAATTCTGAGGTCTTGTTGTTGTCTGATGGTGTGGCTTCATAGAATAGAGTTGTCTTTCTCAACAGAACATTGGAATTGGAGGGACCACTGCCATGTTTATCACGAAGCTCAGTGTCCTCAATACTAATTTGTCTGTTTTCTGTACGTTTTATGAATAATGTGGTCACAGAGTTAGCTATTTTTTGGAAGAACATTGGGGTTGAGGGAATAATGTAGTCGGCATTTGTGCTTGATTTCACTATTTATTGAGAGTCCCTCAACTGCTTCACTCGTCCAGCACTAGTAATTTGCAATTGCCATAAAAGTCGCCTTGCAGTTTGAAGCCAAGAAAATATGGTTGGTTATTGGCTTTCCCTTCTCTGTAAAGAACTGTTGGTTATTGGTTTAGGTGTTCTTGTTGTTTTTTGTTTTCTTTTACACTGAATCCTTCTCTCTTTCAGGCAGTCTCCTTTTACAACGTGGAGGGCCCGTGGGGTGGTGCAAGTGGAGCTAGCTGGACAGATGGTACATACTCCAGTATCAAGAGGATCACAGTAACACATAAAGATATTATCAATGCCATTCAGGTCGAATATCGTCTCAAGGGTGAAAGCCAGGATTATGTAATTTCCGCACCTCAGCATGGAGGCACCGGAGGCACCCAAGGCAATCCCACTGCGGTATTTAATACTTAAGACATCTTAAGTTAATTGAATATTTTTAAGTTAATTGAATATTTTTAATTTAGTAACTTTTATTATGAAATTATTATATTATTTTCATTGTAATTTTGAAATTATTTCTTTTTCAAAATTTATGGCTACTTTTAATACTAGATATTCTATTATATATTTATTGTTTTAGTTTGACATTCAAGCAAGTATGCATATTATATTTTAATTGTGATTTATATTACAGATTAATTTCGACGAAGATGAATACTTGACGAAAATTGAAGGATATGTTGGGAGTTCTGAGGCTTCTGAAAATTTTACTGTAATCACATCTTTGATATTCACAACCAACAAGAACAAATATGGTCCTTTTGGAACTGAATTTGGAAATTATTTTAAATCGACTGGGAAGGGAAAAATTGTTGGCTTCTATGGAATTGCTGGATATTACCTCATTCACCTTGGCATTTATACATATCAGCCCTAAACTAGTCATATTTATGCGGTGCGATATTCTCTTAGCAAATAAAACAAGTGTCCTCGATTTTGTGGACAATTTCATGGTGTGAATATTATGTTAGCACACAAACCTACCCTACTAAATAAAATATGTCGCCCCCTATTCCACGGTTCTTTTCATCTCATCTATGTAATCTCTCTTATTTTGAAGCCACTGATATTATGTTTACATATATATGGCTTGATGCCTTTCCATACATATAAATTGCATCAGTCCCCTCTTGCCCTTCAGACTCAATGGTGCTTTCACCTTATCTATGTGTTCTTTTTATTTGCAATAAACATCTATGGATTTATGTATGGTTAGATGCTTCGGTATAGATTTTTATGTATTTGATATTATAGACAATTTATTCATGATACTCTAGTAATAAAAATATTTATATTTAATTCTCATTTGATATGTACTAACAAAGTCGTGTCACCAAAAGCTTATGACGTGCACCAACTTTTCAGATCATATTTAATTTTGTATGAATATTAATGTCCATCAAAGGACTAGTGGGGATTGGAAATCATGCAATCTAAGAAGAAAATTTGAGCGAAAAAGAACAACCCTAAAAATGCATAATCCAATATAATCCTAAAGGAGGAAACAATAGCTGGAAAACAATAATCCAATGAAATCAACAATAATCACCCAATGTAATGAACCCTAATAGTGTAGAGAAATGATTATATAACACTCTAAGTCATAAGGAATTGTCTAATAGGCATGATGTCATGTGCACCACTTTGTCTATGAGACATTTTTTGTCTCCTACTCGAGTATACAAGTGAACCACATGGCATCTTCCTAATAATGATGTGAGAGGGTTGGAAGATGGAAGCAACATTTAAGAGGCATAAATTATCTACGAGGTTCAAACTCAAGATAATTTATCAAAAGCATGAATGAGTAACTATTCAAATATGAAATGTCAAGCTATAGGTTATAAGAATGACATTTCTTTAATTTTATCTCCTATAAAATCTTGGCTACTAAGGAGACTTGGGGATGCAATATGATGATATAACACATATTTTCACTCAAACCAAATTGTGTTTAGAAAGGTTTGAGTTTTAAGTAATCTCTAAGGGTTAAAAATTGGTGTCTTCCTTCAACCTCTAAATGTTACTAATTTCTACGTGAGAAGTGCTATGATTCAATTTTTTCATTGGAAAAAGGCATAAATTCAGGGTTATAAACATATTCTCTATTTTACAGAAGCTTAAATGAGGTAACTAAGATAAAGGTATATTTGTAAGAACTGATATTATGCACTTGAAATTTTGAGTACTTACTCTCCGGGCTATAGATGAATTGGTTTTGTAGCAACTCAAAATAACTATAGATGATCCCATCGAATTCAAGTGAAAATGTTAATACTTGTTAGTTCCTACTAGGAACTATTGCCAAGCCTTAAAACGGTTAACCATGATTAAACCATTCTACATTGGGCAATCATAATTTAGATGTGTTAAGGTTTTATTGAGTAGTGATTAATCCAGGGATACAAATGTGCTCACTAGATGATTGTTCTAAAATTTGGTTGCCTATTATTGGCCTCAATCAATGGTTATATCATGTCAGTTTATGGTTCTAGTTTCATGAGGTAAGAGAGTGCATGAAATTTGAAAGAGGCTCTATAGACTATCAGATGGCTCAAGAAGGTTGTGATTAGGGTAAATTCATTGCATGCATAGAGAAAGATACAGAGACACATTACACTTACCTAGAATTTGCGTTTGAAATCTCTTTTTTATTTCATTTGTTGGCTTCCTTCTGCTTCATTTTGTACTTTGATAATAATTCTTCTTCTGTTACTGTCTAAATTACTATGTAATGCAAACATGCTTTCTATTTATAGTATTGGGAAGAACAAGCATCAATTCATAGTCAAACAAAGTTCTCACTTGAGTTTTCAAAGGAAGCACTACAATTAAGTGTAGAAAAAAAGGTTTATTTCTTTGTCAAAAGCATTTTTGTGGTTATTGGAACTATGAATTTCCTGATGATTTTGCATGTTGCTCATATTCATAAAATTCCAAATCACTCCTTTTGCATGCTTTTTCTCTCATACTTTTCCATTTTTCCCTATTGAATCCATCGGGTCTTGCATATTTCACATCATGGTTCATCTCGCTATGACATTTTCTCGGTCTCCCCAACCCATTTTACTAACATTTGGGTGTGCAGGGCAGTTGGCAGGACTTCATTGTTGTCTTGGCGACCACATTTATGCATTTTCTATTGGCATGAGGTTGTGGCCATCGGTAGGGAGTCTTAGCGAATATCGATTGTCACACCGACCGCTTGGTATATGCTACTCGTCGGCGAGAGTTTTGGCTATCGGGCTGATGTCTCAGAAAACTCTCATTGTCTCCCTAATTAGTTCATATGGTGGTTCATCGGCATAGGGGGATGCTATCGTTGGGAAGTCTCAGCGACTTTGTTATGCCACGCCGACCAGAAGAGTGGGTAGATACTCATCGGTATGAGTTTTTTTTGTCAAGGCGAGGTCTCCCTGAATGTGGTTTGTCTCACCAACTATTACAACAAGGGTTGCCCTCGTCGAGAGAATTTAGTTGTCTAAGCGAGGATGAACAAAACGGAGGATGGCTCGGTGTGACCTACTGATATCGGTGTTTGCTCTTGGCGAGAATCTGGGGTCTTGCCAAATGAAATATGTGTTGGCTTGGTTGGTAGGATAGTTGGGAGATCACGGCAACATAGGGTTAAGTGGACAACTCTTGGTCAAATAATGTGAAGATGATATGATGTCTCCCCGACCTAAGTGAGCTACAACGATATGCACATGGGATATCAATGATTGAATTGCCTTCGGGATAACTGCCAATGTGTCACGACGACTATTCACTAATGAATAATGATTTTTGATTGTTGTGGCCGACATGTGGATTCAATTAAATAGCAGATTACGATTCCTATGGCTGACGTGATGAATTATTTGATGACCGTTGCTGGCCGACTTGATTTGGGCCCAATTTCTACGGTGGCCAACATGAATTTGAAGCGTTTGGTGTCAATTGTATGTTGAGTTCATTGAAAAGCATTGCTGAAGTTGTCTCCATGTTGATTCTTTTTGGTTGTTTAAATTGAGGTAACAAGTTTATTTTCAATTTATCTATGCACATTTGCTACATTTGTGTGGTTAATTGATTTGGTTCTCTCAAGTAGGGATTAAATCCTTTTCGGTAATCATAGTAATTAGGGAGATTCATCTGGATTATTAAAGTAGAGCTCAGTAATCATAATCTTGCATTGTTCATACAAGTTATGAATAGATCATATGCCTGCAATTCAATCTTTTGCTAGAATAAGTTGCCCATTTTTGTTTCATTTGACTCTGCATACCCAACAAGGCACTAGTCTCTACAATTTCATTATTTGAATTCATTCAATCTCTTTTATTAGTTAATTAAGCATTCTAGGATTTAGATCAGAAGGTAGTTATCGAGTTTGGTTTCATTTGTTCACTGTTATCGGCCATTGTGGAAAAATTAATTCTAAGAAGATAATCATAAGTTAATTCTGCATAGTTCAAAGAGGTACACCTGCCTTGGTCTTGCAGCACCAGAAGAGTAGAAGGTTTAGTTGTTCCAAACCTTGTTCTGTTACCCTAAAACGTTGTGAAAGCTTGGCAACCTTTAGTGGTTCAAACCTACATTTTTGAGAACTAACAAATTGGCGACTCTGCTGGGGAATATGTAATACCCCTCCATGTCGGTTGCCTTGGACTTGGGTATGAGTATTGGTGTGTGTTTCATTGATTACTGTGTTTGTGAAAAATATAATATGTTAGTAATCATGTTTAAATAATTAATTAAATCATAAGTGATTTGCAAAGTTATTTAAAATATGATAAGAAATTAAAATTGGAATCAATTAAGTTAAATCAAATTATTTAGAACAAATGATCAAATCAAACTAATTCGTTAAAAGTAAAAGTGATATTATTAGATAAATTGATTTAAATTGTTATGAACATATAATCTTGAAAAGATAATTATTATCATAATAAATTTAATGGATGCTTATTTAGAATCTTGCAAATGGTTGATTTTAATTATTTTAATGTGGAAGTAATTAATTAATAAAGTTTTGTGAAAATAATGAATATATATATTTAAATAAAAAGTTCATTTTTGTATTTAAATTTATTTAGTTAATCAAAATGCATGAGAAAAGAAAATGAAATATAAATACATAAAAAGGCAACAAAAGGAATTAAGAATTAAATATTATTTTTGATTTATTTCTTGAGATGTGACTTTTGGTATTCTCTGGAAGAGGAAAATGAAGAGACTTCTTGTGTGAAATTTTATTTAGAGGATTTGTGAGTTGGTAGGGGTGGCATTCCCTTTCCAACAGATTTTGGAGAAATTTGGCAGTCATTCTTCTATTGCATTATTTCATTATTCGGAGAATTCATTGGGGATTAAGATTGAAGTTTGAGGGAGGATCTTGGAGCTGCTACTGGAAGGATTGGATCGGCAAGAAGGATAAAGCTTCTACAGTTATCTACAGACGCAGGACACCAGGTTCCTCTCTTATTTATTTGTGTAGCATTAAATAAAATAGCAATTGATTGGAATTGTTTCGCTGTGCATGAAATTTTCATTTGGGGATTGGGATTTCTGTTTGTTAAAATGGAATTTGGTTGGGTTCTTGACTGTCAATTATTGGATTGAAATTTCTGGGAACTTGGGACTGTTGTTTATTTAAATGAAATTATTTGTTGGGTTTTGGATTGTTGTTTATTAAAATGAAGCTTTGGTTGGGATTCTGGAAATAAACTGTATTGCTGTGGTTGTTCTCGAAAAATAAATAAATGGAAAAATAATTACCTTACTGTAGATTTCTGGGTTGATGTATATATATATATTCTTCAAATACAATTTTCATATAAATATATATATACTGTAACCTGTACTGTTGATTGTTATTCTCTGTTTTCGAATTATTTATAATATAATATATATATGTATATATATTAGATGTATATATATATACACACACATATATATATATATAAATAAATAAATGAAAATTTAAATAAGGTTAAAGTTCACCGAATAAATGTATTTGAAATTATTTTAAAAAAATAAAAATAAATAAAAATAAAAATTATATATTGGTTGAGTGGTGGGTCGGCCTCGGCCGTACCCACCACCCCACCCAGCCGGTCGTGGTGGTGCGGCAGCCTACGGGCTACCGCAGCAGTCTGAAAGACTGCTGTGACAGTCTGTAGACTGTCCACAGCAGTCCGTCGGACTGCGGTGGCAGTCCGTAGACTGCCACGGCCAGCGGCGAAAATTCCCGTGGCTGTATTCATTGGGAATAAAATTCCCATATGAATTTTATATGTTAAACTTTTGTTCATTCCGCGAATTTTTATATGGTAATTTCTTTTGTGCGGATATTTATTTTATATATATATATATATATATATATATATATATATATATATATATATATATATATATATATATATTTATTAGTTAATTTAATTATTCTGTGTTCTCTGATAAAAAAATATATTATTCGATTCTGTGTACAATAAACAGATATATATATATATATATATATATATATATATTCAATTTCCTTTTGATGAACATATTTTGTTAAATATAATTGATAGTTAAACAAAGGCATGTATGTATATATTCTGTTATGTTTCGTTTCTGATTTAAATGATATTTTCTGTAATTTATCTGTTATCTAGAAAATAGATATTTAGATTCTGTTTCTTTTCCAATTAAAAATAATGTAGGAATTTTTACAAGGAAAATATTAGTAAAATCGAAAGAAATCTGTTTTATTGATTTGTTAAGTTACAACTTGGAAAGGATATTGTTAGCAGAAAAATCATTTACGAAAGTAAAACAACATTGATTTATTTAATTCTTATTCTGAGTAAATATTTTGGAATAGAAAATAATTCCTATTAATTTGTTAAATTGTGAAATTTGATAGGATAATATAGTAGAAGGGCAATTTGTGAATATATATTTATATCAGCATTGATTGTTTAGTTCTTATTTTTAAATATTGTTCTTGTTTGAATTTTTGGTTGATGTTTATTATGCAAATGTTTGATGGAGTTGTGAGTGATTGAGTATTTAAGGTGTTCTGTAATTTGGTCCTTTGGATGCCTGGTTGCATGCTTTTACCTCTTTTATTGAAGGATTGTTTTTGGACATTTCCGTATTGGTATGAATGCCATGGGAGATTAATTTTGATTCAAGGAATCCTTTGTCATTTAAATTTTGTTGCAATGTAATTGGGAACTCGTGTTTTGGTTTATGAGTTGTGGATGGTTGATCTTCTTGAATTTCTGATTTATTTTTGTATCGAAGTTGATCATGTAGTCTGGATGGAGTTGTTGATCTTATTTCAATGTTTTCACTCATTATATTTGAATTGAAATTGATCTGGTGGCCTTGCAATTATTGTTGTCATTGCTATGTTGTTGTTTTTATGAAAGTGGTTTGCGTACCATCATAAGGGGGTTCTAGTGAGGAGAAAATGGAGGTCTCCCATGGAATGCCTAGTTGGTGGCTTTTGGTTTTATTAAGTGATTTTGTTTAAAGGATGATTTTCTTTTGCGTCCCCTATTTGAGGTGACACCATTGTTGATTTATGGATGGGCCTTGATGAATCTTCCCTTTTTATGGCTTTTCTGAGTTACTCTCTTATTTGAGGAAATTTTATCCTTGTGTTGGACTTATTGGAGAAATACTCATGTTGCTTCACTTTACCTTTGTTTATGGGTTTTCATTCTTTTGGCTTCCAAAGGCTTGAGATGATTGATAATTGATGTTCTTTCTCTTTATGGGCCCTTGATGTGGCAAGTGTTTTGGTTTCATGATTTTAAAAGGGTTGTATGGAATTTGTTGAGACTTGGAAATTGTATTTATAGCGAGATGGGTAATGCCTCGCATGCTTTTAAGTTGTGATATAATATTCTTGTGATGTTGTACAACCCTTGGTTTCTTGGTTTTTATGTTGTTGGGTCTCTAGGGAGAGTGGCTCCTTGTGGGGGTCGGCGCCCCGTTTAAGGGGAAGAGACCAGGATAACCCACGAGTGAGTTAGTAAATAAGTGAAAACCTAATAATTAACTTAGGTGGGTTGGGTAGTAATATCATTATAAGATTAATAAAATGGATGCCTCGTCTTCATTAGTGCTTTCGCAGACTAATGGAAGGCTGAGAAGGCTGTGGTTGGCAAGGTCATGACCTCGTCTTCACGAGAGGTCTACGACTCCGCATGAGTCACCCTATGGACCGGTGCCTCCAGTTGGGAGGAAGAGCACAGGACAGCATAGATGGGACCGGCGCCTCTAGTTGGGAGGAAGAGCACATGACAGCCCATGTAGGACTATGCGATGACACTCTCCCCTAGTTGCCCATGTGTTTTACTTTATTGTGTTCCTCTGGAAGTAGGTTATGGGAGTTGGTTTAGATTGTTGATATTTGGATTTATCTTGATTTATGATTATTGTCTTGATATATCTTTGGTGTACTTTGTGGTCTTGTATGATCTCATTGATATTTGACTTATGACCTTGTTCTCTTTTGATACGGTGATATGATGTTATTGTATTGCAATTTGGAATTGTATTATGTTTATTAATTCAGTTGATTTGGAAGTGTTTCATGATCATCCTTTGGTTACTTGTTACTGGTCATTGCTTTGATTTATGTGATGAGATGTATGATTTTAAGTTATTTTAATGACTCTTGGTTGTTGTTGATTATGTCTTTGTAATCCTTGAGTTTTATGATACTTTTGTATGTTGTGGAGTCTTGTGGTTTCCGTGTTTGGATGTTATTGGTTGAGGACTCTTCTTGTTAGCTCCTAGCACGGGGGGTGGGTCTTCAGACTCACATGGTTGGGTGGAATGTGCTAAGCACCCCATTGGGTCCCCAGTCGAGGATCGAGAGGTGCGGATTGGTGTGGTTGCAGCGACTCTAGAGTTGTATCCATCTTGGAGCTAGTTTTCATCTATTCATTTGTATCATGATTCTTGTTGTATGGTTTCCGTGCAAATTGGAAACACTTTTGTATCATTGTACTTCTTGAATATTGTATTGTAATGTAACATTAAACCTTATGTGGCTATTGGCAGTTGTTATTCAATGTGTTGAGTTAATTATGCATATGTTGTATTTATGTACTCAGATGGTTCCTTATCAATGATTTTCATGTATATGTTATAATTGTTAATGTTTATTTTGTTATGGATTATATCTTTGGATTTTATTCTTTATTGTTGTTGTGTGGATCTCAGTCTAGTAATGAATCTTCGTGTACCCCAAGGGATGTATGTGTTAGTGAATCTGCTTAAATGGAATTCATGTCATGACTTAATGTGTAATACATGTATGTTATGTTTACTTTTAAAAAAAAAAAAATTGTGCTGTGTTTATTGTTTAATTGTCCTTTGGAGTTCGCACGACGGGGCATTACAGAATAACTTGAGAAAATCTGGTGGCAGACAGCCTTGCATTATAGAGTCATACAAATTTCTAAATCAGGTCTTGAAATAGAGATTCATAATTGTGTAGTTTTTAGCTCCCCATCCGAGTTACACAACTAATAAATTGGCGACTCTACTAGGGAAACATATCTGAAGATTTGGTGTAAGACCATCATATAGAGTCATTGAAGAAGAAATTGTAATTTGAGAAGTTTCAGAAAAGGTGATTCTGCTGGGAGAAGATCAAAAAGAATTATTTTCCTACTTTTGGAAAAGTAGGTGGCGACTCTAAAAAATTTGAAGAATGGTATGTGTATGGAGCAAATGAATACACAAATGTGGGAAGATATTGGGCCCCTCAAGTGCTTGATAATACAATGGGAAATTTCTACAATGAAGGCAGTACATATCATGTGCAACAAAAGCAAGAAAATGCTTATCCAGTCCCTCCTGGACAAAGATTGAAAAGTTGTCAAGAATGTCAGTGTGATCAGTGTCAAGTACAATGTCAGTGTGATCAGTGTCAAATGCAATTGGAAAGTTATCAAGAATGTTAGTGTTATTAGTGTCAAGTACAATGTCAGTGTGATCTGTGTCAAATGCAATTGGCAAGTTATCAAGAATGTCAATGTGATCAATGTCAAGGGCAACACAATTCTGATTCACCTGGAGATATCAGCATGAATCTGCAACAAGGTATGTATCAAAACCAACAATCTAGAGATGATGAATATTTTAAAAATCTTTGGGGTTCTTTTCTTGAAATAAGACTATATGAGGGGGAAGATTTGGCTTCTCTGTACAATAGAATGACAGATATCTGTTTTCATATACCTTCTCATTATTGGCCAACAAGGGCCATGTTTGTTGAGAAATTTGTAAGAGCATGGAAGCCTGAATCAGCCTATTGGCCTGAATCATCAAGATAGCATGCCTTTGATGTAGTGAATAAATTCATTGATGCCATGGAGAAGAAAAGGTATAAGAACACTATCAATGTTGATTCCAATGATTGTACTTCTATTGAGTGTAGAGAAATTGATCAAATGATGCATCTAATAGATGATGAGATATGTGCAAATCAATGTGATAACTTGCATAATGAAGATGAAGGAACAAGATATTTCTCTTGCATAATAGATTGTAACAGGGAGAGAAGTGTGTGTTATGAGGGATCCAATGAATATTCAAATTTTGAAGATACACTTGTAGATTGGGATCTATAGCAAGGGGATTCTTTTACCTCTTATGTAGATCAGGATGAAGAGGCAATGGGAAATATTGATGTTGAATATACAATGCCTCCAACTGCAGTTGAAAGCTATGAAGGTACATTCGATGAAGAGGAGGTTTGTAAATTTGAGAATGGTTTCCAAAAATTTTCAGGCCCATTGCATGATAAAGTTTTAAAAGATGATCAGATGATATTTTGCCAATGTATTCCTGGGAAGGAATTTTAGGTATTTTTAGATCCACTTGATGTTGAGCAAAAGGTATTCTTAGATAAAAGGGATGTGTCAAGCTATGGAACAAATGACTGTGCTAGTAATTTTTCATTCTCTGATGATCCTGGGCCTCTTTTTGATGATGACAAAAGTGATGAATATGACTGCAATAGTGAAAATGTGGAAACTTGTTTACTCAGCTATGAGCAAATCTTAGATTTGCTGAATCTTGAATATCAGAGATATACACATGAAGGTGATCCTAAAGTTCTTTTTCTAGCTTGCATTTGTTTCAATAGTGAAAATTTTGTGTGCAATAATTCATATGTCTCTCAGTGCATTTCTCAAGTTGATGGTGAAGCCTTTGAAGTTGGTCAAATGCATGTGTTTGTTAAAGAAGAGGTATGTGATTTTGAATTTTCTAATTCATGTGAAGAAGACATTTGTTTGCATACCAAGGATGATAGTGTTCCAGATTTGATTGGTTCACATATTCTTAATATTGAAGATTTGAGTCATAGGGGTATCAATGAGGTGAAAGTGGTTTCAGACAGTGTTGATGTGACAAAAAAAATTATTTCTCATGAGAAGCACTTTGTTGATGAATTTTCAATACAACTGAAAGAATGTTTCAAAATTCATAACGGTGAGAGAAATAATGTAAAAGGTTGTATTTCATATGCATGCATTTTGTGTATTGAAAATAACAGAGGTTTGTCCCAAGATGTTGAAAAATTTGAACTATAGGATGGTATTGGGATTGTGGGCCAAACTGAGCATGATGATACTCTAAGAGCTTGCAACAACAGTGACAGGAAAGATTGCATGAGTATCCTCAAGAAGAATTTGATGAAATCGATGCAAAACCAGGTGTTTGACAGGGGAAGGCTCGGTTTGAGTTTTAGATTGTAACAGCTCAAAACAAATGAAACAACACAAAGGATTAAGGGTTGCCAGTGCATGGACAACTCTTGCTTGTCCTCTTTAAAATTATTTTCCATGCATAGTAGTTTAGGGTTCTTGTTCACCTCCATTTTGCATTCATTTTGCATCCATTTCCACTTCCATCTTGCATTCTCTGCATTCATTTCCATTGCTAGTCATTGGTTCATTCTCTATCTAGTCTGCTCACCCATAGATTCTGCATTCTTGCATTGATCTTGCACTCAATCATCCCTAAACGAAGCCACTATTGGAACTATGAATTTCTTGATGATTTTTCATGTTGCTCATATTCATAAACTTCCAAATCACTCCTTTCACATGCTTTTTCTCTCCTACTTTTCCATTTTTCCCTATTGAATCCATTGGGTCTTGCATATTTCACATCATGGTTCATCTCGTTGTGACATTTTCTGGGTCTCCCCGACCTGTTTTGCTAACATTTGGGTGTGTAGGGTGGTCGACAGGACTTCATTATTGTCTTGGTGACCACATGTATGCATTTTCTATCAGCATGAGGTTGTGGCCATTGGTAGCAAGTCTTAGTGAATATCGATTGTCACACTGACTGCTTGGTATATGCTACTCGTCGGCAAGAGTTTTGGCTATCGGTCTGATGTCTCGACAAACTCTCATTGTCTCCCTGATTAGTTCATATGATGGTTCATAGGCATAGGGGGATGCTATCGTTGGGAAGTCTCAGCGACTTCGTTCTGTCACGCCGACCAGAAGAGGGGGTAGATACTCATCGGTATGACTTTGTTTTGTCGAGGTGAGGTCTCCCCGAATGTGGTTTGTCTCAAAGACTATTACAACAAGGGTTCCCCTCGGTGAGACAATTTAGTTGTCTTGGCAAGGATGAACAAAATAGAGGATGGCTCAGTGTGACCTACTGATATCGATGTTTGCTCTTGGTGAGAATCTGGGGTCTTGCCAAATGAAATATGTGGTGGCTTGGTCGGTAGGATAGTTGGGAGATCACGGTGACATAGGGTTAAGTGGACAACTCTTGGTGAAATAATGTGAAGTTGATATGATGTCTCCCTGACCCGAGTGAGCTACATCGATATGCACACAGGATATCAATGATTGAATTGCCTTCGACATAACTACCAATGTGTCACGATGACTATTCACTGATGAATAATGATTTTTGATTGTTGTGGCTGACATGTGGATTCAATTAAATAGCAGATTACGATTCTTGTGGCCAATGTGATGAATTATTTAATGACCATTGGTGGCCAACTTGATTTGGGCCCAATTTTTGCGGTGGCTGACATGAATTTGAAGCGTTTGGTTTTTCTCATGCTTGTGTATATGATGCACTCCAATTGTAATCACATTTGACATCAGATTTTAGATAAAAAGTAGTAGGTAGTCAATGGCTACAGTAGGATAAATTTCTCTTTTCAAAGACTATGTGCATGATTTCAAATGGTGGTTTCAATGAAATTCAGCTGTGTGGTAGTTTTGTTTTGGTGTCAATTGTTTTTCGAGTTCATTGAAAAGAATTGCTGAAGCTGTCTCCATATTGATTCTTTTTGGTTGTTTAAATTGAGGTAACGAGTTTAGTTTTAGTTTATCTATGTGCATTTGCTGCATTTGTGTAGTTAATCGATTTGGTTCTCTCAAGTAGGGATTAAATCATTTTCAGTAATCACAGTAATCAGGGAGATTCATCTAGATTATTAAAGTAGAGCTCAGTAATCATAATCTTGCATTTTTCATACAAGTTATGAACAGATCATATGCCTATAATTTGATCTTTTTCCATAATAAGTTGCCCATTTTTGTTTCATTTGACTCCACATACCCAACAAGGCACTAGTCTCTACCATTTGATTATTTGAATTCATTCAATCTCTTTTATCAGTTAATTAAGCATTCTAGGATTTAGATCAGAAGGTAGCTATCGAGTTTGGTTTCATTTGTTCACTATTATCTACCATTGTGGACAAATTACTATTAAGAAGATAATCATAAGTTAAGTCTGCACAATTCAAAGAGGTACACCCACCTTGGTCTTGCAGCACCAGAAGAGTAGAAGGTTTAGTTGTTCCAAACTTTGTTCTGTTACCCTAAAATGTTGTGAAAGCTTGGAAACCTTTCATGGTTCAAACCTATGTTTTTTAGAGCTAACAGTGGTATTGACTTAGGTTGCAGGTGCAACAAAGTCTGAAAGATTGGACCAATTTTGCACTTGTATCAATTTCAAAGATTCCCATCAATTGCATCAACTTTCTTCTCATCTTATTAATGCAGTTTTACTAGATGGAAGTGTCAATAGAGGTCCTCTTTTGTCAATTATAAATGGATTATGGGTGGATCAGTCCATGACCTTGTTTAGCCCAATTACATGGATGTTGTGAAGAATCAATATGGTGTTCAAGCTATTTTGGTGCATTTTATCAATAAGGTATGTCTTTTACCTTCATCCACAATTATCCACATTCCTTTGACTTTGGTGTGTTCAACAATGAAGTGTAATAGTCACAAAATTTACTGAAATGTGAGGTAGATTGAAGCGATTCTAGTCTACTTTGCAATTTCAATGCTTTTTAATCCCCATGTCAAATTAAATTTATGTTGCAATTAAGTCACTTGAGTGTAATAGACCTTGGTGAGTGTCTATTACATTGTATTGGTATGAGGGAAATGGGAAAATTATTTAATTAATTCTCAAATATCATCATTTCTTGTTTACAAATTTAATTTTTTACTTAACCTGGAGTAGACATTTCATAGAATAACTAGGGCTACATTTTTTGCATGATTTGAGGGTGTTGAGAAAATCAAATCAATCATCATCCATGGACCATAATAAAACATAATTTTTCCTAATTTTTGAAAGGTTCTGGTATTAGTATTCTTGTTTTACCCTTGAAGAGAAAACTTGACACAATTTTTCATTCGATTAATCTTCAAAGGTATGATATGCTTATATTGTATTTTAATGTTGAAAAACTTTCAAATGACCATTTATTTAGATTAGCATTGAAATAGGAAGTTGAAAACAAACACAGTAGAACATGCAACAAATAATAACCCTTGAAAAACCCAATGTAAAATACAAAGAATGTCAGTTTAATTTAGAAAATAAGCATTACATATACTTCAATTCTAACTCTTATTCTAGCGAAAACATTAACCTCAATAAAACCACATGCATCAATACCCACATGATTCTAACCAAACTCTCTAAGTTCCTCGTTCAAACTAGAACAAAAATAGGGTAGTTCCAAACAACTCCTATTACTAAAAAAATAGTTGAGTTTTTGACTAGGTGGTGCATCACTAATTTATTGTCATTATGTTGACATGTCTTAGGAAAATGAAGCAAACAAAATGGGTGCAAAAACATTGAGGACCTTTAATTTTAATCTAGGATAACAAAATATGAAGTTTAAATAAAATTATTATACCTCAAAAAAAATTCATACCCTTTTTATTGGCATAGATATCTATAGTTCCATTTGTTTATAAAGTATAAGAAAAAGATTATATATATTGTGGGTGAATGTCAACTAAATACAGGGTTAGGTAAATGTTGCAAGACAATATATAGCAGGGGAAGGCATCTATGTTTCCAGATATGTTTTTGAATGTTTCCTAATAGTTGTTTGAATTTTTTTAGACATTTACCCAAGGAGGGAAAATTAAAAATAATAGCTTTAACATGCTTCACTAGCCCTATTTTAAGTTTTTCTTTTTTAAACTTCATTTACCTCTTTTAGAACCATCTAGGTTGAGGTTTAAACCTTAGTAATGACATGTTTTAATTTTTGCATATATTCTAGACAACTTATTGAGATAGTTCAATGTTATTTGAAATCAATTAAACAAGTGATAATAGATGGCCTAGAAGCTTGCAAGTTTTTCACACAACATAGTGGTTTAGAAGTTCTTTAATTTTTTAATTTTCATTATTTTTTTATTTATAGTTCAGGTTAATAGGTAGTATTATAGTGAAATAGAAGCTATCAAAAAATATGCTAACAACCATTTAAGAAATTTTAAATCTAGATGTAGATAGTTGAGATTGCTAGATAAACCACTAGAAATAGAGAATCAACATTCTAAGAAGAACAAGCTTAAACACTCTAAGCATGTGTGGAATTTCTACAAGGAGGACAAGAACATGAATAGTAATAGGAAAGAGACCCATTTTGTGTAACATGTAAATAAATAAATAAAATAGCTAAAAATATTCCTAATTTTTTTTTATCTTGAGCTAGGTCAAAGACAAGTGGCATAAAAACATGGCTAGGCCTCCATAATTGTGAAAAACATCAACTCTTAAAGTAGAGTTATTTTGGCCTCCATTATGACCATAATTTTGAGTAGCACAAAAAAAATTGTGGGTAGATGGTCAACACTCTCCTCATGATTCTTGATATGGCTTAATTGTCTCCCATGGATCCATTAACTCTGATAGTTTTATCGAGAATTAATAGGTTGACCTTTTGGTGCAATGACAATTGTGGGTCCAACAATTGGTATCAAAGTTGAAAATGCGTTGCGTTTGAATCCCCTTGGGTAATGCTGAGGGGGAGGTTATTGGTAGATGGTATGTGCTTCCCTCGAGATTCGTGACATGGCTTAACAGTCTCTCATGGATCCGTTAACTATGGCAGTTGTATCAAGCATGTTGTTGTTTGATTTTATTTAGACATTTACTTGAGGAGGGCAGATTTAAAATAATAGCTTCATTATTCTTCCTTCGCCTTGTTTTAAGTTAGTCATTTTTGGAACTCCAGTTACCTCTTTTAGAACCATCTAGGTTCAAGTAAAACTTAGTAAGCATAGGTTTTGATTTTTTTATGGATTCCAGTAAACTTATCGAGAGAGGTCAATCTTACATGAAATCACTTAAACAAGTGAGAACCAATGACCTAGAAGCTTGCAAGTTTTTCACATAGCATTAGTTGTTTAGAATTTTTAAAATTTAAAATTTTCATTATTTTTTATTTACTGTTTAGTTTAATAGGTAGCATTATAGTGAAATAGAAGCTATCCAAAAAATTTGTGCAACCATTTAAGAAATTTCAAATCCAAATGTAGATAGTTAAGACTACTAAACAAACAACTAGAAATAGAGAATCAAAATTCCAAGAGGATCAAGGTTAAACACTTTGAGCATGGGTGAAATGTCTACAAGGTGTGCAAGAATAGGAACAATAACATGAAAGAGTCCCATTCTATGTAACATGTAAATAAATAAGTAAAATACTTGAAAATATTCCTACAATGTTTTTTTATCTTGAGTTTGGTCAAAGAAAAGTGGCATAAAAACACAGCCAGGCTTCTATAACTATGATAAACATCAACTCTTAAATGAGAGCTATTTTGGCCTCTATTATGACCGTAAATTTGAGTAGCAAAAAAAAATATTGAGTCACTTGTTTTTGTAGTCAATAGTGTTGAAAAATAGGAATATTGAGAGGGGGTGGATCAATATTCTATTAAAACTTTTTATCATAATCCATCCAATTAACAAAACATATTTGACTGTAACAAAGATTGAAAGAATTAAAAAATCACAATATCAAATGACAAATTATTGCAGGAGCATCCATGGGCTAGTGCAATCTTGCATCAACCAAATTTCTTTTATTTTAATTTTGTTTGGTTTTCAATAAATGGTTGCCACAGATATTTGTAATTATTGGAAGAATGTAATTTAAAATTAAATTACATTAACATTTCATGTTGAATGACTATGCCTGAAAAAGCAGGTGTTGCAAAGGAAATGGAAGTGCACAAATTCAAACTTTGGATTTTTGCAAGTTAAAGGAGATTTTTAAGATTTTAATTTAAAATAAAATCTCAACTTCCACAAATCCCTAAAAAATAGAGACTATCAAAGTGGGTTCCCATCTAATCAAATTGGAAACTTTGATGAGTGAGTTCAATTTTGGAAACTACCGATAAAGTGTGTGAGACTGGTTGAAGTGAGAAGTTTGATTTTTGATTTTTTTTGGAATTTCAATTTATAAATTCTCTCCTTGTATTTTTAGGAAAGATTATTTTTGAGTTTGAAATGGAAATGAAATAGAATTTCGTTTCAATCTCGGCAGATTTGGAAAGTTGGTAATAAAAGATAATTCATTTACATTTTGGAGTTAGTTTTCAAAGTTGAGGAAACTCATAATTTGGTTATGGATATTCTCTAAGAAGAAATTGCAGCAAAGTGTTAATGCTTCAATAATTTATTTGCAGCCATTGTTGAAGAGTGACAGAGTGTGCATGTGGGTTGGTTGTTGTGCTTGATAAGCACATAAATTCTATGGAATGTTGCAGATTTTTGTAATGAATTCTATGATGTTGTAAAGGGCATATGTGGCGCCCATAGTCTCAATGAGACTTTATTATTTTGTAATTGAAGATTTTCCATTTTAATGCAAGTGCATGTTGTAGTTTCTTTCATACTTGTGTTGAATTTCACAGTGAATTGAGAATTTCTGTTTGTATTGAAATTAAGTAAGTGGAGAGGGTTTTGTGTCACCCCCTCCTTGCTTCAGTGGTATCAGAGTTAGATTTCTTGAGTGTGCAGGCATAGCGCTGAATGTGATCTAGTTTGCACTAGGACTTGTGGTGTGTGTGATTTGTGTGTAGACAGATCGCCAGACATGAGGCAGTCTATACTAGAAAGGATGAGATGGATCATGAGGAGACCTGTAAGAATTTTATTTTGGGAAAATTATTGGGAAGAAGTGGAAAATAAGAATTACCATGAAGAATTTGAAAAGCTCCAAGCTCAAGTAGATGCATTGGAAAATTTGATTAAAGAGAAAGTGGGAATACAAGAAGAGAGATTTGGGAAGAAGAATGTTCTGTTGAAAGAGGATAACAAAAAGAAAAGAAAAATAAAGGATGGAGAAAGAAAGAAAAGAAAATAGTCATTGCAGATCATAAATTTAATGGTAATTTTAAAGATTTTGTTTCATCTGAAAATGTTTTGTTTGCAGGATTTAGCAAGGACAAGGAAAATGGTGAAAAGGAGAATGATATTGCAGCAGAAAAAGAGGTATCTGTTAATTTTTTTGTGAAAATTTACACACAAAAGAAGTAGATGAAGCTATGGATGAAATTATGGAAATTCCAAAAATAGATTTTGATAGTCCTAGATTTGATAAAGGGAAAGCAGAAGAAGATAGTCTCTTGTTGAAAGAGGAGATAAGAAAAATAGAAAAAATATTTCAAGGAGAAATTATAGAAGAAGATGATGAAATTAAAGAGGTTGCAGCTGATGCGTGCCTCTTTGAAAGAGGAAAAATTGCCGCAATAAGAAAGGAGAAGGAAATAGAGGTAATTGTTGATTTATCAAAAAAAAATCAATGTTTCTAATGAAGTTGAATTTTGTGAGGGTGAAATGGCAAAAGGAAGTGAGGAAAGAGAGATGGTAAGGTGCAGCAATAACATGTTACAAGCTTAAATACAACAAGGTATGATGAATTTTGTTGGCATAGAAGAAGAAGAGGGTGAAGGAGAAATAGTTGAGAAAGATGTGCAGATAGACTTCATTGCTTTCCATGAATTCATCAATACTGATTTGTGTGTAGGTGTTGATGATGAACAAATTGTTGCAACAAAAAAAAAAGGGAGGTAACACATGATTTCATTTGTTTTAATGAAGAGAAGGATGTTAATTATTGTTTTCCAAAATTGCATAGTGCAGAATGGTGGGAATTGAATTTTGTGAACAAAGGCAGAAAGAGGGGAAGAATGAAGGAGAGTAGAGATAGCATTTGCAGGAAAAGGGAAAAAAAAATGTTCACAATGATGAGGTTGACAGGTAGATCCATTGTGAACATAACATATTCAAATGTTCATGAGCTTTGCTCATAGAACATTTTCTTTCTATTGTGGGTGTCTGATGCAAGAGCATCCATGGGCTAGTGCAATCTTGCATCAACCAATTTTTTTTAATTTTAATTTTGTTTGGTTTTCAATAAATGGTTGCCACAGATATTTGTAATTATTGGAAGAATGTAATTTAAAATTAAATTACATTAACATTTCATGTTGAATGACTATGCCCGAAAAAGCAGGTGTTGCAAAGGAAATGGAAGTGCAAAAATTCAAACTTTGGATTTTTGCAAGTTAAAGGAGATTTTTAAGATTTTAATTTAAAATAAAATCTCAACTTCCACAAATCCCTAAAAAATAGGGATTATCAAAGTGGGTGCCCATCTAATCAAATTGGAAACTTTGATGAGTGAGTTCAAATTTGGAAACTGCCAATAAAGTGTGTGAGACTAGTTGAAGTGAGAAGTTTGATTTTTGATTTTTTTTGGAATTTCAATTTATAAATTCTCTCCTTGGATTTTTAGGAAAGATTATTTTTGAGTTTGAAATGGAAATGAAATTGAATTTCATTTCAATCTCGACAAATTTGGAAAGTTGGTAATAAAAGATAATTCATTTACATTTTGGAGTTAGTATTCAAAGTTTAGGAAATTCATAATTTGGTTATGGATATTCTCTAAGGAGAAATTGCAGCAAAGGGTGAATGATTCAATAATTTATTTGCAGCCATTGTTGAAGAGTGACAGAGTGTGCATGTGGGTTGGTTGTTGTGCTTGATAAGCACATAAATTCTATGGAATGTTGCAAATTTTTGTAATGAATTCTATGATGTTGTAAAGGGCATATGTGGTGCCCATAGTCTCAATGAGACTTTTTTATTTTGTAATTGCAGATTTTTCATTTTAATGCAAGTTGCATGTTGTAGTTTCTTTCATACTTGTGTTGAAATTCACAGTGAATTGAGAATTTGTTTTTGAATTGAAATTAAATCAGCAGAGAGGGTTTTGTGTCACCTCCTCCCTGCTTCACAAATGAACACCAATATTTTAACATGAAAAACCAAAAATTAGAAAAACTACGATGAGGATTAGCTCACAATATATTGTAACTGTTTATAAGACATTACCAAGGCTCACTATTAGGACACACTAGCCAATAGGGCTCACAGCCACAAAAAGAAGAAAGGAAAGAAGATAGAAATGACCACATGGTCAAGATGTGAACTTTTAGAAAATGCACCTTCCTTGTGCTAAATTTAGATGGGTTTGGGCAGGATCATCATGGAAAAAATAGGCCCTTAAGTGGCAAAAATTTTAGAAAAATCAGAGTTAAGAAACTTGATGTAAATATTTGAATAACTTATCTATATTATTTTAAAAATATGTAAGAATAGAATTTTTAGCAAATTTATTGTAGTTTCTAAACTACTAGTTTATTTAAAAAAAATAAAAATCTATTTGGTGAAAATTAGAAATTTCAATGGAGTAGTACTTAAAGTTTAGGGAAAAAATAAGAAGTAGGTGTTTGTCTGACCACCCTAACCACAATAAAATGATAATTAGTTTTTATAATATTTTAGATATAAGTAGAGGACTCATGTCCCGATATGATGCATAGTTGTTTGTAATTTTTTTCCAATTAAATAATTAATTATGAATTTTTTATTACAACTTTTAAAAAACATAAAAAATTATATGTCTAACCACCTTAACTTGGTCAAAACTTCATGAAATTCAAAACTTTTTTTTTAATCCTATAGTATGCAAAGCATAGAATGTGACGCATGTTTCAGATTCAAAAACTATGATATTGTTTGAAAGATATAGATGTGTTTCAATCAGCCTATCAGTCGAGACTTTAGTTGTTATTTAAATAGAGAATGAATAATAATTATTTATTAAAATCAAAGTAAAGCATAATTTATTTTTTGTTAAATATTTGAATAAGTTATCTATATTATTTTAAAAATATGTAAGAATAGAATTTGTAGAAAATTGAATGTAGTTTCTAAACTACTAGGTTTATTTAAAAAAAAAAAAACTATTTGGTGAAAATTAGAAATTTCAATGCAGTAGTACATAAATTTTAGGGAAAAAAATAAGAAGTAGGTGTTTGTCTGACCATCCTAGCCACAATAAAATAATAATTATTTTTTATAATATTTTAGACATAAGTAGAGGACTCATGTCCCGATATGGTGCATATATTTTTTTTAATTTTTGTCCAAGTAAATAATTAATTATGAATTTTTTATTACAACTTTTAAAAAATATAAAAAATTGTATGTCTAACCACCTTAACTTGGTCAAAACATCATGAAATTCAAAAAAAAAATATTAATCCTATTGTATGTGAAGCATAGAATGTGACACATGTTTTAGATTCAAAAAATATGATACCGTTTGAAAGATATAGATGTTTTTCAATCAGCCTATCAATAGGGACTTTAGTCATTATTCAAATAGAGAATGAATAATAATTATTTATTAAAATAAAAATAAATCATAATTTATATTGGTGGAAAGCTGAGAATCTCCTTTAAAAACCCTTTTCATTTCATCAATTTTGGGTAGAAAAAAAGTCGTCAGCCACATAGGCCATCATATCACTTAGATATTGCCACTTTTTGGCCCATAATGATCTTACAGATACCCAATTCCTTTGAAGCTTTGAATATTGATACTATGTACTATATCAATACAAAATACAAAACACTACTCTAATTTACATTTGTTCAATATTTTCAATGCATCTACTGTAGATTTGATCATGTACACAAAAAATTCACATATTGGAATCTCATCACATGTTTTTCACCCTATAATCTCTAAAAATTTCTTACATATATACCTAATACATCCACATGCATCAATTAGGTCAGCCTAATTAGATGTGGCCCTGAATAAAATCAAAATTGTCTTGTTGGCTCTACACTATTGAATACCGAAGATACTAAGAGGGGGGTGAATCATTATCTTCTTAAACTTATTGAACAAACACCATCCAATTACTGCAATGCATATAATGGTAAAGATAAGCAAGAGCATTAACAAAACATGAAAGCACACAACGCATGTACACCAAGATTTTTATGTCGAAAACCCAAAATGGGAAAAACCATGGTGAGGGTTAGCTCACCATATTGTATAACCAGTTATAAGTTATTACAAAAGGGTGGCTCACTTCAAGGACTCACTATCCAAAATGGGAGGCTCACTTCCTACACTTGATACAATGACAAAATGGTGTACAACCATAAAATGAACTGATAAAGTTACACCTACCAAGTGTTGATTGAGTTCCTTTGATGCTCAATAAATTGACTTAACACATTTCATCATTTTCACCATACTTCGCATTCACAATCACAAAAATATCCAATATATATATTTGATTCATCCAGAGGCATCAATTAGGTCAACCTAATTAGATGGAACCCTTATGCACCAAATGGATCAACTGTCGGGTTCAAACTTTTACAAAAACTTTCCAAAATCAATCCAAGCATGTAGCATGCTACAACATGTGGGTATGGACCTAAGATAGGTCACAAATACATCTGAAATACAAAAATTTATCCATTACAACATTAACAATACATTAGGCTGGCCAGAGATAGACCTAATAGAAAAAATGCAACAACAAAATAATGCCAACTCATCAAACGAGCACCTGAGCACATGAGATTTTTAAATTACAAGCTTCCAATATCCAAAAACCATTTCCCAAAAAATTCAAGAAACATTAATCAACATCAGAGGTTTCTGGACCAAAATACCAGAGGATAGTAACTACATACTAGTTCAGATACTAGTATAGAATACCAGATCAAAATTTATAATAAACTTGTAGTTGCAACTCATATAATATGGTGACATCAATGACAATAGAAAATGTGCAAAAATATATGTTCTTCATTCTTCCAACAATCTCCCCCTTTGTCATTGATGGCAACATGTTCCAAAATAATTTACAAAAACATTTCCTATGTACAATATACTCCCCTTTTCTCATTACAACAATCTCTCCCCCTACAGACCTCTTATGGCATTCTCTCCCCATTTGACATCAAGGACAAAGGGTGGTCCAAAAATATGAAAAATTGAAAACATTACCTAGAGGATGGCGAGCCTTGAAGCTCCTTAAGAATACCTTGCCAAGTTGTCTTTCCATTCTCCCAACTCTTCTTAGCAGCAATCAACATTATGTTTAGAGATTCCAATTCCACCAGACTTTCTTTTGCATCATCTAGAGAACCTAGAGTCAGATTGATCTTTTCCAATTTCTTTTCATTTTCCAAAACATTGGTAACCGTAGTGTACTCCATTCTCATGAGCTCACCCAATTGATCGAATATTTTGATGATGTCCTCCTGCTTTTGTAGAATAAAGAATTTGGATCTATGAGCAGAGATGGCATTCTAGGTTGTCATGTCTCTATCTTTAGATGCATTGTAGGTACTGGAGACAACAGTTAACTAGGACTCAATGGAGTCCATGAGATCTTTAATTTTCTGAGTGGCATCCAACCACTTTATGCAATAAGAAAAGATAATATTTTCCTTAGACTCACAAGCTTTCACAAATTCTAGATTCTTTTCAACATTTGTGTGTGTCAAAGCACACTTAACATGAACTTCCAATAGTCTTTTCTCTACCAATTTCTCCTCAACCTATTTCCTTGTCTTCTCACCAAGTCTGAAGGCATACTCATTAAAGGATTCCAACAAAAGTTTCAAATTCTCTACCAGAGTGAGAGATGTATCCATTGATGTATCAGGTGCGACCTCTTGCAAAGCTTTTATAGCATCATCAATAAGCTTTGTTCCTTTCTGATGTGTTTCAAAAATTTCTCTTCTTTTGGATGCATGCAATGCATCCCCTAACACCAACTTATGAACAAGAGAAATTTTATCCTAGTCCACACCACCTTGAATCATGGGGAGTTGTAAAAGTTCTAGAGGAATCACTGGTTGGAATTTAATTTGTTTGGACAATAAGACTTTCAAAACATTATTGTTGGAGGAGGATTCTCTAGGGAACCTTTGAGATTCTACAACCTACCTTTGATCTTCTTCATTCTTCCTAGAAGATTCCTCATATTTCTCTTCTTCCTCTACTCTTTCTTTTTCCTCTATCTTCTCTTCTTATTCTACTTTCTCTTCTTCTTTTCCATCCCTGGACAAAGATTTTGGCACCCAAGGTCTTTCTAGCACTTCTAGCCAATTTTTCACCTAAAAGGAGAAAGATGGGCCACAATGGGAAATGTCTACATTCAAAATAAATGTAAGGATGGATGAAATATGCTTAGATGCTATGTATAAATGCAATAAACTTAATAAAAGATGTTGATTATTAAAGTAAAACTATTGAAATGCAAGTTGTTTTAAAACACGGTGTTGATATGCAAAAAGACCTACAAATGAAAGTAAGTTGTAACAAAAATGAATGAAAATAAATGTATGCACCTAAGAACTTGCTGGAGACTAGAAAGGACTTTTGAAATGTTGTTGATCCTAAAAAAATTTCCTACTCATTCACCATTCTGGGAGAATTAGTCCGAGATATGAAAAATTGTTCTAGAGCCCATTTATGACAAATGAGTATCCAAAACTGCAGAAAACACTTTCCAAACCTAGCAGTGGAACTCATTCACCACTAATGGTTAATGAGTCCACTTCTAAATTTTTGGAAATCCAAAAGTGGAAACATAAGCCATCGGTCTACACTTCGATTCTTGACAAGTATTCACCTCTGAAACTCTAATTTTCAGCACTGTAATTAACTTTTTGTGGATATTTTGACTTAGACAAAGAAAGGATGACCTGAACAGCTTTGCAACTTGATCCTTAATGATTTCCAAGTCTTCAAGATACCTAAATCTACAAACACATAAGAAAAGAAGGAGAAATGTTGAATATTAAGGCATGGGGGTTTTCCTTGGTCAAACCCCTTTAAGGTAATTAAACCAAATGAAGAAATAATATGAAGCATAAACATGAAATAATGGAATTATTACCTTTCCATGATGATTGATCTTGAATTTATGCGACAATAGATGAAGAATTTTCCCTTGAATGCTTGAAAAATGCTATCCTGATGACTTAGAATGTTAAAATCCTAGCTTCCTTGACTTGAAACGGATGATGAATGATGAATGAGTTTAATTTATTATGAATTGGAGTTTAGAAGCTTGTATTTATAGTCCAAATCCACCTAATTTTCCCATTAATTTGATCCCCAAGGCTGACATGTAGGAAAATTAAACTTAAAACCTAATTTTTCCCACTCAAACCCCAAAAAAAGTTCAAATGGGACTCATTCACCATTAAGGGTGAATGGCTCCCACCTGGATGGGACTCATTTTCCCCTAATGGCGAATGGGTCCCACAGGGGCCATTCTACTAGCTAGAATGCTAAGAGATAAGGAAATCGGGTTTATATGATGACTTTGTTAGTTATTTCATCTAATTAAGCCTCAAGATGCACAATATGGGCCATAGGGGCCTATTAATGATGATATAAAGGGTAATTTGGGCTTGAGACACAAAATTCAATGTGAAAGTGTGATTAAATACATTTACAACACTAAAATGAGGTCCACATAGCCTAGAAAGGAACAACATCTAGCGTGAATGTGTAAAATACATTACAACACTAGATTCGAGTCAAGTTTAATTTACAAGCCTTCTAGATTAATGTGAAAATCCAATATAATATATCTTACAATGTTGAATTAAGGATGTTGATGGGTGTTTTTTCATTTCTCAACATAGGTAATGCATAAGTGCATCACCTCTCTTGAAAGAAAATTTCCTACAAACAAATTATAGAAAACTATCCCAAGGTCTCTCGGGTTTCAGGTCATGACTTGCTTGGAATATTTCAGTTGGTTCATGTGATTTTCTAGTAATCACAGTGTAGCCATATGTATGTTAAGTTGAAGGGAGACTAGTTCCTTAAATTGAGTTTTAAATATTTTGAAGATGATGTGCAATTGGTGCAAGTTCAAAACAAAATTATAAAACCCCACTTTTATCATCAAATTTGGCTTTACAATGATGCTAGAAATTTGTCTAAATTACTATTTCAAAGAAAGGTCAAAAGGGAAGGGAAGAGAGGAATTTCCTAGGTCTGCAACTATCGATGAACAGTGACAATGGAGGATTGTAGAGCAAACAACCTTCCTACAACTAAGTTCCATTTAACCAAATTAGCTGACAGTATCATGAAACTAGTGCTATCTTCTAAGGTCTATAGATTTTCAACTGTCCATTCACCATAAATCGTGAATAAAATATGAAATTTAAGTGCTGCAATGAATCTATGTTTAGACTAGCTTTACACTATTTTTTTTTTTTTGATACGCAGACTAGCTTTACACTATTGTTTATCATCAACAAACAACAAAAAGCATGAACAAGGAAGGGAGTCAACACGGTAGTATTGTTCAACATCAATGAACAACATTCACTATAATACTAAAAGCATGGAAAATATATAGAACAACAAATTAAATCTACTCAAATCTATCAACTATGAGGAGATGAATCATGAAACAATAAAGAAACTCACGAATCCTCCCAAAAGCAATGAATTTCTATTAGAATTTAAGCAGCATGTCTTTAAAAAACCTCAACTCTCCTTGACAATGAGAGGAGATCCCCTATTTATATTTTTCCAAAAGAAAAATGAATGGCCAATATTTAATCTCATTGTGTGGCCAAGGTTCATTACAAATTAGGATTTCACCTACCCCCAATATTTTACAATTTAAAATACATTCCTTCTCTTTTTCCCTACTTTGTCTTCAAGTGTCTTGGCACTATAACACTTTTGTCCTCTAGTGATTTTCCCTTTTAGCTGTAGCTACATAGTGAGGAACTCATCATCAATGATGGGATTTCCTTATTTTTTTGGATAATGGTGCACTTCACAAATTTTCCCATCAATGCCTAAAGTTTATCCCACTCCATGATATCTGATTGAAGCAGTTGCAAGCTCAACTTCTTTGATCTCCCAGTGATCAGCTTCCAATTCTTTATACACTTAGGAATATGCTTGATCACCTATTCTAACTGGGCAAAGGATGGGGAAGAAAAATCCATGAAGTCCTCCGTTAATGAATTTGTGGCCCCATTCTCCATTTTCTTGTGGAAAAGTGGCCTGATCTTTTCTAGATCTAACTCAATAGTAGGCATGTCGTAGTCGGTCATGAGCTTCAAATATTCTTCACAGACCATTTTATATTCCTTGGCCCATTCCAACTCGAGTTCCACTTCATGGAGCACCCACTCTAGGACTTCCTTTCTATGGTCTAGGCCCATCTTCCAAGTTTCGACTAGCCAACAATCATCCATTGCTAGGGCCAGCTTCTTCTCCCAAGAATTCTTAGGAATCTTGAGGATGGCCTCGAGTTTAGGATATGTAATCCTATATAGTTTAGGGAAGTTATTACATATTCTCTCCATGCCCTCAAGCTGCTTTTGTACGTCCTAGAACTTTTTGGTCATTAAGGACACATGGCCAATGCTATATCACCATTGTAGAGCACCCGTTGGAACCACTATGCAATATCCTTGCTCCAATTCTTCCTTCTCTCTAACTTGCTTATGTGTTCTATGGAAAATAGTAGAGGTGAGGCCGATGAAGTTGTTGGTAACTCCCTAGTAGAAGACCACTTTTGTATGTAGGAAGTGGGGTCCGCCACCTATTCCTTCAACCCCTCCTTGGAGGACTGATCCTTACTCATTTGATGGAAAATTGTGGTGACTGACCCCTAGAGCTGATCAATCTTTTGTTCTTTGGTGGTAGTGCCCAAGTCAATAGTAGAGATATTATAACTAACCCCTTCTCCTTTGTCTTCTACTGGGGTGGCAATTTGCACTATCCTTGATCCAAACAAAGGTATGTGTAGGATCATCATGGAAAAAATAGGCCCTTAAGTTGTAAAAATTTAGAAAAATAAGAGTTAGGCAACTTGACGTAAAAATTTGAATAAGTTATCTATATTATTTCAAAAATATGTAAGAATAGAATTTGTAGCAAATTGAATGTAGTTTCTAAACTACTAGGTTAATTTTTATTTTTTAAAATCTATTTGGTGAAAATTTCAATGCAGTAGTACTTAAATTTTAGGGAAAAAATAAGAAGTAGGTGTCTGTCTAACCACTCTAATCACAATAAAATGATAATTTTTTTAATAATATTTTAGATATAAGTAGAGGACTCATGTCCCCATGTGATGCATATTCTTTTGTAATTTTTTTCCAAGTAAATAATTAATTATGAATTTTTTATTACAACTTTAAAAAATAAAAAAACTCATATTTCTAACCACCTTAACTTGGTCAAAACATCATGAAATTCATTTTTTTTTTTCTTAATCCTATAGTATGCAAAGCATAGAATCTGATGCATGTTTTGAATTCAAAAAATGTCATACCGTTTGAAAGCTATTGGTGTTTTTCAATCAGCCTATGAATTTGGACTTTAGTTGTAATTCAAATAGAAAATAAACAATAATTATTTATTAAATTCAAAGTAAAGAATAATTTATATTGGTGGAAAGTTGAGAATCTCATTTAAAAACCCTTTTAATTTCATTAATTTTGGGTAAAAAAATGTCATCAGCCACATACCCTACAAAAAACCATCATATCTCCACTTTTTGGCCCATCATGATCCTGTACATACCCACACATCCATTGTGATGTGGGATCAAACTCTTGATTTATTTTCCTTCTTCATTCCTAATTGAGCTTGTGTAAAGAGAGCCACCACTCTTTCCTCAAGATCCATGAGAGCAGGAGTCTTCTTTTGTAGCTGCTTTTCCAACCACTTAGGAATTTGAGATCCCTCGTTTGGTGATTCATGATGAACTTCTCTTTGAGCATGTTGGATCTCCCTTTCCTTGTGGTCCGAGGCTTGTTGCTCTGTCTTCTCTTCTTCCTCTTCTTCATCTGAGTCCTGGATTAGTATGATCTTTTCTTCATGTAATCTGGTAGCAGCTACATTTACTTTAGGGTTGTCCTCCCCTTCAGGTGTCTCTTCTTCTTCTTGGTCAAGCCTTGCATGGTGTTCTGGCTCAGGGCTCCTTTTTGTTTCAGTCTCTTCTTCAGGCTTATCTTCTTCTTTAGCTTCAACCTCTTTGTTTCCCTCCTCTTTCTTAGGAGGTACTTGTTCTTCTTGATTGAGGCCTTTGTCTTGTCCCTTTGTCAGAGACCATCTAGATATTTCCATTTCATCATCACTTTCATCCTCTTCTCCATAGGGTTTTCTTTTGACTTCCTCTCCGACGTCTTTGAATTGTTTGGAAAACTCCTCGAGCTCCTAGTCAAAGGACTCCACTATATACTTGGCACTGGGGTCTTCAACATTTTCCTTTGAGGACTATGACCTTTCCTCTTCATATACCACTTCATCTATGGTCACGTTCTAATGCTATGGGTGCTCATTGTAGTCATCCCTAAAGGGATCCTCGTGTTCCTCATCTGTTTCTTTAGCAACCTCCCAATGTGGTCTCTCCAGTTTTTCTAAGATCTACATGATTGTCTCCATCTTTGGCAGTTCTATTAGAGGAGGGACAGGGAGACAAACAACAACTCAGGCCATAGCAGCATGGATTGTAGAATTCATCAACACCCCAGAAAGTTCAATGGGTATGCTTTGCATATGCCTTGCAAAAGCTTCTAGCAGGGTGAGAGTAGGAATTGTAGTTGTAGCTACTAAATGGACTATAGTTGAGGGAGACATTGAAGAAGATGAGAGTGGAGAGGTTATAGCAGATGAGGAGTCTCAAACTATAATTGGAACAATTGGTGAGGTGGACACAAGGTGAACTGAGATGTCCACCATAGGTGGAGAGGAAGCAGGAAATACTTGAGATGTTAAAGGAGGTGTAGCAACAGTGGAAGCAGAGGTGATGGAAAGGGTAGAGGTAGTAGGTGGTGACTTTGGTTTCTCTACCTCTTCTTCTTCCCCTTCATGCAGTTGGTCTTCCTAGATCATAGACATCTCAGAGAATTCACTTGAATTCTTTTCCTTCTTTAAGGTCTCACCTTATGGGGCCTTCCTCGAATACACCTTATGCTTAGGCTGGTGCTCAATTACCTCTTTTCTCTTCCTTGATCTAGTGGCAGGAGGAGATTTTGGATCCTCTTCAGTTGGGGAAGCAACAATCCCACTATTTGCTTCACTCTCAAGCTCATCCTCAAGCTTGCCATATGTTAATGTAGCCCCTTGGAGCTTCAATTGATTATATGAGCATCAATCCATTTTATCATTATGTGCTCCATTGGTTTAGTCAGAATATCAAGGTCATTGACCTCTTCTTCATTCCAGCCTATTAGGGGAAATGACAGGTTGGTATCAACATCATACCTCAAATCTATGACAATTTTTTCATCTTCTACAATCTGATCCAGTACTGGTAATGATTTTATTGTCTTAAAAAAATAAGTAGTCATACACATATAATGCCTTATGCACACCTCCTTGTCATCCCAACAGTTAGCCTAATAATCTTCAATGTTGTGAAAACGGGTGTATTCTTTTCTGATGAACTTCTTCAACTTTCCATATGGATCCATCCTTGGTCGGGCTGTGTGGAGATTCAGATTATATTCAACAATCTCCTTTTTTGAGTATTCAACACATTGGGCAGCTATGAGGGCATACATTCCTTGCTCGAATTTGAGAGGATATGGTATCCTAGCTCTATGTTTTCCACTGAGAAGTGTGAGTGCATTTTGTAACTGTTTGGAGACTTCTAGCAGGACCAGCTAGTCATTTGGGTATCTGGGAAGTTTGTATGGCCTTTCAGAGAAGCCTTTTGTTCGAATGTAAGTAAATTTTAGGAACTGTATGAATTGAAATCTAAACCTATGGATGAATGCATGGGAACTGTACAAGACTCTACTCTCAAACTCCCCTCTGAGAAGTCTGATAATGTGCCCAATGAAAGAATCATTCACCCTGAAGTAATCTTTCTTGAAACTCCTATATTGGAGTTATGGTTGCCTATCATATAATTTAAATTCTCTTCATGGAGTTGGGATTTGTGCAACAATAGTCCTCTATAGGGAAAGGGATCAGCCAAGAGATACACCAGGTAAGAGGTCATATAGAATTGAGAAGCCTTCTTGACCACTAGGAACTACTAATGCAAGTTGTTATTGATCATTCTAGCCCAATTAAACTTGGCCTTCCCTCTAATGATATCCTCAGTGAAGTAGAACATCCAGTCTTGAAAGTAAGCGAGTGTAGGAATGACCATAAATTTGTTTAAAAAGGTCACCAAGTCATGATAATCTTTGTAGAAGTCACTCCTAAACAACCCTTGGGGCACCTTGTTAGCACTTCCCCTCTTCTCCTTTAACCAATATTGGTTAATTAACTTTTTGTATTTTAGGGGGTCAACCTTCCACATACTTTCTACATATTCCTTTGTCCTCTCCTCCATAGGGTCAAATGTGGGGATGTGGGACTTTTTCCCTGTGGAGCTAGTAGATAGGTCAGCCACTACCTAACCCTCATGATCAATGATCCTTCTAGTTTATTGTTGATAGGCTTCCCTGCAAGCCATTACTAGTTCCAGAGTTGCAAGAGTTGGAGAGAAACTAGCTTCTTTCGCCAAACCACTCTTTCTAATTTTTTGGGCATTATTTGTAGTGGGGTTGACAATCACCCTCTATTTGAATTCATCCATGTCAACATGTCCAAGGTTGGTATTTGATATTGATTCACACATGGATGTGACCTTGGAGGTGATTTCCACCTCATGGAACTAGTACTTCATCTAGTCTTTGTCTTCTTTTCCTATGGAGACTTTGATAGGTTTCTTCCATTTGTCTTTTTGTACGAATGCTCCTGATGTTCCTACAACCAATTCCATAAATACTAAAAATAGAGACATAGTAAACACATTCACATGGAAAGTAAGGGGAGGTTTAGTGAAATCCTACAAAATATATGTTAGATCAAGTAATTCATCCTTTAAAGATCATAATATTTATCATAAATCACCATTTTCCTCTCATTTGGGGAAGATGGAGCAATGCGATCCTAGGGATGTGGGTTTCCCTAGACTGGAAGATATTTTGGAGAGGGCAACAGGGAGGTGGAATAGAGGGAACAATGACCTGCATGCGGCCACCCGCACCAAATTTTCCACACCATAACTGGGGCCCACCAAGGTGTTAAGGTGTTTCAACATCTGGGTCCATCGTTCATGAAGCTTCAAAAGAGTCAATCTGGGTCAAGAGGATGCGGGAGTAGCCGATCTCAAGGCCATTTTGCAGCTCCACCATTTGGAATGACACTGGCATGTTGAAAGTCCGCAAATAGAATCCCCCATTGCGGGACCAATGTTGGGATTGTAAAATTCTTGCATTTTACTAGCCTTCACTCATGTTCCCTAGGAAATTCCCACATCATAATTTCATTAGTAAAAATTGTTTAAGATTTGTGTGATCAAATCCATTTCACAATCTATTTTCACCAATGATCCCATTAAAGTGACCCTTAACACATATATATTCCTCTGATCATCATTGAGCAGGAATTTCAAACTACTAGTCTATATCGGCAAGATCAAGGAAAGTCTTTCCGATCAATAAATCATAGCTTCTCAGCTTGAGCATTCTTTAAATATTGACAAGAAGTGAATTGAGTTATACTGATGGGAGATCATGGAGAATGCATAATTAGTAAGACAAAGTCTATTATCTTACTGATGAAAGTTATCAACAAGAACAAAACAATCAGAGTGAAGTTGCTAGGTCAGGCCAATCTCTTCACTCACACCAATGATAAATTCATCGACGAGACACAAACTTTCTTTCGTCAATGGGTCAAAATAACAACTATCGAGAAGACTTATACAATGAGGATGAATCACACAGATCTCGTCGACCGTATTGGTTACACTGATAATGAAAATTTTAGGAGGATTCTTGTCGATCAATCTACACAAAGTGAAGTGGTATATGGAGCTTATCGGAGAGATATGCATAATCGAAGTGAGTTTTTTGTTCTTTCTGACCTCACATATTACACCGATGAAGGAAGTTTCAAGGAGATTCTAGCTGACCCAAAGAAGCAGTAGAAGGAAGAGCACCAAGAAAAAACATCCTCAAGATTCAAATCATTTAAAAAAAGCAGAAGCTTGGAAGGGGAAAGCCAGAGGGTCACCGCCCTTTTGAAATGACAATGAGCACACAGCGGCCCGGAAGGACAGTACCAGATGGCGACGGAGGGGGGGAGTCCCAGAAATGGCCATGGAGGTGCCAGGTTCCCGAGGCCGGGTCGCCGGGGGCTGGAAAATGTTCAAAATGGCCACAGAGGGGCCGAGTTTTGAAGGCCAGGTCACCATGGGCTGGCAGATGTTCAAGATGACCATGGAGGTGCGCAGTCCCAGAAATGGCCATGGAGGGGCTAGGTTTCGAAGGCCGGGTCACCAGGGGCCTACGGATTTTGAAATTGTCGATGGAGGGATGAAGTCCCAGAAATGGCTACGGAGGGGCTTGGTTCTCGAAGCTGGGTCGTTGGGGGTTGTCGGATGTTCAAAAAGGCCATAGAGGGGTGGAGTCTTGGAAACGGCCACGGAGAGGTCGGGTTCCATAGGTTGGGTCGTTGGGGTGTGGGGAATGTTCAAAACAATGACAGAGGGATAGAGTCCTCGAAACGACCATAGAGCGGCCAAGTATTGGAGGCCTGGCCGCCGGGGGCCAGCAGATGTTCAAATTGGCCACAAAGGGGCTGGGTTTCAGAGGACAGGTAGCTGGATGTTGGAAGATGTTCAAAATGGCCACAGAGGGGTGGAGTTTTGGAAGTGGCCATGGAGGGGTCAGGTTCCAGAGGCCAGGTCATTGGGTGTCGGTGGATGTTCAAAATGGCCAAGGAGGAGCCAGGTCTCAGAATGAAATTTTTGCAACTTCCTGAAACATAACGAAACCTTGGAAGCTCACTTAGGCACCACAAAAACATCCCAAATCCATAGGAAACTTGTCCCCAAAGTAAAAAATGAATGAAAAAGTGAATCGAGCGAGTAGGGAAATCCGACCAAGGAAATTCGGCAGGGCTGATGAGCTTAAAATGTGCTCATAATTTGAATGTTATGATAAAATTTTAAATGCCTTTACTTTTGTTATTTCATGGCTGTTTAAAATTTGTTGAAACCTTTTATACGGATATCCTATAGCAAGATACTTTTATATTCCTGCAGCTCATTGTGTTGACTTGATTGCATTTATTGCCCCGTTGACTCCCTAAAATGACTGGTATATCGTATATAGTTTTTGAATGATGAAGTAGATTTAAAATGTGATTAATGAATAGATATCGTGTATGTGCCATACGCCTTTTCTTTCGCCTGTTACCTTTTGTTTCACAGGTTGTTGAAGAATGATCGAGTCAAGCACAACCGATCTCAGCCTTGCAGTAAAGTCCATTTCCTGCACGACTTCGAGGAAGCTCTGGCGAAGACTCTTTGACTGAAACCACAAGAAAGAATTTTAATGACAGTCAATCTGGAAAGAGTGGAGCGCTAGATTCTCTCCGAAATTGGGTTGAACGCATAAATTCATTATGAAGTTTGTTCCTTGATTCGGGGATATACTTTACTTCCACGTCTTTCTCTGATAGGGTTAGTTAGTTAGTTAGTTGCTCTCCTATTTTAAAATAAAGTTCTCCTCCTGCGCAAGGGAGAAGAGAGGAGATAGGTGATAGTTAGAGTAAGATAGAAACAGAGTAGTAGATATCACATAAGAATCAATATGATAAGGAAACATAGAATCTGTTTGACCAGAGACAGAGTTTGTTGTTAGTCTCCATATCAACAAAACAATGTATATCATTCTATTTTCATGAATAAAGTTTAATGAAGTTCTGAGTTTAGCATCTGCATAATCGGTAGATGCTTGCTAAGGGGGCCCACTTAGTAAGTATCTGTAGCTAGTTAGTTAGTTGTTCTTTCCTGTTGAGCTTCAGTTTGCTTTCATCTTTGAAGTTTTCATACAAACTCAGCCTTATATTGCTCCTGCAGCATAAGGAATCCATCATTGTGCCTGTTCCTACAACATAAGGCTAGTTCATAGTTTGTGTTTCAGTCGTAGTTATTATGGTTTTTGTTTTAATCAAATCATAGTTGAGTTAAAGAACTTTGCTTTACCTTTCTGTAGCGTAGATAGAATTTATTTTCAGTATTTATTTCTGCTAAGATTTGACCGAAATTAGTTCCTACTGCATATATTTTTCCGCGCCATTTAAAGTATACGTCCCCTGGTTTGACAAGTAAATGAACGTCCACAGAGAGAGATATTAGTCACCTGTTGGAATTTCCAATTCCCAGGAAAGGTTTTACTATGATTTTCATATCCTTTTGTGGGCGCGACCATTTTTGGCGCCGTTGTCAGGGATGGCGTCCAGCAAGGAGTTTGTCATAAGTCATTTTTAGCATTAGTTTAGCTTGTTAGTAAAATTTTCTAGATCCTTTAAGCCACTATTCACCATATTGCATGCATAGAAGAATAAGAGACGCTCTGGGAAGGTTCCTCCCTGAAAATCTATTTATTGAACTACCATTTGACCCAGCTGATAATGAACCTGAGGAAAATCCATTCGCTGTGTTATTCCAGCAACCAAACATGGCAAATAATCCACCTAATAATCCACCTCCTACATTTGAGTTTCCCATTGTTCCCCAAAGAGATACTGACAATCTTAAAAACATTCCCTCTTCTTTGCTTCCAAAGTTTTATGGCCTGTTTACAGAGGACCCAGAAACCTTTCTATTTGAATTTGATGTCCTCTATCGCAGTTATAACTACAACACAGACACTCACAAAATGAAGTTATTTCCTTCCACCTTGAAGGAAGGAGCTCTCAGATGGTTCATGAGTCTGGGAAGAGGTGTCATCGATAGTTGGGCGGCCATGCAGACGAAATTCCTTGAAAAGTATAAGGAATATTGTAAGAGCACCAACAAAGGTGATGACATATTCTGAATTCAGCAGAAGGACGATTAAAGTCTGGAAGATTATATTTCTAGGTTTTTGTTTTCACTAAAGAGGAACTCAAACCATACTCTCAACAAGGACTCTCAGAAACTATTGTTTCTAAGGGGAATCAGTGATGCCTGTATAGACACCCTGGACCTGATGGGAGGAGGTGATATAACCCAGCTGCCTTGGGATGATATAAAGAAAATATGTCTTAACTACTCTCGAGCAATAGTTAAGAAAGGTCGAGGCCATCATGCTACAATGGGGAAGTATTCTTCTAGTGGAGTTTCCCAGATGGAGATAACAAATTTGCTATTTGACTTCAAGCAGGACATCATTAATAATATGGCTATGCAACTAGACACTATGCAAGCTCAGAGGAAATATGAGAAGGCTGAAACAGTTTTGGCTGAGTTCTGTCCATACTCCAGACAAAAAAACCGTGACTATAGATGCAAGATGGTGGCTAATTTGGAAGCGATACAACTACCTACTGACTTCAAGCCAGTAGAAGGAGATGATGATCAAGTGTTCTTTGTTGCACAAAGGAGACCATGGGCCCAAAGACAAGGTATGCTTCAAGATCCTTTAACTTTTGGTAATCCCTATTCTGGCTATAATAACTAATGGAAACATGCATATGGACCACCACCACCCTGGAATCCACCTCAACCAAATTGGCCTAATTATCAGAACTAGCAATGGCAATCCCCTCAAGGAGGTTGGCAGTAGCCACAAGGGCAATGGACCCCACCTTTAGGAAATTGGCAGCAAAATCCTCAATGGCAAGGCCCTCAGCAATGGAAAAACTAGTAATCTGGATTCTTGTAGCTTCCACAGCCACAACCACAGGCCCTTATGCTGCCTCCTGTAGCAACTGCCACAAATCCTGGACCTCCAAAACAAACACCTTTGCCTGCTCAGCTGCTGCCAAATCTCAATAATAAGCAACAGCAGTAGCCTCAGTAGCCTGCGTATCTTGTTGAAGCCAACCAATATCAATCTTATGCCTTAAACGTTAATGACATCCATTTGAGGTCTAGAACCACTTTACCTGCTTCAAAACCACCTCTGATTACTGAAATACCATATTCTCCCCTTGAAGAATCTACTGCACCTGTCATTCCTACTGAGTATATGCCCATAACTGATACAGTTTCTAAGGAGTCTATTTTGCAAAATCGAGACAACCCACCTTTTCCTCAGAGGTTGCAAATTACTGCATCTAAATCCATGGAAGAACCCACTTTTGACATTCTGGATCAGCTCAAGAATGTATAGATTCAAATCCCTTTATTTCAGACTATTAAAGATATTCCCATTTTTGGAAAAGCTATTAAAGAAGCCTGTTTGAAGAAGCCTAGATGAAAGAAAAAGGATCCTCAAACAATTCATGTCTTAGGCAAATTGGCTGATATAATGTTGGGAAATGTAGTCATTCCAAAGTATATTGACCCTAGAAGTCCTGTGGTGCAGATACATATAAATGGCCAAGTTGTAAAAAATGTTTTGATTTATTTAGGTGCTGCTATTAATGTCATGACAAAGTATACTATGGACTCCCTGAATATTTTAAACATTAGGTCTACACCCATAGTTCTGCAGCTTGCAAACAGCTCCACAGTTAAACCTAATGGGATAGTGGAAGATGTAATTGTCACTCTTGAATCTTGGGAGTATCCTACTAATTTCACAATATTATCAGTTAAGGAAACTTTAGGAGGGTATCTAGTTATTCTTGGTAGACCATGGTTAGCAACTGCTGATGCTTTTATAGGATGTTGTTCTAGAGATATGACCATTTCTGATGGACAGTCCATAAAGAAATTGGCTCTATATCCGCCTGCTAGACCTCAGCCAGATTTTTTCCAACCTATTTGGCCAAATGTGGGGGAGGAAATTGAAGAAGCCAATTCTTTGGCTCAATTAATGATGATTCAAAATAATCCATTCTCACAAATCTAGAGTGAGGATGCTCTACTGTTTCAAATTCTACAGTACAACTTTGATATGGGTAGTTCATCTGATCCAAATGGTACTCATTTACAATGTTTCCTACAGCAACCAGATTCTGAAAGTTCATTGCCTAAACATCCAGAAATTTTTCATAATTTACTTCCACAAGAGGTACAAACATCACCTGTAGATTCTATAAGTAATCTCATTAAGCAGATAGAATTGTTTCCAGATCATTGTTTGAATATCAGTAGCAAGCTGTCACAATCTCAAGAGACTACCTTATTAAAAATGCTACAAGAACAGCATAAAACTTTTGCATGGGAATATGGGGACATGCAAGGAATAGATCCTCAAGTTTGTACTCATAGGATATATATCAAAGAAGATTGTTCACCAATTAGACAACCTCAAAGAAGAGTAAATCCAACACTTAAAGAGATAGTTAAAAGTGAACTTCAAAAGTTGCTTGATGCTAGTTTTATTTATCCAATCTCCGACAGTCAATGGGTTTCTCTATTAGTCATTGTCCCCAAGAAAGGTGGAAAATGGAGAGTATGTGTAGATTACAGAGAATTGAACAGTGCCAGTAAAAAGATCACTTTCCACTACCTTTTGTAGACCAAGTACTAGACTCACTGTCTGGAAAAAGATATTTTTCCTTTTTAGATGGTTACAGTGGGTACAATCAGATAAAAATTACCTCTAAAGATCAAAATAAGACCACGTTTACCTGTCCATGGGGAACATTTTCTTATTCGGTCTTGCCTTTTGGCCTATGCAATGTGCCAGCAACATTTCAGAGAGCAGTAATTAGTATCTTTGCTGATATATCTCATGAATGTATGGAGATTTACATGGATGATTTCACTACCTATGGAGTCACATTTGAAGAAGCACTGGTCAATTTAGAAAAAGTATTGAAAAGGTGTAGAAAGAAAAATTTGTCTCTAAACAGTGAGAAGTGTTTTCTAATGATGGAAGAAGGTATTGTTCTAGGTCATCATGTTTTAAAGAATGGAATTCAGGTCGATCCTTCTAAAATTGAAGTAATTCAGAATTTACAAACTCCTGCAAAATAGAAAGATGTCAGAAGTTTCCTTGGCCATGCAAGGTATTATAGAAGGTTTATAAAAGATTTCAGTAAAATTGCTAGCCCACTTTATGCCCTGTTGACAAAAGATTCTCAATTCGAGTGGACAAAAGCCTATGAAAAATCTTTCCTGCAACTAAAGGAATTGCTTACTAAAGCCCCTATTCTTCAAGGTCCAAAATAGAATTTGTCTTTTCACATACATGCTGATGCATCTGATTTTTATAGAGTAGTTCTAAGTCAAAAAGAAAATTCAATTGAACATGCTATTTACTTTATCAGCAAGAACCTTCAAGGTCCTGAACTCAACTATATTGTTACAGAAAAGGAATTGCTTACAGTAGTGTATGCTTTGAATAAATTTAGGAATTATGTCACAGGTTATCAGATATTCATTCATACTGACCATGCAGCAATCAAGTATCTGATGAACAAACCTGCCATCTCTGGTAGGTTGGCACGATGGCTCCTATTGTTACAAGAATTTGATATCACAATCATTGACAAACCAAAAAGAGCTAATGTTGTAGCTAACTTTTTACCAAGACTTCAATCAGCTGCACCTATTGAACATGAGGTCATTGATGATAGGTTCCAAGATGAACACTTATTTTTCATTGCTGCACATACACCCTGCTATGCAGACATTGCCAATTATTTAGCAGCAAACAGAATATCAGCTCACTTTTCCCCAAAAGAAAAGAAATTGTTAATAGAAAAAAGTTTTAACTTTTCTTGGATTGCAAATAGTTTGTTTTATACTGGACCTGATCAAGTAATGCAAAGATGTGTGAGAGAAGATGAAACTTACGACATATTGCATGCTTGCCATGATGAACCATGTGGAAGATATTTTGCAGCAAAAAGAACATCAATGAAGGTTCTTACAATAGGGTACTACTGGCCAACATTACATAAGGGTGATGTGGCATATACAAGAAAATGTGACAAATGTCAGCGTATGGGAAGACCAACTAAGTCTGATGAAATGCCACTATATCCATAGATAATAGTCACCCCTTTTGATAAATGGGAGATGGATTTTGTGGGACCAATTGATCCACCATCAAATGGCAAGTCATATATTCTGGTTTGCACGGAATATGTAATAAAATGGTTCGAGGTAAAAGCTAGATGACTCATGCCCAAGATAATAAAGTTGCTGAATTTCTGTATGAACAAATTTTCACAAGATTTGGAGTTCTCCGAGAGCTTGTAACTGATCAAGGAGCTCAGTTTACATCAAAATTGGTCACTGCACTAATGAATGACTATAAAATCAAACATAGGAAGTCCAGCCCCTATCATCCTCAAGCCAATGGTCAGGTAGAGGTAACAAACATGGAAATCAAGGTGATCCTCACAAAGACAGTGCAGATCCATAGAAAAGATTGGAGCAATAGACTTCCTGAAGCAGTTTGGGCCTACTGAACTACATGGAAAACAACAACTAAGTTTACACCTTTTGAGCTGCTTTATGGGAAAACAACCATGTTACCAATAGAATTTGAGCACAAAACTTTGAAGATAGCTCTTGAACTCAATATAGATATATCTGAAGCACAGAAGGACCATCTCCTATAGCTAAATGCTTTGGAAGAAATGAGAAAAGTTGCCCTGCAACATACGGAAGCAATCCAACAGCAAAGGAAGAAATGGCATAATCAGTACATCAAAACCAGGAAATTTTCTGCTGTAGATTGGGCTCTGTTATATGATTCTAGGTATCAAGAAAACCAGGGTAAGCTCACAACACCCTGGCTTGGCCCCTATGAAGTTGAAAATGTGTTCGACAATGCAGCTGTACAGCTGGTCACAATTGATCCAGTCCGTTTCAAATTGCTAGTGAATGGACACTGACTCCGGTTGCACCATAAACTAGTCTCAAAGGAAGAATTCATGCCACAGTTCGTTCAGGTTCCTCCCGCTACTCTTCCTATAGCTGAAGGCTTTAGCCTTTCTCCTATAGTGTTACCGTAATTTTCAAAAAAACATGCCCATAATAAAGGTTTTTTTTTTTTTTAAGGAAACCCTTTTTCTCCATTTTCATTTATCACCCCCATCTCACTTCTTTATCTTCCATCCATCCATCCCATCCATCCATTCCATATATTCATCTCATCTGCCCACGTCACCCATTCACTTCATCCATCCGCATCAACCTTAATTGAGATATCTTTCCCACTTGTCAATTCATGCTGACACCATCATCTTTCTTCACACGTACGTGCAATTATCAAAGGTACGCCATATCTTTTCTTATCGCATATTTGATTTATTTCATTCTATTCATTTACTGCTATGCATGTACCGGTCATTATTACCCGAATCTCTACATGTTCTTTAGTACATGTGAGGACACATGTCATACTTTAAGTAGGAGGTAGGGTAATCCATCTTTCAAACCTATCTTTTCACCACTGCCATAACTACAAATAACCTTTCTTTAATACTTTTTTGGTACTTTCCAAATATGATCGCATGTCCTTCTTTATTGCATGTTTTTCTTGTAAATTATGATTAAGACTGCTTGTTCAAAAGGTTCATTTTTGAAAAAAGAAAGAAATGTGACGACACGACAGAAGAAAAACCAGAGCAAAAAGGGAAACAGAGAATTTGAATCTTCAGCAAGGAATTGAGCTCAGCTAAGGGAAAACTGCAAACATGGGTGGTCAGTTGGTGCGACATGATCCTGTAGCTCATGACTTGTTATTGAAAAATCCGCAAACAGTCCATGCATTCAGCCTCTGTAGATGGTTAAATTATTTCTTGAGCTTAAATGATTTTGATGAGGAGGCCACTGGAGAATTTTTGAGAACCCTTTTTGAAGGGGAAGCTACTATATGGGGTCTAACGGTTGTTGCAACTGAAGATAGAATTGCTAAAGTAACTGAGCTTCCAGCCGTTGGAGAAAACTTTTCTTTAGACGCTGCAGCTGTAAGGGCTGAGTTTTCAATGCCCACTGATGGACCTCTGGAAGTCTCCAAGTAGGGATGCAAGCGCGTATCATTGCCTCCTCGTTATTCAGAGTATGCCACTTACATAATCAGGTATTTGACCTGTGAAGGCCATTTTTCCTACCTGCATTCTCATCATTTTAAATTATTGAGCCATATGAGGCATGGGTTAGTTGTAAATGTTTCAAATTTCTTGTTAAATTTTTTTGAACAAAGTGCCCACGGAACTCAACAGTGGAAAGATAATTCTGTCACTCATCATGGCCTTATTAAATTACTGATTGAGCGCTCTTTGAGAGACGTCTCACCTCTCTCCTGGCAACAATTTGTTGCCCAAAAGAGTTTTCAAATTCCACAACCCCCTAGGGTACTTACCCCATGGCCTCAGAGGAAGAAGAAAGACATTACATCTACTAGTAGAACAGGGCAAGGGTCATCTACTCCTGTAGCACCTAATCCTGTAGCCGTCGCACCTGAATCCTCTGCTAGGGTACAAACTAGGTCTGCCACTAGGAGAGAGAAAGGAAAAAAAAAGGCAGAAGGGTCCCCAAAATCTGACCCTCGTTCTCAGAAAAGGCAATGTTCCTCTCCTACAGTATCTTCCCCTGTAGTCGTTTCTCCTACAACAACAGCTGTTGATATTACTAGTTCACTGTCATCCTCTGGTAAAGCAGAGCCCTCTAAACAAACAAGAAAGAGGAAAGTTACCGGAACACCTCCTGTAGCCGTACCTGTGCCAAGAAGGGTTTCCACAAGGAAACAATCTAAGACCTCTCCTGCTTCACCGCAACCTGTGGTGATTGTAATTTCAGAGGGGTCCATTGAGTCTAAATTTAATGTTTCTCAGAATATGTTTGAGAATGCTGCTCAGAGTTCATTCGTTCCTGAAGAGGAACAAGTTGAGGAAAAAGAAATAGGGCATAATGAGCAAGGGTTACCAAATCTTGATGATTTGGCTTCTACTGCTATGCAATTTTCGGAGGAAGCACAAACTTCTCCACCGCAGCAACAAGAATAATTTATCTTGCAGCAAGAGCAAGAACAGATTGAACAATTGAATGTGCCTACTGAAGTTGTATTTCACCCTGCAATTTGTAAAGCCATTGTTGTGTATAAGAGGATGTTTTTAATTGAGTTTTTGGAATATGTTAAAGCTAATTGGGAAACAGTTACATTGCAAACCCTGAATTTCTGACACATAGCCCAGACTAACATGAAACAAAGTCTATGGGAAGTAGAAAAGAGGAAATTGAAAAAAAAATTGAAAGTCAGAAGTAGGAAATTGCTGAGTTGAAAGCAAAAATGGACGAAATGTTAAAGGTAATTGGTTAGATTATGGAATGCAGATCGCCACCCAGAGTTTATGGTTTCAATTGATGAGAATTTTTAGAAACCAAGATCCTATAATTCATACTGCCAAAGAATTTTATGAAGCATACCAGGCAGCCCCTAACTGGTTAAGGAATTCTCTGTGTGAATTCTATTTGCATGGCTTTTTAATACCATTTGAAACATAATGGAATCATCTTCTATATATTGGTGATATTCATTTGAGAGCATTTATGTCATGGGCAGCAAATGAGGAGAATTATGGCAGGCAATGGGAAACATATGAGGAAGCTGAGAAAATAGAGCATGTTCCATTACGCTTTCAAAGTTCAAACCCCCATGCAATGTTGAAAGATTGGTTTTCTTTGACATATGGTATTAATAATTTTTCAGCCAGAGAAAAAATATTTGATATTAGAAGACAAGTATATGATGAATTCCAGGCACACCAATATTCATTTTGGAAACTGACATACACCAGAAGTGAGAAAAGATGGGAGAGATTAACTGTTGGGTTAAGAAAGTCAGAACCACATGGTCCCCTAAATTTTACAGTAGCTCTCAAATGAACCAGCAGATATATTCAATTGGGACTTCAAACAAGATTTGAACTGTGGCTGCCACAGATATTCAGACCCCCTATGCTAATGTGGCCCCTCTATCCTCACCAGGCTACAAATCTTAACAATGAATTAGAAGACCGAAGGTATGAAAGGTGCCGAGATTTCAGAGGATTTAATTACAAGTTTGGAAATCTGTTTTAGAGTCATGCAGCAACCACCGACTTCAGAGAAACCACCAGAAAAATTAATGCTAGAGGACCAACATTGGGCTAAGTAGGGGGCAGTGATGAGCTTAAAATGTGCTCATAATTTGAATGTTATGATAAACTTTTAAATGCCTTTACTTTTGTTATTTCATGGCTGTTTAAACTTTGTTGAAACCTTTTATTGGGATATCCTATAGCAAGATACTTTTATATTCCTGCAGCTCATTATGTTGACTTGATTGCATTTATTGCCCTGTTGACTCCCTAAAATGACTGGTATATCGTATACAGTTTTTGAATGATGAAGTAGATTTAAAATGTGATTAATGAATATATATCGTGTATGTGTCATATGCCTTTTCTTTCGCCTATTACCTTTTGTTTCGCAGGTTGTTGAAGAATGATCGAGTCAAGCGCAGCCGATCTCGGCCTTGCAGTAAAGTCCATTTCCTGCATGACTTCGAGGAAGCTCCAGCGAAAACTCTTTGACTGAAACCACAGGAAAGAATTTTAATGACAGTCAATCTGGAAAGAGTGGAGCGCTAGATTCTCTCTGAAATTAGGTTGAACGCATAAATTCATTATGAAGTTTGTTCCTTGATTCGGGGATATACTTTACTTCCACATCTTTCTCTGATAGGGTTAGTTAGTTAGTTGCTCTCCTATTTTTAAATAAAGTTCTCCTCCTGCGCGAGGGAGAAAAGAGGAGATAGGTGATAGTTAGAGTAAGATAGAAACAGAGTAGTAGATATCATGTAAGAATCAATATAAGGAAAGACAGACTCTGTTTGACCAGAGACAGAGTTTGTTGTTAGTCTCCATATCAACAAAACAATGTATATCATTCTATTTTCATGAATAAAGTTTAATGAAGTTCTGAGTTTAGCATCTGCGTAATCAGTAGATGCTTGCTAAGGGGGCCCACTTAGTAAGTATCTGTAGCTAGTTAGTTAGTTGTTCTTTCCTGTTGAGCTTCAGTTTGCTTTCATCTTTGAATTTTTCATACAAACTCAGCCTTATATTGCTCTTGCAGCATAAGGAATCCATCACTATGCCTGTTCCTGTAGCATAACGCCAGTTCATAGTTTGTGTTTCAGTCATAATTATTATGGTTTCTATTTTAATCAAATCATAGTTGAGTTAAAGAACTTTGCATTACCTTTTCTGTAGCGTAGATAGAATTCATTTCCAGTATTTATTTCTGCTAAGATTTTACCGAAACTAGTTCCTAGTGCATATATTTTTCTGCACCATTTAAAGTATACGTCCCCTGGTTTGACAAGTAAATGAACATCCACAGAGAGAGATATTAGTCACCTCTTGGAATGTCCAATTCCCAGGAAAGGTTTTACTGTGATTTTCATATCCTTTTGTGGGCGCGACCAAGGGCGGACCCAGAGGACTTAGAAAATTTGTGGGGGTGAAACATGGTCAACTTAAAATGATACTATGAGGATCGTTGACCATCTTAGAATCCAAAATTATGGGCACGCGAAATGAGGGAACGACACAAAACAACCCAGCAAGGAAATAGGAAGACAGGGTCCCCATTCTGAAAGGGGTGTGTGTGCAAAACATGCACAACATTGTCCATTGTGATCATTCTAGTCCATTTGTACATAGCAAGTGGTAGCTGAGGAAGCCTATTTTTTTAGGTAAATGTGAACATGCCAACAATGATGTCTTGTACATTGATTATCAACGTACAAATCCAATGTAAATTTATCTTCCAAAGTTTTATGAAAAATAATCTCTACAATATTTTGGTGTAGTAATCTTTCTTCTATAAATTGTTTCCATTAGCAATAGATCTTCTCTGCACCACATGATTGAACCTAGAAATCAAGGCCTACAAGTAAATAATCATATTGGAAGTAGGTGCATTTGATTGTAAGGGAACATTTTCATAGAGAAAATATGTTTCATAATAGTGTTGGTTGTTTAATATGACATGCAAATTTCAAATTTTTCTCTTGCAGTAATAGTTCGAACATTTGTGGATGGAATTTTTTTTCATGTTAAGAAAATAAATGGTTGTAAGCATGTAAATAAGGGGAATCAGAAAGAGACATCAAGAAAAACAAATTAAATTACAATACCCTCCCAAGAGGAGGAAGCGGAGTATATTTTTTATTCTAAAACCCTTTCATCTACCAGTATTTACATCTAAAATCTCTTTTTTATACATTTTTTGGCTTCCTCCCACTTTATGTTTTGCTTTGATAAGAATTCTTCTTCTATTACTATCAAAATAACTAGGCAATGCAAACATTATTTGTATTTACAGTTATGGGAAAAATAGGCATCAATTCATAGTCAAAATAATTTCTCAATTGAGTTTTTAAAGGAAGCACTATAAGTAAGTACAAAAAAAAATGTTGTTTTCTCTTTGTTGATCATATCTATGGCACTAGTTTCGGTTGTAGGCGGAGAAAATTCTAAAACATTGGACAAGTTTTGCACTTGTCTCAACTTCAAATATGCCCATCAATTGCATCAACTTTCTTATCATCCTATCAATGTAGTTTTACCAAATGAAATTGACAATGGAGGTCCCCTATTTTCATTCGTAAATGGAGTATGGGTAGATCAATCCATGACCTTGAAGCTCAATTACATAGATGTTGTGAATAATCAATATAGTGTCGAAGCTAGCTTGGTAGATTAAATCAATAAGGCATATATTTTACATTCATCCTCAATTATGTGCATTTCATTGCCTTTGGTACATGTTTGATAATGAAGTGTGATAGTCCCAAAATTTATTGACATGGGAGGTATACTTAAGTGATTTTAGTCTACTTTGCAATTTGAATTTTTTTAATCCACAATTCAATGAAAATTTATGTTACGATGAAGTGGTCTGAGTGAAATAGACCTTAGTGAATGTCTATTACATAGTATGGTATGAGGGTAATGTGAAGATTATTTAATTAATACTCAAATATCACCATTTCTGGTTTACAAATTTAATGGTTTGCTTAGCCTTGAGCAGATATTTCATAGAATAAATAAGCCTAGATTTTTGGTATGATCTTAGGGTGTTGACCAGAAAAAATCAACCATCATCCATGGGCCATAACAAAACATACTACTTCCTAATTTTTGAAAGATTCTAGTATTATTATTCTTATTTTACCCTTGAAGAGAAATATTGAGAGAATTTTGCATTCAAAATCAATCTTCAAAGTTATGATATGTCTTATCTTTTCTTCTGATGTCAATGAACTTTCAAATGCACGTTTCTTTAGATTAACATTGTAACAGAAAGCTGAAAACAAGAAAAGAAAAAGAAGTAGAAAATAATAACCCTTCAAAAACCTAATGGAAACACATAGAATCTCAGCTTAATTTGGAAAATTAGATTTACATAAATAGTTCAACTCTAACTCTTATTCTAGCCAAAACATTAACCTCAATACAACCAAAGGCATCAATATCCAAATGATTCTATTCAAACTCCCTAAGTTCATCCATCAAACCAGAACAAAAATAGGGTAGTTCCAAATAACTGCTATTACTAGAAAAAAAAAAAAATAGTTGAGTTATTGACTAGGTGGTGCATCACTAATTTCTTGTCATTATGTTGACATTATGAGAAAAATGAAGCAATGAAAATGGGTGAAAAATCATTGCGCACTATTATTTTTAATCTTGGGTAACAAAATATGAAGTTCAAATAAAACTCTTATCCTTTATAAATTAGGCATACCCTTCTTATTTGCATAGATATCTATAGTTCCATTCCTTTAGAACGTATAATAAAGGAAATATATATATTGTGGGTGACTACTAAATAAATATAGGGTCAAGTAAATGTTACAAGAAATTCCATGGTGGGGAAAGGCACATATATTTGCATATATGTTTTTGAATGTTTCCCAGTTGTTGTTTGAGTTTATTTAGACATTTACATGAGGAGGCTAGATTGAAAATAGTAGCTTGAGTAATCTTCCTTGGCCCTGTTTTAAGTTAGTCATTTTTCAAACTTCATTTACCTCTTTTAGAACCATCTAGGTTCAAGTAAAACTTAGTAAGCATACGTTTTTATTTTTTCATAGATTCCAGTCAACTTATCAAGATAGGTCAATATTATTTGAAATAACTTAACAAGTGAGAACCAATGACCTAGAAGCTTGCAACTTGTTTTTTACATAACATTAGTGATTTAGAATTTTTTAAATTTTAAATTTTCATTATTTTTATTTACTATTTAGTTTAATAGGTAGTGTTATATTGAAATAGAAGCTATCAAAAATATTCCTACAACCATTTAAGAAATTTCAAACCCAAATGTAGATAGCTAAGACTACTAAACAAACAACTAGAAATAGAATATCAAAATTCCAAGAAGAATAAGGTTAAACACTCTGAGCATAAGTGAAATGTCTACACGGGCCACAAGAATATGAACAATAACATGAAAGAGTCCCATTCTATGTAACATGTAAATAAATTTAGTAAAATACTTGAAAATATTCCTAAATTTTTGTTTATCTTGAGTTGGGTCATAGACAAGTGGCATAAAAACATAGCGAGGCTTCTATAACTATGAGAAACATCAACTCTTAAATTAGAGTTATTTTGGCCTCCATTATGACAATAAATTTGAGTAGCAAAAAAAAAAATTGAGTCACTTGTTTTTGTAGTCAAAGTGTTGAACAATAGGAATACTGAGAGGGGGGTGAATCAGTATTCTATTAAAACTGTTGATCATAATCTATCCAATTAACAGAACTTATTTGCCTATAACAAAGATTGAAAGAATTAAACAATCACAATATCACATGACACATGAACACCAATATATTTACATGGCAAACCCAAAATGGGAAAAACCATAATGAGGATGCTCAAAATTTATAATAACTGGTTATAAGATGTAAGACCCCAACTTGCATGTGATTAGTAAAACCCTAATCTATTTTATGTTTTTTCTAAATAAATGGTAAGATGTATTGTGGATGATTAGAAGGGATTATTTGAAAATATTTTTGCATATCATTTGTACATTATGTTTAATTCTCACTACCATGAAGGTGGAATTCACTCATATACCGTAGAATGTAAATTGAGATTCTAAATGGATTATTATATAGTTAAAGCTTAAAACATTCAGCTAACAAATTAATGTGATACACAATTGATACTTATGATCATGTTGGTAATGGGTAGGAAAGCAATGGTGTTAGCATGGGAGAACCACCAAGAGAAAATCAAAAGACTTCTTTATGAGGATATAAATTTGACCCCATTTGGGGCATAGAAACAAGTAGAGTTAATGTATTGGAAAACTAAGGTTGCGAGGACATTTAGTTGTGATTCATGTAAAATGTAAGTGGGGATTAGGTCTTGGAAACCCCTAGCCAAATTTGAAACTCGGATGGAACCTTGGGTGGGCTTCTAATGAGAGTTGTTGGTCAAAATTTTGGGTTATGGTACAAAAAAAACCCCCCTAGGGTCTATACCATAATGGTAGGGGTCAAGTGGTAATATAATAGTGCCCTACATCATGATTTGATCCCTGAAATGCTCTCATAATGGAGAGTGACGAATTTTGAGAGGAGGATGGGGTGGAAAGTTTGAGTGGTTGTCCAAGTGGATGTTTTCATTAATGGGGAGAGGACCTTCATTAATGGGGGAGGTACACTCCACACCTTCCCATCCAAGTGTTGCAATTGGTGAAACTTCTATATATTTGGAGAGGAAGGATTAGGGTGTTACCCACTTGTCTTTTTGGAGAACTTTAGTGAGGATGGTAGGAAGGTTGAGAAGATGAGAAGAGTCAGGTTGGAGAGAGAGTGATCAAGATAGATTTGTTGGAGGGAAAAGAAGGATAATAAAGTTAAAGTCCAGCACCTAAACCAAAGAGATAATTATTGCTATTCCTATGTTACCTTGTTTACTTGTTGTAGGAAAGAGATATGGTTGTAGGGATCTTTGTTGAATATGATGAGTGAAAAGACTGTATGTAAGAAATGTGAATGTTGTGCTATTTTCATCCCTTTCATAAAAGTTTGATAAGACTCCATTCATTTTTTTTTGGGGTCAAAATAATTCTTGCTCGGGGGTATGGCTAGAGCCCACGAGGCTCCATGATGCCATTATGGTAGGGTGGAGAGCAAGGCTTACTCATTTGTATGCCATTCATTGTATTCTTAAAATGAGTTTTAATATGTAAAATCTAACGGTTTGTCTAGCATGAAAGAAATTTTTTGGTTTTGGACTCATATTGTAGAGGAAAATGTTGTATTAAATGTGCTTGATTGAAAGGTATAAAGAGACTATGATAATAAGAGTGAACTACTACATTCAAAGGTTTAAATGAAAATGGTAACCTCCTTTGCTGGAGAGATATATATGTGTTCATTCAAGATGTAGTACTCCATGATATGGAAAAGATTGGGAAATCCTCTTTTGTTGTTGAATAATAAAATATTAAGCAAGCCTACATATCCTCCTCTTATAACCATTAAAGGAAATACTCTTTGTTAAGTTGGCTTATAATGCACTACTCAACTGTGCTATATCAAATAATCTAAGTCTCTTTTACTGCTAAAATTTTCTTAAAGACTTGTTCATGTAGATAGGCACTATACAAATAGTGGTATTGTGTGATATTAAAAGAAGGAAATAGATATCTAGAAATATCTCTATTGATATAAAGACAACCATAGTTGTTTTATCAATAAATCATGGAATTACGATTGTTGCTGTATAGAATCAAACACGAGCCTTTCTATGAAAATTTTGTGGATTTTGTGAAACCTTGTTGATGTACGTCGTCCTCAACTCTTTCACCGGTCATAGTTGGGCACGCGGCCTTGCCCTATACATGACCTACACACCTTGAAGGATGGGCTCAGCTTGCGCCTGGGAGGACGTGGCCTCCACAGGCCGTAACTTGCAGAAGGACCATAGGCACTCTTGGAGGCTAGTGCTAACTTGTGTCTCTATTGCTATATGTGCCTTCTTTTAAAACATTTAAACTTTAAAATAAAAATTTTAATCCCTCGTGCTCTAATAATTATTTCTGAATAGTAAGTAAATGTAATCATAGTGGCTGCAAAGAACAATATAGGTAAATCTAATGAAATTTGTTGTATATAATCCACTAGTCCAACTTAGTTAGATATAAATCCAGAGTCCTCATCACTATGGCAGCCTGCAGTAAGTTTGAAAACACAACAAATCCCATTTATCTCGTATTTGAATATGCATATATTCACACTCAGATTTTTGGTATGTAAAATAAAAAATAAAAACTCAAGTGTTCACACCATGGCCAAAGTGTCTGGTGAGAATAATCAAAATAAAACTGATAGATAATCAACGAAGGAAGAGAGAGGTTGGTCAATAATTATGCAGTAGAGAAGAGGAAATGGTGTATGAATGATCTCTGCTAACCTTGAAAACTCTTCCCACTACCGTGAATGGAAGCAAAGACAATTCCAAACACTAGGCCTTAGTACATTAATGAATAGTATAAAAGCTCTGATTTGGAAGGAACTTTGCGTACAAGATTACACTCATTGTCGAATTTGGAATTAAATTTCTTGGGTTGGGGTAGGTCTGGCATTAACAACTATAGGAGACTGCACAATAGTTAGAAGAATAAATATTATAACAACCACTTCCATGCCTCTTTAATGAAACTGAGAAAGCAGATTTGAAACATATATCGAGCTTCAGAGTTGTACGATTCTTGAGTTAAAATATGATAATGGCAATCCTTCACACCAGTATATTAACTGTAGGATGTGGCGGATGGTCAAGTGTAGGTGAAAATATATCCAACATGTGTCAAAAGCCAACAATAATGGTCAAGAAGCTGACATCTCTCTATCTAACATCGTTTGGGATAATGGCCCCTGCCTGTTTAAATGCAATCCCAGAATAACTTGGTAGGATTGCACCCAATATCTAGAAGTTAGGTGGTATTGATTAGCAGACATATTTTTGGCAGTTCGTGGTGATTGCCAAAATCATGTCTCATCCCAAATAATTATACTCATGAATCATTTAATACTTCATCAGTATCGAATGGGATTGCAAAGTGGGGCATTGCTTTCCATCCAAATGTTTGAAAGAAGTTTTCTCTAAGATACAATTAAAGAAAAATATAGTTAAAATGAAATATTTGTTTGTATTTTTTTTATTTTATTCTTCTGTTCATTCTGCAATTACAATTTCTCAGCGTGCTCCCACATTGTCTTCCACGATTGATCTGCTTGCTATCCTCTCAATTAAAAAATAATAATGTGAAAAAAAGAGAGAGGAAGTGTATTGCCTGTAGCTTACACTGTTATTTTGATAAATCAAATTATTTTCTAATGCCAAATTAAACGATATTGCTTCTATGTTTTATAGAATGTAAGTGACTAAGTTGCTTTAATCCCGTGCTGGGCCATAACTTAAATTTCAACTACTAATTTTTTTTAAGTTTACCCCTTGTAAAGCACACTAAAAATAATGTATTTCGCAATAGTGTAAGTTACAATATGTTTGTTATTGAACAAATTATGGCATCCATTAGATAGGTAGATTAAACTGATATTGATTTTATTATTATCATTTTGATAGACAGTTATAAGATTTTTGTTAAAATATTAATTAATGATATCATTATTATTATCATTAATATCATATACAAGCAATAAGAAAAAAATAACTTAATAATAATAAAAAAGATTAAAAATCATTATAGTATTCAATGCCGATAGGTTAATAATAATATTAGTGATGTTAGTATTATTATTTTTTTTAAAATTTGGATTCTTAATTTTAACTTCAGAAGAAGTGAGTTAATTAATGTAGAAATTTATATGGTGAGTTATGATAATAAAAAAGATTATTGTGATTTAATGTGGATTAAAAAATAATAATAATAATCCTATGCCAGCACTTTAGAGTTCATATAAATATCAAACAAAATTTAATTACTTATTCATTATTTAGTTATGAATGAGATAAATTAGTAAAAAGTAAGTGTATAGAGTAATAGTATTGGTAAAACAATAAAATAAATTATAGAATGCTTTTAACTGTCACCATTTCCACGGAGAATATTATGGAAGAGTGAATAATAAGCTAAATCTTTTAGCATCTTAAAGTAAAGAAAATAAAATTCCCCTACCTCATTTTCTCTCACCAACTAATTGTTTTGAAATTAGAACTTATAATTTAAAAGCATGCATATAAAAATGAAAAGAAACGTGAGAAATTCTAGGAAGGCTAAAAAAAAAAAGTTATAGAATAAGAATTAAGAACGGAAAATAGGGAGATTAAATATATCTAAAGAAAATCATTTTAATAAATAATGTTTAAATATATTTAAAGGTAACTTAATGGTTAATTTTTAAAAAGTACTGGGGATGTATATGTAGAATTATGTTTATAATTTATTCATATATCATTATATCTATATTCTTTATTAGTACTTTAAAAAAAAAAATTTATGGTTGAATGTGAAAAACTTAAAAACTCATATATACAAATATTACTTTAGCTTATGTGTTTAAAAAAAAAAAAAAAGTTTTTAGGCTTTTCAATGAATTTTTTTTCAGGCATGACACTTGGTATCAGAGCCCTAGGTTGCAACCCTAGGGAACTCTGGGAATAAATTGGGCTTTAAGTATTGTATGTGTGTGTATGGACATCCAAACAACCTGGTGTTAATAAAATATGGAAAGGAAAAATATTTTAATATGTTTATAAAAAAATGAAAATCTAATTTAAATTATTCAATTGAAATAAGATTTTAATGTACGCAACTTTCAAGAATTGACCTTTATAGATGGGTTAAACAAGTATTTAATTGAAGGAATTCAACTTTTAAAAGAGGTACTAGCTAATTATGGTCCCTTAATTTTGTTAAATGTGGTGGCTAACTGGAGTGAGATACTAGTCTAGTAAAAACAGGTTATGATGTTAACCTTGCTTCCCTTATATTTTATTCCCTTAAACCTTATGAAATATATATTTGAGTGTTTAAGTGTGATAATTGTATTAAGTGTGTGAATGGAGAGATAAGAGATACGTCATCATGACCTGTATTATTAGGGAAACCTAATCCTTTCATCCCCTTAAATTCATAATTCTATATAGACACCAAATAAAGAAAAATATATATATATATATATATATAGAACCTCAAAGAGGGATTAGTATGATGAAGGTTATAATTGATTTAGAGTATGCTACTAAACACTTGAATTTTCCAAAAAAAAAAAAAAAGGTATCAAAATTGAAACATTCGAAAATTCTTAATATTTATAATGAGTGTTATTTGAGTATCTCAAATAGTTCAGGATGAATCAAACCGTTTAAACTATAGGTTATTAAACTTAAGGACTTGCTCCCAACTCGATGTTGGATAGAGATACTCATGGACTAATACTGTGTACACCTTCAACCTTGGATTTTCTTAGGCCTTTCCCTATTACTTAAAATCATAGGGCATATTAAGAATTAATTTCTTGTTCTCACGAAGCAACAAAAGAATCACCATGTGGTTGGTATGTAAATTGTTTTCTAATGAATTTCATTGAAGCCTAAGACCTTGTTGAGTGTAAGACATCGAACATAGTTAGGTAGACAAGCTTAGATCCATTTTGATTCAATGAGGAGGCTAAAAGGATTGCTAAATGAATTGTGTATAGTTAACCAAGTAATTAGAGAATTTTATAGTCTTAAATTTTATTTTTTCAGGCTAGATGATAGGTTATAAAGCCACGATGTTAAAGATCAAGTAAAGATAATAGGTTAGCAATGAATAAACAACAATGAATAAAGCAAGTACAATCATTTGAACCCCCTTTTGTAAATCATAAGGTGCCTATACTTGTAGAGATTGAAACTCCACTACCATCAACTACCCTTTTCTATCTAGAGAATGTTACCTATACTCTTTCTATATACAACTAAAGATAAAAGAACCTTTTAGATCCCAATAAGGAATACTATATCTCATCTTGGAATTAATAACCTACACAAGTGGATGTTGTCCTTAAATGACAAGGATGACTAATTAAATGCTTTATTTTAAATTTTGTAATAAACCATGTGCAATTTTAGGTAACTTAAGTGGATAGGGAAATAAAACAAACAAAATAGATAAACAAAAGCAACTAATGTTGTGTGTTGTCTAGTACTTATATACCCGTGAATATAATGGAGAAAACATAAAGGTAGTCAATTTTTTTTAGAACCTTTTATTTATGGTGCATCTTTAGGGTGATACATGGAATTATGATTGTAAAATGAGGATTATAACAAGTGCTTAAATGGTTCAATCTTAAATAGGGAGACAAAAGATTTGTAAAGGATGTTAATAAGTTGTGAGGATTGTGATTCAATGGATTTTCACATGTTTAAGACATGGAGTGTGCTTTCTTATTGCATATTGTGATGCTTCAAATGAAAATAGTTAATTATCTTCCTTATTAAGTAAGAAATATTCCTTAGCATGTTGTGAAGGATATAGTGGAATGAATCTATATATAGAAAAACAAACTCGATCATAAATGTGACTTTAGTAAGATAGGAAGCATGATGCACCATGTGTTGATAATTGGAAGAAAATGGAGTATCACCTGGATTACAATTGTGAATGAGGTGGAAATTTATTTTACAAGTATGCAAATGGATAGATGTTAATAAAAAGATAAACAAAGTGAACATTGTGTAAAGAAAATAAAGTGTGTATGGGTGTATCAACATTTTTGTTAATAGTGTGGTGAATCATGCATTGTTAAGTTACAGTTGCCCATCTTCTAGTGATTTCTTGTACTTATACAAAGTGAGTAAATATTTCTAAAGTTGAGAAGCAAAGTGAATATTGATTAAAGAAAATAGAACACATTCAAGTGCATTGTCTTGTTTTATAATATGGTGAATATCGTAAAGTGTATTGTGTTATGTCTTGTGGAACTAGTAAATGTGTTGTACCCCAAGTACGAGATACAAGGTATCTGGCTTGGGATAAGGGCGAGGGACATCAAATGTGTACCCTTTGTGATTTCCCACTATGTAAAGAAATTAAATGTGATATAATGTAAAAATGATATTTGTAGATGTGTGTCTACTAATGAAATGTGAAGTAATTCTTTGTTTAAGTCTTGTCTTATGTTAAATGTGTATCCCTAGTGTACGTCTCCCCTACAGGATTGAGATACCTACTAATGTGAATAGGGGTTGAGGGGTGAGAGAACCCCAAGTGGGAATTCCATGGTTTCCCTTGGATGTGTTCCTAACCTACTCCCCCATATATGAGAACCACACTTGTTGGTTCGTAGTGCAAAACCACTCGATGTTTATAACCCATGGGTAAAGGATGGAATTACTTGGACCATATTGATTACAAAATTTGGATACTTCAACAATGCAGGGTATTGATACTATGCAGAAGAGTCCACCATGTTATTGCACGCTATCATATTTATGTGGTAAGGGACCACTAGATTATTGCATGCTATTATATTTATGTGGTTAGAGAACCACCATTCCCCTCCTCCTCTTAGGTGGATTTATCAAAGTCACATGGTGCTCGTAATGTGAAAGTTTTATTGTTAAGATATGAATTATTGGTAATTTCTTTATCAATTGATGATTTATTTTATGTCAGCAGTGTTAAACTTTTCATTTCCTCTATTGGGGGCTATTTAGCCATTTGAAATTCTTTTTGTAGTCCATTGCCTCAAGGACTCATTTAAGTTACGCTTTTGAATTTAGATTGGAATGTTGGAATGCAACTGCAATTTATCTTTATTCGATTTTCATCTTGAATTTATAATTTTTTTGTTTATTGAAATGTTGGTTTATGATTTTACGTTGCTTAGTTTGAGACTTCTTATGGTTTGCTAATTGTTGGTAAGTGTGGTGTAATGTGAAATCTATTAAACTGCCATATCCCTGGGGGTTACCTGACAGGTCGTATAGGGGAGTAGATGTGCTGGGGAATTATGAGTTATTTGAAAGGGGTCACAAATGGGACTAGTATGGGAGGGTCATTAATGCATTCTTCCCCTAGTTTTATGATTATTCTTTTTGTACCTTTCCCTTCAAGGCTAATCCCCTTACACAAACAAGGGAAGGTACCTAGGAGATGTATGGAAGGGTCCTTAGAGAAGGGCCTTGAGACCATATTTCCTAATGGCTATGGTATCCAAGAATCTCCATCCTTGTAAATCCCATTCAGCCTTGTGATGTGAATTATGTATAAATTTTTGTAATGTATGTGGGTAAATTTGTAAATAAATGGCATGTGGAAATACTTGTTTACTATGTGAGAAAGAAAGTGACAATAAAATTGGGACTAATGATCTTGAGACATGAATTATATGGGAATGAAAATATTATCTAACATCATGAGTGATGTTTATGATGCAAAAACGGAACCTTAAAGGGTATCCAAGAATGCTAATGTGTTGGAAATATGTTGGTGTAATTTTGAATCGAAAATATTAAATTCATGGATCGCTACTAACAATTTTGTTTTTATTCTATTGTGACTATATAAGATAAATGCTCTATGGTGAGGAAATTTTTCCTTTAAAGTGTCTAGATGATTGATTCATTGAAGGGATGTCCTTAATGTGTGCATATAGCTAAATGTTGATTATTTCATCAAGTAAGAGTGAAACAATTAATATGATGGATGGACTTATGTGTGTTGTTATTTTAATACTATGTTCCAGGCCTTCTAGGAGGAATTCTAAGCAAAGGGGAGGGGGATGTAAGACCCCAACTTGCACATGATTAGTAAAACCCTAATCTGTTTTATGTTTTTTCTAAATAAATGGTAAGATGTATTGTGGATGATTAGTAGGGATTATTTGAAAATAATCTTGCATATAATTTGTACATGATGATTAATTGTCACTACCATGAATGTGGAATTCACTCGTATACCGTAGAATGCAAATTGAGATTCTAAATGGATTATTATATAGTTAAAGCTTAAAACATTTAGCTCACAGATTAATGTGATACACAATTGATACTTACGATCATGTTGGCTATGTGTAGGAAAGCAATGGTGTTAGCATGGGAGAACCATCAAGAGAAAATCAAAAGACTTCTTTATGAGGATATAAATTTGACCCCATTTGGGGCATAGAAACAAGTAGAGTTAATGTATTGGAAAACTAAGGTTGTGAGGAAATTTAGTTGTGATTCATGTAAAATGTAAGTAGGGATTAGGTCTTGGAAACACCTAGCCAAATTTGAAACTCGGATGGAACCTTAAGTGGGCTTTTAATGAGAGTTGTTGGTCAAAATTTTGGGTTATGGTACAAAAATAAAACCCCCTAGGGTCTATACCATAGTGGTAGGGGTCAAGTGGGAATATAACAGCGCCCTACATCATGATTTGACCCCTGAAATGCTCTCATAATGGAGAGTGACGAATTAAAGTTTGAGTGGTTGTCTAAGTGCATGTTTTCATTAATGGGGAGAGGGCCTTCATTGATGGGGGAGGTACACTCCACACCTTCCCATCCAAGTGTTGCAATTGGTGAAACTTCTATATATTTGGAGAGGAAGAAGGAGTAGGGTGTTACCCACTTCTCCTTTTGGAGAAATTTAGTGAGGATGGTAGGAAGGTTGAGAAGATGAGAAGAGTCAGGTTGGAGAGAGAGTGATCAAGATGGCTTTGTTGGAGGGAAAATAATGATAAGAAAGTTAAAGTTCAGCACCTAAAGAAAAGAGATAAGTATTGCTATTCCCATGTTACCTTTTTTACTTGCTATAGGAAAGAGATATGGTTGTAGGGATCTTTGTTCAAATATGATGAGTGAAAATACTGTATGTAAGAAATGTGAATGTTGTGCTATTTTCATCCCTTTCATAAAATTTTGATAAGACTCCATTCATTTTTTTTTTGGGGTCAAAATAATTCTTGCTCAGGGGTATGGCTAGAGTGCACAAGGCTCCATGACGCCATTACGGTAGGGTGGAGAGCAAGGCTTACTCATCTTTATGTCATTCATTGTATTCTTAAAAAGAGTTGTAATATGGAAAAACTAACTATTTGTCTAGCATGAAAGAAAATTTTTAGTTTTGGACTCATCTTGTAGAGGAAAATGTTGTATTAAATGTGCTTGATTGAAAAGTATAAAGAGGCTATGATATTAAGAGTGAACTACTACATTCAAAGGTTTAAATGAAAATGTTAATCTCCTTTGTTCGAGAGATATATATGTGTTCATATAAGATGCAGTACTCCATGATATAGAAAAGATTGGGAAATCCTCTTTTGTTGTTGAATAATAAAATATTAAGCAAGTCTACATATCCTCCCCTTATAACCATTAAAGGAAATACTCTCTGTTAAGTTGGCTTATAATGCACTACTCAACTACACTATATCAAATAATCTAAGTCTCTTTTATTGCTAAAATTTGCTTAAAGACTTGTTCAATGGGTAGTTAGGCATTGTACAAATAGAGGTATTGTGTGATATTAAAAGAAGGAAATAGATATCTAGAAATATCGCTATTGATATAAAGACAACCATAGTTGTTCTATCAGTAAATCATGGAATTATGATTGTTGTTGTATAGAAACAAACATGAGCCTTTATCTCACAATTTTGTGGATTTTGTGAAACACCGTTGATGTGCGTCAGCCTCAACTCTTTCACCGGTCACAGTTGGGCACATGGCCTTGCCCTGTACAGGACCTGCACACCTTGAAGGAAGGGCTCACCCTTCCCCTAGGAGGATGTGGCCTCCACAGGCCGCAACTTGCGGAAGGACCATAGGCACTCTTGGAGGCTGGTGCTAACTTGTGTCTCTATTCCTATATGCGCCTTCTTTTAAAACATTTAAACTTTAAACTAAAAATGTTAATTCCTCGTGCTCTAATAATTATTTCTGAATAGTAAGTAAACATAATCATAGCGGCTGCAAAGAACAACATAGGTAAATCGAATGAAATTTGGTGTATATAATCCATTGGTACAACTTAGTTAGATATAAATCCAAAGTCCTCATCACTGTGGCAGCCTGCAGTAAGTTTGAAAACACAATAAATCCCATTTATCTCGTATTTGAATATGAATATATTCACACTCATATTTCTGGTATGTAAAATAAAATAAAAAAACTAAAGCGTCAACACCATGTCCAAAGTGGCTAGTGAGAATAATCAGAATAAAAATGATAGATAATCAATGAAGGAAGAGAGAGGTTGGTCAATAATTTGCAGTAGAGAAGAGGAAATAGTGTATGAATGATCTCAGCTAACATTGAAAACTCTTCCCACTACAACTCTCCACCCTGGGCTCTACTGTGGTGACCTAAGAAGATATATTACAACAAACAGTTCGAGCTAAACTAAAACAAATCCATGAATGGAAGCAAAGAAAATTCCACAGACCAGGACTTAGTACATTAATGAATAGTATAAAAGCTCCGATTTGGAAGGAAATTAGCGTACAATATTAGACTCATTGTCGGATTTGGAATTAAATTTCTTGGGCTGGGGTAAGTCTAGCATCAACAACTCTACACGATAGTTATAAGAATAAATATTATAATAACCACTTCCATTCCTCTTTAATGAAACCCAAAAAGTAGATTTGAAGCAGCTTCAGAGTTGTACAATTCTTGAGTTAAAATATGATAATGGGAATCCTTCACAGTAGTATATTAACTAACTATATGATGGGGCAGATGGTCAAGCGTAGGTGAAAAGATATCCAATCTATGTCAAAAGCCAACAATAATGGTCAAAAAGCTGACATATCTATCTATCCAACATGGTTTCAGGATAATGGCCCCTGCCTGTTTAAATGCAATCCCAACATAAGTTGGTAGGATCGCACCCAATATCTAGAAGTTAAGTGGTATTGATTAGCAACCATATTTCTGGCAGTTCGTGGTGATTGCCAATATCATGTCTCATCCCAAATAATTATACTCATGAATCATTTAATAATTCGCCAGTATCGAATTGGATTGCAAAGTGGGGCATTGCTTTCCATCCAAATGTTCAAAAGAAGTTTTCACTAAGATACAATTAAAGAAAAATATAGTTAAAATGAAATATTTGTTTGTATTTTTTTAATTTTATTCTTCTATTCATTCCGCAATTATAATTTCTCGGTGTGCTCCCACATTGTCTTGCACAATTGATCTGCTTGCTATCCTCTCAATTAAAAATAAATAATGTGAAAAAGAACAGAGGAATTGAATTGCCTATAGCTTACACTGTTATTTTGATAAATCAAATTATTTTCTAATTCCAAATTAATAGATATTGTTTCTATTTTTTTTAGAATGTAAGCGCCTGAGTTGCATTAATCCCATGTTGGGCCATAACTTAAATTTCAACAGCTAATTTTTTTTAACTTTACCCCTTGTAAAGCACACTGAAAATAATGTATTTCTCGATAGTGTAAGTTACAGTATGTTTGTTATTGAAAAAATTATGGCACCCATTGGATAGGTAGATTAAACTGATATTGATTTTATTATTATCATTTTGATAGATGGTTATAAGATTTTTGTTAGAAGATTAATTAATGATATCATTATTATTATCATTAATATGGGATATGAGAAATAAGAAAAAATAGTAATAATAAAAAAAAAAAAAAAGTCATTATAGTATTCAATGTCGATAGGTTAATAATAATATTATTGATGTTAGTATTTTTTTTTTTTTTTTAAATGGATTTATAATTTTAACTTCCAGAAGAAGTGAGTTAATTAACATAGAAATTTATATGGTGAGTTATGATAAAAAAAAATATTATTGTAATTTAATGTGGATAAAAAAATAAAATAAGTAATCATATGCCAACACTTTAGAGTTCATATAAATATCAAACAAAATTTAATTACTTATTCATTATTAAGTTATGAATGAGATAAATTAGTAAAAATTAAGTGTATAGAGTAATCGTATTGGTAAAACAATAAAATAAATTATAGAATGCTTTTAATTGTCACCGTTTCCATGAAGAATATTATGGAAGAGTGAATAATAAGCTAAATCTTTTAACATCTTAAAGTAGAGAAAATAAGTTTCCCCTACCTCATTTTGTCTCACCAACTAATGGTTTTGAAATTAGAACTTATAATTTAAAAACATGCATGTAAAAAACAAAAGAAAGAAATGTGAGAAATTCTAGGAAGGCTTAAAAAAAAAAAGTTATAGAATAAGAATTAAGAACGTAAAATAGGGAGATTAAATATATCTAAAGAAAATCATTTTAATAAATAAAGTTTAAATATATTTAAAGGTAACTTTTAATGGTTAATTTTTAAAAAGTAAAGGGGATGTATATAGAGAATTATGTTTATAATTTATTTAGATATCATTATATCTATATTATTTATTAGTACTTAAAAAAATATATATTATTATTGAATGTGAAAAACTTAAAAAACTTATATATACAAATATTACTTTAGCTTGTGTTTTTAAAAAAAATAAAAAAATTGTTAGGGTTTTCGATGAATTTTTTTCAGGCATGACATAAGATATAACAGAGGCTCACTGTTAGGACATACTAGCCAATAGGGCTCACAACCACAAAAAGAAGAAAAGAAAGAAGATAGAAATGGCTACATTGTCAAGATGTGAACTTGTAGAAAATGCACCTTCCTTGTTCTAAATTTAGTTCCTTTGAAGCTCTGAATAATGACACTATGTACTATATCGATACAAAATACAAAACACTACTCTACTTTACATTTTATCAATATTTATAATACATCTACTATAAATTTGGTTGTGTACATAAAAAAATTGCATATTCGCATCTCATCACATGTTTTTTAAAAGGAAAAAATAGGTTTTACAGGGACCTGAAACCATAGAGTTTAAACAACAAAAGATAACAAAATAAGTCCAAACGAACAGACTGCTGTCCCACAAAGGAAATGACAGCAAAAAAGACAACAGGGTCCAAAAAAGGACCACCCAAAAAAACCAGAAACAACAATGACCGCACTACTCCAAGGTGTTCAGCAACTCCTCAGCCTCCATTTCAACATCCTTCATATCCTGTAACCCCTGCTTGAGGATTTGAGCCATATGTGATGAAGTCGGGGTCTTCCTCTTAGTGTTAGCTCAGGTAAGTGTTGAAATCCCTTCACCAGCAGATCTGCAGCCACCTCTATCCGCGTCCAAATCCACAACCAGCAAACCCTTTTGATTTTTTTTAGTTTTTCCACCATAGCATTGATGATGATGGTGTTATGCCTGGCAATTTTGTGATTGTTCACCACCATGGCCCTAATATTTTGGCCTATCTTGGACATATTGCACTCGATACTGGTCAATCTTTCCTCCTGCGAAAGCTATCTTTTCCTTGGTAAGGGGGTTTCCTATCCTTCATTCTCTTTACGACTCCAGCTCATCTTCTGCTCCAAATCCATGACCTTGTTGCTTAGGTCCATATTACAGCCTTTCAAATCACAGACTTCCTTCTAGGTCCACTTGAGAACAGTGAAAATGCCATTCATACTTTTCTCTGCCACACCCACAATGTCCTCAGGTTTGAGCTTATTCAAGGCCGAATTAATTTCATCCTGATTAGGGGAATCATAAGGGGCATTCCAAAATCTTCCAGACACAGGGGCACTAGGAACCGTCTCCTTACTGACCATAGGTTTATCAGAAAGAATTCCCATGGAATTCCCAGAATATGAGACAAGTTTAGTAATAGAGGTACCTTTAAGACAAGAGACCAAACCCAGAGTAGGACAGCCAGGAGACAGTTGGGGATTAAGACAGGGCGGCGAAGCAAAACCTGGGCTAGGGCACTCAAGCAGAAGCTGCAACTTAGGACAAGACGGCAGAGCAGAATCCTTAAGGGCCTTCTGACAAGACCGGGACTGGGGAGTATAGGTATTAGGACCATCAGGGGTACAAGCAGGGGGGTCAGGGGTCAATCTCCCTACTACTTTCTATATCCTCATCATCAAAATCTCTGAGATCAACAGTTTTAGGCAAAACAGGTAAATTTTGATAATGCTCAAATATGAGCCTGACAAGACCAGGGTGAATAATAGCGTTCTTCCTAGGGTTTCTTTCAACTTCATCAAGGCAATTCTTCAAAGAAGAAAATAATTAAAAAGTCAGAGAGATACGAACCTTGTGATGGAAGTGGTTCAGAATAGAAAAGTGGTAACCATACACTCTGGTGAAGCACCCGTCAACCATAATATACTCCATAATAACTCTTAAAACTTTTCTCCATATGGATTTGATGGACTCCACATCAAAGTAGCTATTGGCGACCTTAACCAACTTAGCTTTCTCCTTGTCTTTTTTTGGAAATTTAATGACCGCTTCATCAGAGAACCGATGGTCCCAATAAAATTTCACACCCTCTGTCGAAAGACCAGTTATCTCACCGATTAAATCCTCATTCAGCTTAACATTTCTGCCAAACAACACAATCTCTCCATTTTTCCATTTTTTTACAAAATAGTCTAGCATCCCCTCGTCAGTACCATGGAGCTTTTCCAAATACGGGACTAAGCATCCCTTCTCAATTCTTTCCCAAGCTTTGTCGTTCTTTTTATGCTCCTTAAAGCTGCTCGGCTCCACCCATTTTCTTTCTCCTCCCATTTTCAGAGCTCTGTTAAACAATACCCTACTGTTGCTCTGGGTCCCGATTAGGCATATTTTATTAAACACCTAAAAAGTGTGCCGGAGACTCTTCTTGAAAAGGAAAATGACATCAGTCCCATCAAATCTAATGAAATCGACGTACCTAATCTTTATCCGCTTCATCATGATGAAGACAAACTTCTCTTCCATGCACTGAATCATAATAAATTAGCACTTTCACATCAGGGTGGAGGTAGTCATTCTTCCTCCACGTGTTTTCCCCACCCTTCTTGACCCCTTCATTGGTGAAGTAATTAACCACCTTATTGGCTTCTCTATAGGCATGGGACACTTTCACTTTATCAAATTTACTTAATAAGAATTTAGTATCTTCGATCCAATTTTTGATGGTCCACGAGGGAGGGGTAAGCCCTAAAATGCAATTTATTATATTCATTGAATCACCCTCCAACCAAAGACATTTCGTGTTCATCTTGAAAGCTAAACTAACCACATGATAAGCCCCAATAGCTTCCGCAACATGATTAGTTTGGGTGCCGATGTCCATAGCAAAAGCCGTAATAAAAGCCCCGGAGTTGTCCCTTAAAACACATCAACTACCAGCTTTCCCAGGGTTTCCTTTAGCCGCACCATCAAAATTGGCTTTCACCCAACCCAAAGGTGGCAACAACCAACTTGCATTCTCTCTCCCACAAACAATAGGTTTGAGGACATTTACCTCAACTAATTTTGAATTCCACTTTTCAGCTATGGCAGAATCAAAAGGAGATCAATTAGCTTTCTCAACCATTTTTCTTGGAATTAAAGATAAATTTTCCTTTATAGCCCTTACGATCTTAGCATGCAAGTCCCCTTCCAACATCTCTTTATCCCTAAACACTCTATTGTTCCTTTCCTTCAAAATATTCCAAGACACAAAAGGTAGAACAAAAGACCATAGCTTTCACACAAAAGGATTTTTTGAAGGAGCTTTCCATTGCATGAAGAAATCTTCAACAGAAACAGGGGAAACCCAGACCACATCAAGAAGTGCAAGAATTTTACCCCAGATATTCAAAACAAAAGGGCAGTGAAGAAAAAGATGATTAACATACTCAGCATCATTCCTGCACATATAACACCTGTTTGGTAATTGAATTCCTCTTTTTCCAAGATTGTCCAAAGTGAGAATTTTATTCTGTAGCATAATCTAGTAGAAAATATTTATTTTAGGAGTCAAGTGATTAATCCAAGCCTTAGCCCAGAAGGGTGGAGGCTCCACCTGACTAACCAGCATAGTCATGGCAGAAGAAATTGAGAAAATATCAGACGGGTTGTCTAACCATACAACAGTATCCTCCACCTGGTGTAGCACAGGTCTTAAGGCCCTGAAGGCCGACTGAACAGGGCTAAGATCTGGACTAATGGTCTTCAGATCAACCCAACCCCCGTTCCTCCAGTAATTTTTAACCAAGACACCAAATTCCCTTTTACAATCATTCATCCACTTACTAAATTTCTCAATTCTGATCAGAGGATCTTTAAAAGGGCATCTGTCTTCCCAAAACCTCACATAATTTCCTTTTCCAATGAGCCAACCAATTCCCATTTCCAACAACTTTCTACCTCTACTCATATCATTCCAGCAAACAAATCCACGAGGTAAAAAGGAAGAATTTATAACCTTACTAAAAGACTCACAGCTATTAAAATATTTTTCTTTTAATGTATCATGCCATTCACCATTCAAAGTGAGAGTTCATCAAAGTTGTTTAGCAAGAAGGGACAGATTGAGAACTTTAATTTTCCTTAAGCCTAAGCCCCCCCTCGATTTGGGTCTACAAACTAGATCCCATCCAACAAGTGGCATTCTCTTCTTGTCCTCCACTCCAGACCAGACAAACGTTTTCTAAATTTTTTCAATGGCCTCAACATATTTAGCAGGAAGTTTAAATATACTGAGAGCATAAACAGGAAGATTTTGCAAAGAAGCCTTAAGGAGCTGGATTTTTCCAGCTTGACTGAGAAGAGCTCCTTTCCAACCCGATAACTTCTTATTGAATTTTTCAACCAAAGAAATCCAAAACGAGTCTAAAGGTTTAGAGTAGAGAGGCAAACCAAGATAGGTTGATGGAAGAGGTTCAATCTGGCATCCAAGAATCCGAGCAAGTTTAAATTGTCTATGCTCTAGAGTATTGACGAAGAAAATTGAACTCTTAGCCATATTAACAACTTGCCCAGATGAAGATTCATAGAGATTCGTAATTTTTTTGAAAGTCTTAGCTTCAACTACCATAGATCTTCCCATAAGAATGGTATCATCAACAAATTGTTGGTGGGAGTAGGTTAGAAGTGAAGAGGAAGGCCTTAAACCAGTAAGGGATCTTTGATCAACAAGCTTTTTAATATTTCTTCCCAAACTCTCAGCCAAAATAGTGAATAGAATAGGAGAATTGGGATCTCCCTATCTGAGGCCATGAGAAGTCTGAAAAACCTCAAAGGTGATCCATTAATGATGATAGAAGAGGTAACTGTCGAGACCAACTGGTTCACCATCTGGATGACTCTGTTATTAAATCCAAACTTAACCAGAATTTTAAATAAAAAATGCCAATCAACCCAATCATAGGCTTTGGAAATGTCCAGTTTAAGAATAAACCCTTCAGTCTTCGAAACCATTAACGAATGTAAATTCTCATGAACAGTAACAACAGAGTCCAGAATGTACCTACCTAGCACAAAACCATTCTGCTACGGAGCAATCATTTGAGGAAGCACAGAAAGAATTCTTGTAGTTAAAACCTTCGAAATAATTTTATAAATGGAATTACACAGGCTAATTGGCCAAAAAGCTTGAAACTCTGAAGCCCCAGGTTTGTTAGGAATAAGGACCACAAAAGTAGCGTCCAGTTCTTTCAACAGACATCTTGATCCAAAGAATTCCTTGATAGCATTCACAACATCCAACTCAACAATTTCCCAAAACACTTGGAAGAAGAATAAAGGAAAACCATATGGTCCCAGAGCTTTGTTACCATCAAAAGAAAAAATAGCTTTCCTTATTTCAGCATTGGAGGGAATAGCAGTGATCATAGAATTTTCATTATGACCAATCACCTGAGGTATAGCCTCAATCAAGGAATCTTGAGCTTCAGGAATAATCTCTCCATTACAACAAAGAAGGTTGCTAAAGAAAAGGATAGCCTGTTCCCTGATATCATCTTCCTCCTCAAACCACGTCCCATTCACATCCATGTGAGCAATTCTATTAGCAGCCCTATGTTTCAAAGCAGACAGATGAAAAAATATGGTATTCCTATCTCCCTCAGTCAACCAAGAAACCCTGGATCTTTGTCGCCAAAAAACTTCCTCTTTAGAAATGATGTCATGCAGTTGAGTGAGAAGTTCATTTTAATTTTCTCTGTAATTGTCAATGTACCCCGATTTCTGGATTTTAGCCTGGATCTCCTAAATTTTGCCTTGAATTTCCATCTTAGTTCCAAAAATATTCCCAAAGGCATCCTTTTTCCATCTTCTCACATTAGTTTTCACTTCCTTTAATTTTTTGGCAATCCTGAACATCACAGTGCCAGTAATATCAATATTCCACCACCTACTAATTTCCTCAAAAATTCAAGGATGAGATAGCCAGAATTTTTCAAATCTAAATGGGAAGTTCTTTTTCACCTTAGTAGGTTCCGCCATAAGACAAATGGGAAAATGATCAGATCCCACCCTTGACAAAGCACTCAAAGCATAAAAATAGTCTATAAACCATTGACCAGAAACAAGGGCCCTATCAAGTCTCACTTGGATCAAATCAGGCCCTAATCTCCTATTGGTCCAGGTATAAGAAGCCCCTTGTAGGTCTAGGTCTATTAGGGCATTACTGTTGATAAAGACGGATAAACCTGATTTACTGTCCCAGTTGATTTGAGAACCCCCAAATTTCTCATCATTTAGAAGAGGAGTATTGAAGTCTCCCATAACCATCCAGTGTTCATTAACAAAACATCTTCGGAAACTAGATAATTCAGACCAAAAGGAATTTCTAGCATTCTTACAATTTGGGGCATAAATATTGGATTGAATCCAGCAAAAATTATCTCTGATGTGGGTAAATCTAGTGGCCACAACATTACCATTCTCCATTAAGGGTTCACCTTTAATAAACATCTTGTTCCAAAAGGTAACAATTCCACCTGAAGCACCAGCAGAACTATTTCCATGAGCCCCACAGATTTGAAAATTTTTAAGGCTTTCTACTTTATCTTTAGGCATTTTTGTTTCTTGAACAAGAAGAATATCAAGTGTGTGGTCCCTAACAAAATTTTTCCAAACATCCTTTTTATGATGACTATTCAGCCCTCTAATATTCCAAGACATAATTTTCATTTCTTACTTGGGGTTTGAAGTATCTCTGGGATGGTCATTTGGATTCCATCCACAATATACTGAAGGCTGCCTTGCTCCCTTTGCCACTTTTCTGATTTCCTACCCTGGCAAGCCTTGGTACTCCCACAATCCGCCTTGGCCCTAGTTCTGGTGACCATTCCACTTGAAGTTTCCTTCTTCTTTTTTTCCTTCTTTGAATTTGAATGTGAAATGACATCTTCCCATTCAGTTTCATCTTGGCTTTCCAGCTCTCTTCCTTATTCCCCATCCTTCTCAGAAAACAACCTCTGATCCGAAGGGAGGGTTTCCATTAAGCCATTCTTGGCTTGTGAAGTATTGAAAATAGGTGTTTTCAAATTCAAGCTTTGGGTCTCATAAGTATCCTTCACTACTTCCAAAGTGGCAATCTCCATATCTTGTACCCCTTTTGAGCAAGGGTTATCAAGAGGACAATGAGAGGGGGCATGAATTCCTATTTTCAGGGACAAACCCTTAATGGGTATTTCCTCCAGACCAGGTACATTCATACATCCTGCCATTGTCAAAGGTGACGAAGCAACCATACCCGTATCTACACCTCTAGTTTCAGCCTTTTTCAGAGTATCTCGAGCCCCCTCCTTAGTCTGATTTTCTTCCATTCTATCCATATGTAGTGAAATCAAATATTTAGGATCCTTAGGGTCTAGAGAGCTAGTACAAACTGACCCAGGGCAAGCCTCCTTATGCAAGCATTTAAGGTTCTCCTTCAGATCTTGAAAATAAGTGTGTCTTTCAAGAACCTCATTCTCATCAGGGATAGGAAAAAGCTTCTCCTCCTCTGATTTTTTTCTCCATACCGTCTTAGGTTTTGCACCTTTCTCCTTTTCATTTCTATTATTAAGTGGGCACTTTTTCGTCCAATGCCCAGATTTTCGACATTTGAAGCAGACAAAGGGTGTGGTTTCAAATTCAATAGCTTGCTTCCAAACCCCCAGCTGGATTGGATGTGAATCGAAGAGGGGAGATCAACATTTTGAGAAACCCCAACATAGATTCTAGCAAAGACCAAGTGCTTTCTAGCTGCAATCATTGAGTCAATGGAAAGAAGTTCTCCAAAAGAACTAGCAATCCCGTTAAAAATATTCGTGTTCCAATACTCCAAGGGGAGACTTGGAAATCTAGCCCAGACTGGCACCATTTCAAAAATTGAATCAGATAGATCAACCCTAGAAGACCATTTCTTCAGGGCCAAGGAAGACTTTCCGACAATCCAGGGGCCACCACTCCGGATAGCCCTAGAGTCCTCTTTGCAAGTAAATTGAAAAGCTAAAAAAACCTTAGGGAGCGCCGCCACTGAAACCAGACCACTGGTTTTCCATTTATTCATAACAAACTCCCTTACCACTTCAATATTAGGTCTAGGACACAAAAATTTTCCAACCAAAACATTCTCCATCCGAGCAATATTATGGTCTATGATCTCATCCGGCATAGAAATAGAAAACTTTCCAGACCCCATATCAGAAAGGATATGCACAGGGGGAAAAGATGATTTGTCATTTGGCTTAACACCAAACAACGAAGTCCACATTTTACCTTTTTCATCCCCTTTATCCGACATTTCCACGATAGTCTTGGAAACAGAAGTCCCATCCTTTCCACCTGGGTCCACCTGGACTTTTTCATGGATGTCCTTATCATCAGAGCCTAACTTACCTTTCTCAGAACTCGAAGAAATATCCACATTCACTTGAGATTCCCTCGAACCCCCGCCTTCTACACTGTTTGAAGATTCAAATCCTTACTTTTCCCGCTCGCTCGCTCCTATTCCCACTCCCATCGCTCGCCTCCGCCAAGACAAATGTTATCTCATCACATGTTTTTCACCCCACAATCTCTAAAAATTTCTTGCATATATACCTAATACATCCACATGCATCAATTAGGCCAGTCTAATTAGATGTGGCCCTGAATAAAATAAAAATTATCTTGTTAGCTCTGGACTATAGAATATCTAAGATACTGAGAGGGGGGGTGAATCATTATCTTCTTAAACTGGTTGAACAAACACCATCCAATTACTCCAATGCATATAATAGTAAAGATAAGCAAGAGAATTAACAGAACATCAAAGCGCACAATGCATGAACACCAGGATTTTTACATGGAAAACCCAAAATGGGAAAAACCATGGTGAGGGTTAGCTCACAATATAGTATAACCAGTTATAAGATATTACAAAAGGGTGGATCACTTCTAAGATTCATTGTCCAAAACGGGAGGCTCACTGCTTTCACTTGATACAATGAAAAAATGGCTTACAACCAGAAAATGAACATATAAAGTTACACCTACCAAGTGTTGATTCAGTTCCTTTGATTCTTAATAAACTGACTTAACACACTTCATCAAATTTGGGTGATCCCACAAAACTAGTTTACAATTTTTCAGATATTCTGATTTTTACTGAAATCACATATTTTTAGAAAATATAATGATTTAAGCCTTCAAAAAGTTCCATTTAAAGCATTCCAATTGAAGATGGTTTTATCAAACTACCTTAGATCAAATCCCCTGTGATAGCACCCTGCTAGTTTTAAACCATACCTATAACATAGTCTCGTTTACACCTATCAAAAGTTGATAAAAAAACCACTTTTGATTTACCTTTTGGGGCATCAAATGAATTCATTTAAAATTTATTTTTTGTAATTATGTAGTCCTTATTATAAGCTTCCCAAAAAGTATAATTTTAAATAAATTTAAATTTATTATTATATTTCTTTTTTATTTCTTGTGAATGTAGGTTTTTCACTGAAAATCAAGCTCTTTCTTTTGCACATGTAGAAAAATAGAAGATTATAATTTTTTTTTTTTAAAAATATGAGTGCACCATATATTCAAATCCTTAATCCAATAGAAAAAAAAATAATTTCAATACATACAAAAAAAGTTGTGTTATACAATCCCCCTATGTCTGAATTGTAATTGGTTTGAATTTGAAACTTGATTAAGGAAAAAATATTCAATAAAGCACTATGAAACGAATTGGAAGCACTAGATATCGTAGCTACAAATCCAAATTAGAAAAAATAAGAATTTTATCCTTCATGGAAAAAAATTTATGTGATCTACGGTGAGCGCAACTACTTAAAAATGGGGTTTACTAAAAAAAACTAGTTTTCAGAGAAGATGAAAAAAGAAGTGTAATATGATTCCAGAAATTTTGAAAAAAACATATTTAAAATCTACAAACAAAATGTCACAAATCACTAGTTTACATCATCTCCAAATTCCTCATGGTTTAGTTGCTATAGGTGCCCGAAAGTGAATATTTAATTTCAAAAAATTAGTTTAGTGTCCAGTTTAGCCAAAAATTGTAAACCTGTATTGTGGGATCATCCCATTTTCACACTTCTTAAAATTTGCACCATACTTCACATTCACAATCTCAAAACTATCCAATATATATATCTAAAAAATATATATATATTGGAGGTGGAAAAGTATTTTACCTTTTTTTGAAGACTATAAATGGTTATATTCTTGAATAGAAACAAAATTTTAATAATGGACATCATTAACATCCAAAATCCAACCAACTATTTTTTTAGTATAGAAAACAAGTCACTTTGATATAAAATTAATTACAACTCCTTTTCGAGAAAAAGTACTTTGATGAAAATCAATACACACAAAGGCTAAATAAAACCTTAAAGGAAATCTAATGAGTGAAACCCTAAATTTGATCACCGTTCCTTTCATTAATGTGTATTCAACATGGAGATAAATCAAGATTTATACAAGTCAATTTTTTTTTTGTCAAAGGTCGTTATGAATTAGGATATAAATTTTCATCAATGATTTCAAAAATGGTGAATAGGAAACACACCTAGTTTGTTGCAAGAAATGAAAAATGGCTAGCAAAATCAACCCAACAAACAATCCAAACAACTAAAAGACTTTAGGAAAGCATGATCTCTCCTTCAGGTTCAAATGTATCAATGAATGATAGAAATGATTAGGAAAATCAATGACCATAACTCAAATACCAACCAAATCCTAGTTCCATTAATGACCATTTGTGTTGGATAGAGTATCATCAATGAAGCCCAAAATTACATTGATAGTTCAAAAAAATTATGGACCTTTGAAGGGGAAATGAAATTGTGGGACTCCTAAAGGTAAAAAAGACTTATTGGACTTCCAAAGGTAAAAGGAAATTGTAATCTATTTCCAAACGTAAAAGGAAATATCCCTACTAGGGTCAATTTTCCACAAATCCATATGCTATATAAACTTATGCAATTACATATTAGTGTGAAAAATATGAAATCTAGGAAAAATGACTAAAGGAAAAATTTCAAACCAAATGATAACTGTAAAGCACGAAAAAATCACATACTAAAATAGTATTCCAAAAAGCAATGGTTATATCCAAATAAGAAGTGAATCATATGTTAAATAAAATATCTACAATTGCACAATAGAATGTTAGAATGATGAAGTACAAATATCATACACCAGTAGGGGTGCTACATTACATTTGTTTCAGTCTTACAAGTATGAGTTTTGTAAGAATACAACAATACATCCAGGAAGATAAATATACATTACAAATTGGCTAAGTAGCCATACAATAATTATACAAAGAAGAATATCCACATAATATAAGAATCTTTGTCCTCAACCGCCATGACCCTGATGGTCTTCCACAAGCCGAGGCCAAGAGTGAGGTTAAGGTGCTTTTTCCACCCAACCACGAAGTACTGAACTCCCTCGGGTTTCTTCCTAACACGAAGAAAGCATTGACCCTGCATGAGGACCCTGGCAACTTGGAACGGTATAAAGAGGGGGGAATCTATCGATGCGTGCTTGATGGCTATATGCATTTACTAAACTAGAAAAACATAATACTTGCATACAAGATGTGGAAGAGACATATATAACATATAATCTGGTATTTTGAAAAAATCATCTATTTCACTGGTATAGTAGCTTGGACAAGCAATAAATAATAAAATAGTAATTTAGAAAAATTAAATTACCATCTTTAGGAGCCCACATTCAGCATCCTATCCCAAAAGTAATTCTATAGAAAGAATAAATAATATAGCATCTCACAAGTTTGTTTAAGTTCAAGCATTCACTAATCATTGAGTTGTTTTGGAAACACATTTTTGGCTCTAAAGTTCGTTATTTGGGTTTGCATGTACATCTAAATTTACAATTCCAACAAAATGAAATACTCCATAAGAAAAATAAGATGTTTATTTTTCATTCTACAACCAACAATTTACTCAATTTACTCAGATTACTTACATTCCAAGTATATGTATATATATATGTCTTTTACCTATTTCAGTATTTAAATATTATCTGCTATTCATACATAGTATCCTGGAAAAATAATCTTACATATATATATATATATATATATATATATATATATATATATATATATATTTTACATAATAAATTTTTTTGATTGCATCAGAGATTATTTACTGATCGAGTGGGCCTGTACAGCCTGAGTGGGCCTGTACAGCCTGAGTGGGCCTAATGGTGGAGAACTTGTGCTCTTGACAGGGAGGTCACAAGTTCAAATCCTGCAGGGCGTAGGGTATGTACACCTCGTATTGTGGAGCACGAGTTAGGTGCCTCCCCCATATTGGGGGAGTACGAGGGCCTCGTTTTGTGGAGCACGAGTTAGGTGCCTCCCTCATATTTGGGGGAGTACGAGGAGTCCCATATACTCATGGTATCATGGACTTAAAAAGGACCTTTACCTTTTTTTAATGGAGATTCTATCAACAATTTATACATATTTGTGCCAACTAAATATATATATATATATATATATATATATATATATATATATATATATATATATATATATATATATATATATATATATATATATATATATATATATATATATTTGCAAACTCAGAATAAATTATAGCAAAAAATTATAGCCAAATATGTATATATATTTATCCGAAGATTAAGTTCCATGTAAGGGAATCATAGATATGTAAATCGCAGTCATATACATATTTTTATTGGGAAATGTTCATATTTCAATATAAGCCAGTGACAGAAAGGGAAAAGGGAGAGAAACGACCTCCATGAGTTGAGACGCTTGTGAAAGGGAAGCACCCTTTCCATAGGCCGCGACCTATGGAAAGGTCGCTACATTTCCACAACGCAGCCTCCCCACAACTAAGGGTTGTGGTAAATACAATTAAATTATTAAAGTATATTCACAAGACTTACTCCCGAATACAAATGCAAAATAATAATTCAATAATGGAATTGATATTTGCGTTCAACAGAATACATATATAAAATATTAATTTATTCCATGCTATTTACATACAGTATGTTTATGTTTATATATATATATATATTCAAAGGAATAAAAATATGGAGTTCTAGTATAATCATGAAAGAAGTTATTTTCATACAGAAAATAAATGATTTTAATTTCAGAATGCATAATCAATTTGATATCAATAATGAGACTTATCCTTACAAAAGCGGGGATTATTCCAAATAATTAATCACACAAAAAATGATTTAATCTAATGGTTATTCCACAAAAACCTAGTAAAAATGCTATCTTGTTTGGCTACTTTCTTGTTCTCCTTTCTTTTCCACCGTTCTTCTTCTACTTTCCCCACTTTCCCTAAGTCTACTATTCTATTTTGGATTTTGTTTTACAGATTGAAATTTGAGAAAAATGAATCTAAAGTTCATAATGAATCTTCTAGTGTTGAAAGAATAAGAGATTATTATGTTTTATTATTTTCTTACTCTTTTTCTATCTTTTTTTTTTTATTATTTTTGTGTTTTATTTTCTAAATTTAACTTGTTTTCTTGTATTTTTCTATTTTTCTAATGTTTTCTTCCTCATTGTTTTGTTTTCAAAACTATTTCTTTATTTTCCATGATTTATTTCAAATCTATCTAATAAAACAAATTTTTAAATAGGAAACATCACTTTCTATCCATGCATCACAATTATCTACAAAACAATAAATAATAATAATTTAATCTTCAAATGAAATCGACAATTAAAATAAAAACTATTTCTTTTATTTTCTATGTGCATTTAAAATTTTACTACCAATTAATTAAATAAACAACTATAAAGTAAGAAACAATATAAAATGATTAATTAAATGAAATTCTAAATGCAACTATATATTTACTAAGTTTTTGTGTGTGCGAGAGAGACCATTCCATCTCAACCCTGCCCCATAGCTAGCCTCCTCTACCTTAACCACAACCTTGGTCTTCGACAACCTACAACTCATGAGAACTCAAGCACCAATTAATAGATTAGTGTCCAAACATAAATTGAAGCAATATAATTCATCATTCCAGAATGACATTTCCCATATTGCATCTTTTCAAAATAAAATAATATTCATTGCATTTCATCTTTTTCAAAATAAAATAATCATTTACTTATTTCATCTTTCAAAATTGCATAATATTTATTCTACTACACACAATAATCCATAATCAATTCCACATAAAGTAAATTTAGATAGCATCAAAGTTTGAGACATGACAATAACAAAATGTAATAATTTCGCAAGGCTTCCTTAGAAAAAACATTGACCTCAACAAACAAAGATTAGGAATAAGACACAAACAAACCACTCAACCACTCCAAATATTCTACTAAATTATAGATTGTCATTGAATTAGAGTCAATCTATTAGCAATTTCATCATGCCACAAAATTTGCAAGGCCTATTGGTAAAAAAATACTTCTTTTTTATTAAAAATTTATTCAATTCCCTAGTGGAGAATAATACTTTAGGAATAATTTGGGTGTGGTTTATTCCTCTACCATTAATATTTTTCTACAATCAACTAATATTGTATGAAGATTCGTGTCAAGACTCACCACCTAATATTTTATCAAGACTTGTAAATGATTAATAACGATAAGTACACATTTTTTATGTAGTATCATTTTTTTGATAAAGTATTTATAAAATCAACAATAGAGAACTTGTCAAATTTATAGGACATTCTATATAAATTACAATATAGGCATAATGATAGCACCTTCTTTTGGTGAGGGTGCTAATTAACATATATTAATATCACTTAATTTAACAATTACATAATTACATAAACATATTAAAACATTAATAGAACTAGACACAAAACTAAATTAAAAATAGGATATATTTTTCGACATTACAATACTAATACTATATATAAGTATTTTTCAATTTATATAATTTACAATATAATTAATATTATAGGTTCGCTCGTGAACCAACTACATAAAAGATGTGTCTTTATATGGGAGGGATAATTTAGACGTGTAGTTGAAAATATTTGGCCATGAGAAAAAAGCGAATTGTGGAAATGTGGACATGTATTAGATGGTCCCAATTCTGAGGTCTTGTTGTTGTCTGATGTTGTCGCTTCATAGAATAGAGTTGTTTTTCTCAACTCATGTAGGGCTGTCTTGATAGGAAGTATATTGGAGGCACGTAGTTGAAAATATTTGGCCAATAAAAAAGCAAATTGTAAACATGTAGACATATATTAGATGATTATTTATATGGTCCCAATTCTGAGGTCTTGTTGTTGTCTGATGGTGTGGCTTCATAGAATAGAGTTGTCTTTCTCAACTCATGTAAGGCTGTCCTGATACTACTTTGTCTGTTTAGAGTTAGCTACGATTTGGAAGTATACTCTGTCTGTTTTGTCTGCAGAACATTGGAGTTGGAGGGACCACTGCCATGTTTATCACGAAGCTCAGTGTCCTCAATACTAATTTGTCTGTTTTCTGTACGTTTTATGAATAATGTGGTCACAGAGTTAGCTATTTATTGAGAGTCCCTCTCTCAACTGCTTCACGCGTCCAGCAAATATGGTTGGTTATTTGCTTTCCCTTCCCTGTAAATAACTGTTGGTTATTGGTTTAGGTGTTGTCGTTTTTTGTTTTCTTTTACACTGAATCCTTCTCTCTTTCAGGCAGTCTCCTTTTACAACGTGGAGGGCCCGTGGGGTGGTGCAAGTGGAACTAGCTGGACAGATGGTACATACTCCAGTATCAAGAGGATCACAGTAACACATAAAGATATTATCAATGCCATTCAGGTTGAATATCGTCTCAAGGGTGAAAGCCAGGATTATGTTATTTCCGCACCTCAGCATGGAGGCACCGGAGGCACCTTAGGCAAACCCACTCCGGTATTTAATACATAAGATATCTTAAGTTAATTGAATATTTTAAAGTTAATTGAATATTTTTAATTTAGTAACTTTTATTATGAAATTATTATATTATTTTAATTGTAATTTTGAAATTATTTCTTTTCAAAATTTACGGCTACTTTTAATACTAGATATTCTATTATATATTTATTGTTTTAGTTTGAGATTCAAGCAAGTATGCATATTATATTTTAATTGTGATTTATATTGCAGATTAATTTCGACGAAGATGAATACTTGACGAAAATTGAAGGATATGTTGGGAGTTCTGAGGCTTCTGAAAATTTTATTGTAATCACATCTTTGATATTCACAACAAACAAGAACAAATACGGTCCTTTTGGCACTCAATTTGGAAATTATTTTAAATCAACTGGGAAGGGAAAAATTGTTGGCTTCTATGGAAGTGCTGGATATTACCTCATTCGCCTCGGCATTTATACACATCAGCCCTAAACTAGTCATATTTATGCGGTGCGATATTCTCTTAGCAAATAAAACAAGTGTCCTCGATTTTGTGGACAATTTCATGGTGTGAATATTATGTTAGCACATAAACCTACCCTACTAAATAAAATATGCCGCCCCCTATTCCACGATTCTTTTCATCTCATCTATGTAATCTCTGTTATTTTGAAGCCATTGATATTATGTTTACATATATATGGCTTGATGCCTTTCCATATATATAAATTGCATCAGTCCCCTCTTGCCCTTTAGACTCAATGGTGCTTTCACCTTATCTATGTGTACTTTTTATTGGCAATAAACATCTATGGATTTATGTACAGTTAGATGCATCGCTATAGATTGTCATGTATTTGATATTATATACAATTTATTCATGATACTCTAGTAATAAAAATATTTATATTTAATTCTCATTTGATATGTACTAACAAATTCATGTCACCAAAAGCTTATGACGTGCACCAACTTTTCATATCATATTTAATTTTATATGCATATTAATGTCCATCAAAGGACTAGTGGGGATTGAAAATCGTACAATTTAAGAAGAAAATTGGAGCAAAAAGAACATCCCTAAAAATACATAATCTAATATAATCCTAAAGGAAGAAACAATAGGTGGAAAACAATAATCCAATGAAATCAATAATAATCACCCAATGCAATGAACCCTAATAGTGTAGAGAAATGCTTATATAACACTCTAAGTCATAAGAAATTGTCTGATAGGCATGATGTCATGTGCACCACTTTGTCTATGAGGCATTTTGTGTCTCCTACTCGAGCATACAAGCGCACCACATGGCATCTTCCTAATAATGATGTGAGAGGGTTGGAAGATGGAAGCAACATTTAAGAGCCATAAATTATCTGCGAGGTTCAAAATCAAGATAATTTATCAAAAGAATGAATGAGTAACTATTATAATATGAAATTTCAAGCTATAGTTTATAGGAATGACCTTTCTTTAATTTTATGTCCTATAAAATCTTGGCTACTAGGGAGACTTAGGGATGCAGTCTGATGATATAACACATATTTTAACTCAAACCAAATTGGGTTTAGAAAGGTTTGAGTTTTAAGTAATCTTTAAGGATTAAAAATTGGTGTCTTCCTTCAACCTCCAAATGTTACTAATTTCTACGTGAGAAGTGCTATGATTCAATGTTTTGATTGGAACAAGGCATAAATTGAGGGTTATAAACATATTGTCTATTTTACAGAAGCTTAAATGAGGTAACTAAGATAAATGTATATTTGCAAGAACTTATATTATGCACTTGAAATTTTGAGTACTTACTCTCTGGGCTATATATGAATTGGTTCGTAGCAACTCAAAATAACTAGAGATGATCCCATCGAATTCAATTCAAAATGTTAATACTTGTTAGTTCCTACTAGGAACATTTGCCAAGCCTTAAAATGGTTAACCGTGATTAAACCATTCTACATTGGTCAATCATAATTTAGATGTGTTTAGGTTTTATTGAGTAGTGATTAATCTAGGGATACAAATATGCTCACTAGTTGACTGTTCTAAAATTTGGTTTCCTATTGTTGGCCTCAATCAATGGTTATATCATGTTAGTTTATGGTTCTAGTTTCATGACGTAAGAGATTGCATGAAATTTGAAAGAGGCTCTATAGACTGTCAGATGGCTCAGGAAGTTGGTGATTAGGGTAAAGTCATTGCATGCAAAGGGAAAGATACAGAGACACATTGCACTTACCTAGAATTTGCATCTGAAATCTCTTTTTTATTTCATTTGTTGGCTTAATTCTGCTTCATTTTTTACTTTGATAATTCTTCTTCTTCTGTTACTATCTAAATTACTATGTAATGCAAACATGCTTTGTATTTATAGTAATGGGAAGAACAGACATCAATTCATAGTCAAACAAAGTTCTCACTTGTGTTTTCAAATGAAGCACTACAATTAAGTGCAAAAAAAAAGGTTGTTTTCTCTGTCAAGAGCATATTTGTGGTATTGACTTAGGTTGTAGGTGAAACAAAGTCTGAAACACTAGACCAAAATGCACTTGTCTCAAGCTCAAAGATTCCCATCAATTGCATCAACTTTATTCTTATCTTATCAATGCAATTTTACTAGATGGAAGTGTCAATGGAGCTCCCCTTTTGTAAATTATAAATGGAGTATGGGTGGATCAGTCCATGACCTAGTTTAGCCCAATTACATGGATGTTGTGAAGAATCAATATGGTGTTGAAGCTATTTTGGTCCATTTTATCAATAAGGTATGTATTTTACCTTCATCCCCAATTATGCACATTCCTTTGACTTTGGTGTTTTCGACGATGAAGTGTAATAGTCCCAAAATTTATTGACATGTGAGGTAGATTCTAGCGATTCTAGTCTAATTTGTAGTTTGAATGCTTTTTAATCCCCAAGTCAATGAAAATTTATGTTTCAATGAAGTGGGTTGAGTGTAATAGACCTTGGTTAGTGTCTATTACATTGTATTGGTATGAGTGTTATGGGAAACTTATTTAATTAATTCTCAAATATCATCATTTCTAGTTTACAACTTTAATCGTTTGCTTAACCTGGAGTAGACATTTCATAGAATAACTAAGCCTAGATTTTTTTCATGATTTTAGGGTGTTGAGAAAAACAAATCAACATTCATCCATGGGCCATAATAAAACATATTGTTTCCTAATTTTTGAAAGGTTCTCATATTAGTATTCTTGTTTTACCCTTGAAGAGAAAGATTGACACAATTTTTCATTGCATTAATCTTCAAAGGTATGATATGCCTTATCTTATCTTTTGATGTTGACAAAATTTGAAATGCCTATTTCTTTAGATTAGCATTGAAATAGGAAGTGGAAAAAAAACATAGTATAACATGCAACAAATAATAACCCTCGAAAAAACCAATGTAAAATACAAAGAATATCAGTTTAATTTAGAAAATAAGCATTACATATACTTCAACTCTAACTCTTATTCTAGCAAAAACATTAACCTCAATAAAACCACATGCATCAATACCCACATGATTCTAATCCAACTCTCTAAGTTCATCGGTCAAACTATAACAAAAATAGGGTAGTTCCAAACAACTCCTATTACTAAAAAAATAGTTGAGTTTCTGACTAGGTGGTGCATCACTAATTTATTGTCATTATGTTGACATGTCTCAAGAAAATGAGGCAAAGAAAATGGGTGCAAAAACTTTGGGGACCTTTAATTTTAATCTAGGATAACAAAATATGAAGTTCAAATAAAATTATTATCCCTCAGAAACTTGTCATACCCTTCTTATTGGCATAGATATCTATAGTTCCATTTGTTTATAAAGTATAAGAAAAATATTATATATATTGTGGGCAAATTCCAACTAAATACAGGGTTAGGAAATGTTGCAAGACAATATATAGCAGGGGAAGGCATATATGTTTCCAGATATGTTTTTGAATGTTTCCTAATACTTGTTTTAATATTTTTAGACATTTACCCAAGGAGGGTAGATTAAATATAATAGCTTTAACATGCTTTCCTGGCCCTATTTTAAGTTGGTTTTTTTTCAAACTTCATTTACCTCTTTTAGAACCATCTAGGTTGAGGTTTAAACCATAGTAATGACAGGTTTTGATTTTTGCATATATTCTAGACAACTTATTGAGATAGGTCAATGTTATTTGAAATCAATTAATCAAGTGATAATAGCTGGGCTAGAAGCTTGCAAGTTTTGCACACAACATAGTGGTTTAGAAGTTCTATAATTTTTTAATTTTCCTTATTTTTTATTTAAAGTTTAGGTTAATAGGTAGCATTATAGTGAAATAGAAGCTATAAAAAAATATGCTAACAACCATTTAAGAAATTTTAAATCTAGATGTAGATAGTTGAGACAGCTAAATAAACAACTAGAAATAGAGAATCAACATTCTAAGAAGAACAAGCTTAAACACTCTAAGCATGTGTGAAATTTCTACAACGAGCACAATAACATGAACAGTAACATGAAAGAGCCCCATTTTGTGTAACATGTAAATAAATAAATAAAATTCCTAAAAATATTCCTACAATTTTTATTATCTTGAGATAGGTCAAAGACAAGTGGCATAAAAACATAGCTAGGCTTTCATAATTGTGAAAAACATCAACTCTTAAAGTAGAGTTATTTTGGCCTCCATTATGACTATAATTTTTAGTAGCACAAAAAAAATTATGTGGGTAGATGGTCAACACTCCCCTCATGATTATTCACATGGCTTAATCATCTCCCATGGATCTGTTAACTCTGGCAGTTGTATCAAGAATTAAGAGGTCGACCTTTTGGTGCAATGACAACTGTGGGGCCAACAATTGGTTTCAAAGTTGAAAATGTGTTGGGTTTAAATCCCCTTGGGTAATGCTGAGGGGGAGGTTATTGGTAGATGGTATGTGCTTCCCTCAAGATTCGTGACATGGCTTAATGGTCTCTCGTGGATCCGTTAACTATGGCAGTTGTATCAAGCATTAATAGGTTGGCCTTTTGGTGCAATGACAACTTTGGGGCCAATAGATTACTGAGTCACTTTTTTCTATAGTTAGTATCACAATAGGAATGAAACCATTTTTCACCCCTATCTCCATGTAGTGGATGTCAACTGATTAAAAATTTATCAGATTTGATTATAGAAGAATTTTGAAATGCCATGTGTTCCTCTCTTGTGAGGGGGGTTAACCATTGAATCTAGAACTATGTGAATTGAGTGTCCAAGCAACAAGTTGATTTTCAAATTTCCATTAGTGTCTTGTCCATTGTGATCATTCTAGTCCATTTGTACATAGAAAGAGGTAGTTGAGGAAGCCTATTTTTTTAGGTAAATGTGAACATGCAAAAAATGATGTCTTGTAGATTGATTGTCAACGTACAAATCTAATGTTAATTTATCTTCCAAAGTTTTCTAAAAAATAATTTCTAAAATATTTTGGTGTGGTAAAATTTCTTCTACAACTTGTTTCCATTAGCAACAGAGCTTCTCTGCACCACATGATTGAACCTAGAAATCAAGGCCTACAAGTAAATAGTCATATTGAAAGTAGGTGCATTTGATTGTAAGGGAACATTTTCATAGAGAAAAAATTTTCATAATAGTATTGGTTGTTTAATATGACATGCAACATTCAAATTTGTCTGTTGCAGTAATAGTTCGAGGAGTTGTGGATGGAATTTTTTAAATCATGTTAAGAAAATAAATGGTTGTAAGCATTTAAAGAAGGGGAATCGGAAAGAGACATCAACAAAAAGAAAATAAATTACAATACCCTCCCAAGAGGAGGAAGTAGAGTATATTTCTAATTCTAAAACCCTCTCATCTACCAGTCTTTACATCTAAAATATCTTTTTTAATACATTTTTTGACTTCCTCCCACTTTATTTTCTGCTTTGATAACCATTCTTCTTCTATTACTATCAAAATAACTAAGCAATGCAAAAATTATTTGTATTGACAGTTATGGGAAAAATAGGCATCAATTCATAGTCAAAATAATTTCTCACTTGAGTTTTTAAAGGAAGCACTAAAAGTAAGTGCAAAAAAAATGTTGTTTTCTCTTCGTTGATCATATCCATGGCATTGGTTTTGGTTGTAGGTGGAGAAAAGTCTAAAACATTGGACCAGTTTTGCACTTGTCTCAACTTCAAATATGCCCATCAATTGCATCAACTTTCTTTTCATCTTATCAATGCAGTTTTACCAAATGAAAGTGTCAATGGAGGTCCCTTATTGTCATTTGTAAATGGAGTATGGGTAGATCAATCCATGACATTGAAGCTCAATTACATAGATGTTGTGAATGATCAATATAGTGTCGAAGCTAGCTTGGTAGATTAAATCAATAAGGTATATATTTTACATTCATCCTCAATTATGTGCATTTTGTTGCCTTTGGTACATGTTTGATAATGAAGTGTGATAGTACCAAAATTTATTGACATGGGAGGTATATTCATGTGATTTTAGTCTACTTTGCAATTTGAATGTTTTTGAATCCACAATTCAATGGAAATTTATGTCACGATGAAGTGGCCTGAGTGTAATAGACATTAGTGAATGTCTATTACATAGTATGGTATGCGGGTAATGTGAAGATTATTTAATTAATACTCAAATGTCACCATTTCTAGTTTAAAAATTTAATGGTTTGCTTAACCTTGAGCAAATATTTCATAGAATAAATAAGCCTAGATTTTTTGTATGATTTTAGGGTGTTCACAAGAAAAAATCAACCATCATCCATGGGCCATAATAAGACATACTACATACTAATTTTTGAAAGCTTCTAGAATTATTATTCTTATTTTACCCTTGAAGAGAAAGATTGAGAGAATTTTACATTTGAAATCAATCTTCAAAGGTATGAGATGTTTTATCTTTTCTTTTGATGTCAATGAACTTTCAAATGCATGTTTCTTTAGATTAACATTGTAACAAAAAGCTGAAAAAAAACAAAGCAGAAGAAGTAGCAAATAATAACCCTTCAAAAACCTAATGGAAACACAGAATATCAGTTTAACTTGGAAACTCAGATTTACATATAGTTCAACTCTAACTCTTTTTCTAGCAAAAACATTAACCTCAATACAACCAAAGGCATCCATATCCACATGATTTTGTTCAAACTCCCTAAGTTCATTCATCAAACTAGAACAAAAATAGGGTAGTTCCAAATAACTACTATTACTAGAAAAAAAATAGTTGATTTCTTGACTAGGTGGTGCATCACTAATTTCTTGTCATTATGTTGACATTATGAGAAAAATCAAGCAATTAAAATGGTCGAAAAATCATTGCGGACTATAATTTTTAATCTTGGGTAACAAAATATGAAGTTTAAATAAAATTCTTATCCTTTATAAATTAGGAATACCCTTCTTATTTTCATAGATATCTATAGTTCCATTCCTTTAGAACGTATAATAAAGGAATTATATATATTGTGGGTGACTACCAAATAAATACAGGGTCAAGTAAATGTTGCAAGAAATTCCATGGTGGGGGAAGGCACATATATTTTCATATATATTTTTGAATGTTTCCCATTTGTTGTTTGAGTTTATTTAGACATTTACATGAGGAGGGTAGATTGAAAATAATAGCTTCAGTAATCTTCCCTAGCCCTATTTTAAGTTAGTCATTTTTCAAACTCCATTTACCTCTTTCAGAACCATCTAGGTTCATGTAAAACTTAGTACTGTAAGGATAGGTTTTGATTTTTTCATAGATTCCAGTCAACTTATCGAGATAGGTCAATCTTATTTGAAATAACTCAAACAAGTGGGAACCAATGACCTAGAAGCTTGAAACTTGTTTTTTACATAACATTAGTGATTTTTAATTTTTTAAATTTAAAATTTTCATTATTTTTATTTACTGTTTAGTTTAATAGGCAGTGTTATATTGAAATAGAAGCTATCAAAAATATTCATACAACCATTTAAGAAATTTCAAACCCAAATGTAGATAGCTGAGACTACTAAACAAACAACTAGAAATAGAGAATCAAAATTCCAAGAAGAATAAGGTTAAACACTCTGAGCATGAGTGAAATGTCTACAAGGGCCACAAGAATATGAACAATAACATGAAAGAGTCCCATTCTATGTAACATGTAAATAAATAAGTAAAATACTTGAAAATATTCCTACATTTTTTTTTATCTTGAGTTGGGTCAAAGACAAGTGGCATAAAAACATAGCTAGGCTTCTATAACTATGAGAAACATCAACTCCTAAAGAAGAGTTATTTTGGCCTCCATTATGACAATAAATTTGATTAGCCAAAAAAAAAATTGAGTCACTTGCTTTTGTAGTCAATAGTGTTCAACAATAGGAATACTAAGAGGGGGTGAATCAGTATTCTATTAAACCTTTTGATCTTAATCTATCCAATTAACATAACTTATTTGACTGTAACAAAGATTGAAAGAATTAAACAATCGCAATATCACATGACACATAAACACCGGTATATTTACATGGAAAACCCAAAATGGTTAAAACCACGATGCGGATTAGCTCACTATTTATTATAACTAGTTATAAGATATTATAGATGATCACTTTTAGGACACACTAGCGAATAGGGCTCACAACCACAAAAAGAAGAAAAGAAAGAAGATAGCAATGGCCACATGGTCAAGATGTGAACTTGTAGAAAATGTACCTTTCTTGTGCTAAATTTAGTTCCTTTGAAGCTCTGAATACTGACATTATGTACTAGATCGATACAAAATACAAAACGCTACTCTACTTTACATTTGTTCAATATTTATAATGTATCTACTATAAATTTGATCATGTACATAAAAAATTTCCATATTCGCATCTCATCACATGTTTTTCGACCTACAGTCTCTAAAATTTTCTTACATATATACCTAATACATCCACATGCATCAATTAGGTCATCCTAATTAGATGTGGCCCTGAATAAAACCAAAATTGTCTTGTCGGCTCTGCACTATTGAATACCCAAGATACTGAGAGGGGGGGTGAATCATTATCTTCTTAAACTTGTTGAACAAACACCATCCAATTACTCCAATGCATGTAATAGTAAAGATAACCAAGATCATTAATAGAACATGAAAGCGCACAATGCATGAACACCAAGATTTTTACATGGAAAACCCAAAATGGGAAAAACCATGGTGAGGGTTAGCTCACAATATAGTATAACCGGTTATAAGATATTACAAAAGGGCAGCTCATTTCCAAGACTCATTGTCCAAAATGGGAGGCTCACTGCCTACACTTGATACAATGAAAAAATGGCTTACAACCAGAAAATGAATAGATAAAGTTACACCTACCAAGTGTTGATTTAGTTCCTTGGATTCTTAAGAAACTAACTTAACACACTTCATCAAATTTGGGTGATCCCACAAAGCTAGTTTAGAATTTCTCGGAGATTCTGATTTTTACTAAAATCACATATTTTTAGAAAATATAATGATTTAATCCTTAAAAAAGTTCGATTTAAAGAATTCCAATTGAAGAGGGTTTTATCAAACTACCTTAGATCAAACCCCCTTGGATAGCACCCCGCTAGTTTTAAACCATACCTATAACAGAGTCTCGTTTACACCTATCAAAATGTTGATAAAAAAACAAATTTTGATTTACTTTTTGGGGCATCAAATGAATTCATTTAATTTTTTTTTTGTAATTATGTAGTCCTTATTATAAGCTTCCCAAAAAGTATAATTTTAAATAGATTTAATTTTATTATTATATTTATTTTTTATTTCTTGTGAATGTAGGTTTTTCACTAAAAATCAAGCTCTTTGTTTTGCATATGTTGAAAAATAGAAGATTATAATTTTTTTTTTCAAAAATATGAGTGCACCATATATTCAAATCCTTAATCCAAAAGAAAAAAAAATTCAATACATACAAAAAAATTTGTGTTATACGGTCCCCCTATGTCTGAATTGTAATTGGTTTAACTTTGAAACTTGATTAAGGAAAAAATATTCATAAAAACACTATGAAAAAAATTGGAAGCACTAGATATCGTAGTTACAAATATAAATTAGAAAAAAATAGAATTTTATTCTTCATGGAAAAAAAATTATGTGTTCTATGGTGAGCGCCACTCCTTAAAAATGGTGTTTACTGAAAAGAAACTAGTTTGCAAAGGAGATGAAAAAATAAGTGCAATATGATTCAATTTTTTTTGAAAAAAATATATTTAAAATCTACAGACAAAATGTCACAAATCACTAGTTTGCATCATCTTAAATTTCCTCATGATTTAGCCGCTATAGGTGCCTAAAAGTGAATATTTAGTTAGAAAAATTAGTTTAGTGTCTAATTTAGCCAAAAATTGTAAACCTGTATTGTGGGATCACCTCATTTTCACACTTCTTCACATTTACACCATACTTCGCATTCACAATCTCAAAACTATCCAATGTATATATCTGAAAAGTATATATATATTGGAGGTGGAAAAGTATTTTTTTAGTATAGAAAACAAGTCGCTTTGATATAAAATTAATTACAACTCCTTTTCGAGAAAAAGTACTTTGATGAAAATCAATACACACAAAGGCTAAATAAAACCATAAAAAGAAATCTAATGAGTCAAACCCTAAATTTGATCACCATTCCTTTCATTAATGGGTATTCAACATGGAGATAAATCAAGATTTATACAAGTCTTTTTTTTTTGTCAAAGGTTGTTATGAATTAGGACATAAATTTTCATCAATGATTTCAAAAATGGTGAATAGGAAACATACCTAGTTTGTTGAGGGAAATGAAAAATGGCTAGCAAAATCAACCCAACGAACAATCCAAACAACTAAAAGACTTTAGGAATGTATGATCTCTCCTTCGGGTTCAAATGTATCAATGAATGATAGAAATGATTAGGAAAATTAATGACCATAACTCAAATACCAACCAAATCCTAGTTCCATTAGTGACCATTTGTGTTGGATTGAGTATCATCAATGAAGCCCAAAATTACATTGATAGTTCAAAAAAATTATGGACCTTTGAAGGGGAAAGGAAATTGTGGGACTCCTAAAGGTAAATTTTTTTTATTGAACTTCCAAAGGTAAAATTAAATTGGGAGACTTCCAAAGGTAAAAGGAAATTGTAGTCTATTTCCAAACGTAAAAGGAAATATCCCTACTAGGGTCAATTTTCCACAAATCCATATGCTATATAAACTTATGCAATTACATAGTAGGGTGAAAAATCTAAAATCTAGGAAAAATGATTGAAGGAAAATTTTCAAACCAAATGATATCTGTAAAGCACGAAAAACTCACATACTAAAATAGTATTCCAAAAAGCAATGGTTATATCCAAATAAGGAAAGTGAATCATATGTTAAATAAAATATCCACAATTCAGAATAGAAAGTTAAAATGATGAATTACAAATCTCATACACCAGTAGGGGTGTTACAATATATTTGTTTCAATCTTACATGTAATACCCCTCATACTGTTTAGACTTATTATTTTATATGCTTTCCTTTGATACTGTGATGATACTATTATTGTTTGGTTTGGTGGTTTGATTAGTAGACTGTTGGTGATTATGCTTATACTCTTGAGGATATGATTATTTAATATGACATTGTGGTTGGTGATGTTAGTTGATTTTTCAGAATTATATATGATGCAGTGATTTAATAAATTATGTCATGAGATGAATTGTTAGTTTAGAAATGTTATTTTATCAGTTATATTATAATTGTTAGGATAGATGTGATGAAGGACAGTGTAGCATCACTTGTTTGCGAGTGCTCTATTACGCTATGATTCCTTCTCACAATGCAATGCTTCGATTTAATGCTTTGATTCTATATATATGTATGCACATGTACATGACTTCGTTTGTATGCAAGATTTGCAGGTATAGAGTCTCGATTCCACCTGCTTCGACAAGACAGGGCGAGCACCAATAGCCCAACAGTTAAATGTTGAAACAGAGGTGACGATGAAGTCATCTCATCCCATGATGTCAGACTGTCTTGTTTTATTGGTATTGTACATTTTCGTAGTTGTCATTATTTGTGGTTTGTGTTTGTGTTTTGTCGTATTTTATTAATGTTGGTATTTTACAAGTTATGATATATTTTATTTAAATGATGGAAATGATTGTTTATTTTAATGTTAGAATTATTTGTATTTAAATATTTAAATGTTTTATTTAATTTTAAAAACGTCATGTGTTTTATTAAATGATAATTAAAATATTAAATTGTGTTTTATTATTTTAATGAATTATCTGGTTGAGGATAATTATTAGAATATATTATTTAAATTAATTAGATAATGTGCTTTGCAAGTAAAGTTGTAAAAACATAAATTAAAACAAAAAGTATTGAAAATAGAAAAATAAATAAATAAAAGAATGAAAAAGTTGTGAGAACGAATGAGAATTGAGGTCTAACTGAAAAGCTTGCTTTTAAAGATATAATTTCTTTTATTAAGGATTTTTGGGAGCTTTTGGAAGAAATTGGTAATATCTTTTATTTAATTAAAAATTTTGTGAGTTTTCTCACACAGAGGATTGCTGAGACAGAAGTTGCACAAGTTATTGGTGATGTATTTTTGAATCTTCTGAAGTTTGGGAAAAAGATAATTTCATTCTATTCAAATTCGAGTACAAAATTCTGAAGAGGAGATTTCAAAGTAGGATCGAGGAGCTCTTCGTAGAGGCTATCAAGATCAAGCGAGCTTCATCAGATTCACAGTAGCACAAGACTCCAGGTTCCATATGTTTCATCTCCTTCTTCTTTTTGTTTCAAAAGAAAATAAATAAATAAGTAGCTCATCCTTGAAGTTATTCCTTTTAGAAAATAAGTTTGAATTGCAAACAAAACATAAAGTTATGTTGTGGAATCTTTGTTTGAAAATACCCAATTTCTTTTTTTTTTTGTTATGGAAAATATCTCTCTACCTTCCTTATAAATGAATTAGTTGTTTGTGTCGAGATCTGTATTGATCCCATAGTATTCTGTTGATATATATTTACATATATTTATATATATTGTATATGTATTTGTTCAGAGATAGTTATATATTCTTGTATTTATAATTTTATATTGTTGTGGAGGACTGTAATTTTCATTTTGTTTATAAGCTGAATCATACGGCGTCAAAAATTCTGTGAAGGGAAGTTATGTTCTAAATATATATATATATATATATATATATATATATATATATTAAATAAATCAAATTTTGAAAAATTATTGAGGCCGAATTAACCAGCCGGCATTGTTTTGTTTTAATTTTAATCCTATCTGTGTTTTATGGGGTTACGGGGGGGAGGACGGCTGGGCCATACCCCGTCCCTATCCTAAGTGGCCCGTAGACTAGCCACAACAGTCCTTACGGACTGTTATGCGCAATAGTCCATAGGACTGCTGCGTACAGTAGCCGTAAGGGCTATTGTACCAGCCACGGTGGCTCTATGGAGCCCGTGGCTTGTACTTTTTTTTATGTTTATTTTTATTTTATTTTATTTTATTTATATTTTATTTTATTTATTTATTTTATTTATTTATTTTATTTTAATATTCGTTTGATATATATATATATGATATATTGTGTAATTTAAAAAAGAACAAAATAGAATTTGTGGATATATGAATTGTGAAGGTGAAATTATTTCTTTTTATTATTATATAATTTTTGCAATATTTCGTGATGGGAGTAGAAAGTGTATAATAGAAGAAAATGAAATTGTTTGTTTTGGTAGGACGATAGTTGGTTCGATCATTTTTGAAACCCTATGAAATTGTTCTCCTTGTCATTTTAATATGGTTGTTTTTTTTATATTGGATGTGGGAACCCAGTTGAAATTTGTGAAACCTTGTTCCAGAGGCATGTTTAATTTTGAATGTTATCCTCGTTTTGGTTATGCTTTTGGAGTTGAAAACTTAATATTTTATGTTTGGAAGGGTTGAACGGTTTGTTAAGACTTTTGGTTATGAATTAGTGCGAGAGGGTTAATGTCTCATGTGTTCTTGTTGTGGTATTATGCTTTTTATGTTATAGTTCAACCCTTGCCTGGATTTGATTTATGTTAGGGGTCATAAGGAGAGTGGCTCTTCGTGGGCGTCGGCGCTTCGGAAGGAGGAAGAGCTCAGGGGAACCCACGTAAGAGTAGTTAAACAAGTGATAACCTAAAAATAGAATTTAGGGGGATGGGTAGTAAAACACACAAGATAATAAACATTGGATTCCTCATCTATGCATTAGGGCTATCATAGACTAATGATAGACTGAGTAGGCAGTGGTCGGCAAAGTCAGAATCTCATCTTCATGAGAGGTTATCGACTCCGCATGAGCTACCCTATGGTGCTGGTGCCTCAAGTAGGAGGAAGGGCTAGGGGATCCATAGATGGGTGTCGGTGCCTCAGTTGGAGGAAGGGCTAGGGGATCCCATGAGAGCTATGTGATGACACTCTCCACTTGACACCTGTTTGCCTTGTTTCTTGTTGCCTCCGGAATTGTGTACTGAATTGTTGTTTTAGATTTATATGGAATCATGTTCTTTTTATTGTTTCAGATTTATTTGGAAATGTATTTTTGGATGTTTCGGTTCTTCTGGATTTGTACTCTTATTGTTGATTCAGATTCTTGTGAAAATGATTTAAGAATGTTCTTTGGTGTCTTGTTCTATTGTTAATGCCTTGTTTAATTGTGGTGAGTTTCATAGCTTGTTCTTATTATGTGGATTCATGAATGTTATGGTTTATGTCATTGTAAACCTTGAGTTTGTATCTGTTATTGTACTATGTTGTTCATGGAGTCAGTTTGACAATCATGGTCGAGTTAACTTCCTTGTCACCTCTAAGCATAGGGGGTGAGTTATTCATAATTCACATGGTTGGGTGGAACGTGCTCCTCACCCGTTGGGTTCCCCATCAGCATCATCTTCTCAGCATATCTGCAGTTGGAGTTGTACCAGTGTTCCCTTGTTATTCAGATGTTGGTGGAATTTGTATCATCCCACATGTTTGGGAGATTCATTGTAATTCTTATATCAAAAGCTTGTAATGTAATATTATAACGATGATGTAATAGTTAGGATCATTTATAACTTTGTTAAGAGATTAATATGATTGTATTATGTGGATGTAAATTTATTCATGGTTATTATAATATAAATGGATAGGTGGTTTGTCATTATCTTTTATTTCCATTTAGTTGTTGCGATGTAACCTCACGTGCCCCAGAGAACTAAGTGTGTTAATGTGATGTAATATGTTATGTGATTTTTGGTTAATGTTATTGCATGTTTAATTTAATTGTTTTAAAAAATATATATATATTTGCTTTGTGTGTGTTCTCTAGGGTTTGCACGATGGGCGTTACATTACAAGTATAAGTTTTGTAAGAATACAACAATACATCCAGGAAGATAAATATAATTACAAATTGGCTAGGTAGCCATAAAATAATTATATAGAAAGAATAAATAATATAGCATCTCACAAGTTTGTTTAAGTTCAAGCATTCACTAATCATTGAGTTGTTTTGGAAACACATTTTTGACTCTAAAGTTCGTTATTTTGGTTTGCATGTCCATCTAAATTTATAATTCCAACGAAATTAAATAGTCCATAAGAAAAATATGATGTTTATTTTTAATTCTAGAACCAACAATTTACTCAATTTAATTAGATTACTTACATTCCAAGTATATGTATATATATGTATTTTACCTATTTCAGTATTTAAATATTATCTGCTATTCATACCTAGTATCCTGGAAAAATAATCTTACATATACACATATAAATATGTATATATGTATATATATACATATTTATAATTATATATTTTACATAAATAGAAATTTTGATTACATCAGAGATTATTTACTGATCAAATGGAGATTCTAACAACAATTTATACATATTTACTACCAACTATAGAAATGTATATATACATATATACATATATAATGTATATATATATACATATGTATATATATATAGATATATTTGCAAACTTAGAATAAATTATAGAAAAAAATTGTAGCAAAATATGTATATATACTTATCCGAAGATTAAGTTCCATGTAAGGGAATCATAGATATGTAAATCATAGTCATATACATATTTTTATTGGTAAATGTTCATATTTCAATATAAGCTAGTGAGAGAAAGGGAAGAGGGAGAGCAGCGACCTCCATGAGTTGAGACACTTGTGAAAGGCAAGTGCCCTTTCCACAGGCCACGACCTATGGAAAGGTCGTTGCATTTCCACAATGCAACCTCTACAGAAATAAGGGCTATGGTAAATACAATTAAATTGTTAAAGTATATTCACAAGACTTACTCCCAAATACAAATACAAAATAATGATTCAATAATGGAATTGATATTTTCGTTCAACAGAATACATATATAAAATATTAATTTATTCCATGCTATTTACATACAGTATGTTTATATATCTATATATATATATATATATATATATATATATATATATATATATATATATATATATATATACATTTTCAAAGGAATAAAAATATGCAGTTCTAGTATAACCATGAAAAACGTTATTTTCATACAGAAAATAAATGATTTTAATTTCAAAATGCATAATCAATTTGATATCAATAATGAGACTTATCCTTACAAAAGCAAGGATTATTCCAAACAATTATTCACAGAAAAAAAAATTAATTTAATGGTAAATTCACAAAAACCTATTAAAAGCGCTATGTTGTTTGGCTACTTTCTTGTTCTCCTTTCTTTTCCACCATTCTTCTTCTACTTTCCCCAATTTCCCTAAGTCTACTATTCTATTTTGGATTTTATTTTGCAGATTGAAATTTTGTAAAACCCCATCTCGCAACCTAAAGGACGATGCAATACTGCGAAAGCACAACTAATATTTTTTCCTTAAAGTTAAAAGAAGACAAGTAAAGTATTCTACTCTAACCACATACATCCTCTAGGCTATGCAACGCGTCTACATGTGAACAAAATTACTTATAAATTTAACCAACCATAGCATATGAATTTTAAACTCGAGATACAACTTACAACAAAGCATTAAACCATTACAAGATAAAACTAACACATAGAAATGTATTGAACATATGTCCACATATACAACACCATTAAATCCAATAATGAATAGATCATAAATATTATTACAATTACATCACAAGGTTCACCTCGATACAAATGAGGTATTACAATTATACATAATGAACCACAGTTACAATGAAGAAAGAGAATAACAACTCTAGAGAACTACACGAGCTCCTCGAACAAGAAGATCTTGCCATCACAAATGAAAGAGAAACTCAACAGTATAAGATGCATGCCACCCAACCATCTGGTACCTGTAGGCCCAGCCCCCATACTAGGAGATAGTAACAAGAAACCAAGACAACCTATTACCTCTAGACACAAACAATATACAAGACCACACTATACCAGTAAATACAAAACAACACTGTACCAATAAACAAAAAACATAAGGTTACATTGCTTCCAGAACCACTGAATAAAATACATCCACTATACAATACAAATCAACTATTGTCATAGGAGGAGTGTCATCACAAATGTTGCATTGGTTATCCAAATGAGATCTTCATAGGTCCTGGCCCCCAACTTGGGTTATCCTGGTAACCTCTCACGAACCCGGCCCCACATGCACAATGAGCCAATGAATGAGGCTAAATTATCTGATTAAATATTAAGCTACTCTATCCCTAATAAAGGTTATTTAATTTCCACTGATTAAACTGACTTACACATGAGTTGTCCTGAGACCCCTTTATGTCTCGACCCCCATTGAAAGCCACTCCCCTATTGACAACACAATAACATATTCCACAATCTAAGAGTAAACAATGCACAAAATACGATAAAAAATGTCAATCATTCTGTAAATAACAACACATCCCATTCGTAGTAACTGGGTGCTCAAATCAAATCACACAACCCATTCATAGTAATCAGGTGTTCAAACTAATTCACACATCATTACAGATGTCAAATACTGATTCTCAAAAACGTTCACTACCCAAGGAAATCTCAAAAAGGGCGAACAAAAGATACAATAACCCTCTCACAATTTTACAATCTCTGAAAGACTTATAATTTTCTCAACAACAAATATCCCCAATTCCTAATACACAATTACAGAAGAATACACAATAATAAGAAGCCACTCAAGTAATTAAATAAATGACCATTAGGATTTCCTAAACCCAATAAATCCATAATGAATTAAACCAGCTGCTTAACTTCGAGTTTGACAATTACTCATAATATTCAATTCAAATTGCCCGCAAATGTGAACAGAAAATAATACAACTTAAAATAATTCAGGCACTTAAATAATCTAATATTTGGATTTCCTAAATCCAAATTGAATCAGTATCTCATCACATGCAATTATTCAAAGTAAATAGAATTCTATTTGCAATAATAAGGAAATAAAATAAAACTATTTATTTAACATCAATTCCACAGTTTCGTATAATAATAACAAACTCAATTTCTCTATTACAATCATTGCATTATAAAATCTTCTACTTGTATATTAAATGTTTTAATAACACAATATCTATTTAAATATAAATCAACTTTCACTCCTAAGTCATTTTATTTTAAGATTTTATTAACCCATGCATTTACATGCTTTTATTAATATATATACTTCTGTTTACAAATCATAAGGAAATTAAAACCAATTGTTAACTCAAATTTCACAAACAATATAAATAGAAATCTTAATCCTTCTAATAAAATCATCTTATTATAAAACACCTACTTGTGCATTAGATGCATTAATTAACAACGTAATATTCATTTAAATAAATATCATTTTTAAATAAATATATATATTTTCTAATTACATAATCTAATTATTATTTTCCAATGTCCATTTAAAAATATCTAATTGTGTATGTGCATGCACCTATTTAAAAATACGTTTAAATATATTTTAAATACTCTAAAATTATATACAATATTTTTAATATATATTTTTAAATATATATATATATATATATATATATATATATATATATATATATATATATATATATATATATATATATATATATTTACAATTTTCAAACAGTACTAATCACAAAACTAGTATGTTGCGACTTTAATAACTTTCATTTTCAGATCTAGGTTTCTCTGAAAAATTTATAGAAGGTGTGCAATCAAGTCGTTTAAGACATAAAAAATTCATCCATACCCAGTTCATAAATTTTGAGTTATGATTAATTTAGTGACGCACTCTCTCTGTTGTTTTGATTTACAAATTACCAGAGGTTTCCAATTTTCCCAAATGTATTAGAGGATTTCATTTTCAATCCTACAGATGTTTTCTAATTCCTCAAATACTTTCTTTTAAATTTTCTATTGTTTAAAAATTATTCCTTACAAGGATCTAAATCTTCAACGGTAATTTACCATTTTCTATAGAAGAATAAATTATGTTTTCACAGGAAGAGGTTTCTAAGTTTTTATTTAAATTCAACAGAGGTTCAATAATTCCATTATAATTTCCTCTTGTATAAATCTATTTTAAATACTCAATTTAAGCAGAGATCTAAATATGTTCTTCTACAGAGGTTTCATTTTCACGGAAATCTCTTAAAAGAAAGAAACAATAACTTCTATAGTCTTGAAAAATAATTTTCTAAAACATTTCTAATTTGCATTACAGTAATAAAATAACCAGGTATGTGCAGGATCATGATGCAAAAAATAGGCCCTTAAGTGGCAAAAAATTCAGAAAAATCGGTGTTAGGCAACTTGACGTAAATATTAACTAAAGGATGATGGAAGCGGGAACTGGTGCGAGTGAGCGGGAAAATGCAGGTTTTGAATCTTCGAACAGCGTGGGGGGCGGTGGATCGAGGGAATCTCAGGCGAATGCGGAGTCCAGTTTGGGTTTAGAAAAAGGTAAGTCGGGTTCTGATGATAAGGACGTCCACGAAAAATCCAGGTGGACCCAGGTGGAAAAGATGGATCCTCTGTTCCCAAAGCTGTCATGGATTTGTCAGTCAGGGGGGATGAAAAAGGTAAGTCATGGACTTCATTGTTTTGCTTTAAGCCAAATGAAAAATCTTCTTTTCCCCCTATGCGTATCCTTTCTGATCCGGGGTCTGGAAAGTTTTCTATATCTGTACCGGATGAAATCATAGACCACAATATTGCTAGGATGGAGAATGTTTTGGTTGGTAAATTCTTGGGTCCTAGGCCTAATATTGAAGTGGTAAGGGAGTTTGTTAAGAATAAATTGAAAACCAGTGGTTTGGTTTCGGTAGCGGTGCTCCCTAGAGGTTTCTTTGCTTTTTAGTTCTCCTGTAAGGAGGACTCTAGGGCTGTTCGTAGTGGTGGTCCTTGGATTATTGGAAAGTCTTCCTTGGCCTTGAAGAAATGGTCTTCAAGGGTAGATCTATCTGATTCAATATTTGAAATGGTGCCAGTTTGGGCTAGATTGCCTGGTCTTCCCTTGGAGTACTGGAATACTGATATCTTCAATGGGATTGCTAGTTCTTTTGGAGAACTTATGTCCATTGACTCAATGACTGCGGCAAGAAAGCAGTTGGTTTTTGCTAGAATCTGTGTTGGGGTTTCTCAAAATGCTGATCTTCCCTCCTTGATTGACATCCAATCTAAGTTAGGGGTGTGGAAGCAAGCTATTGAATTTGAAACAACACCCTTTGTTTGCTTCAAATGTCGAAAATCTAGGCATTGGGCTAAGAAATGTTCGCTAAATAATAAAAGTGAAAAGGAGAAAGCGTCCAACCCTAAAAATGTATGGAAAAAAAAATCTGAGGAGGTGAAGCTTGTGCCTGTTCCAAATTCGAAGGAGAATCTTGAAGGATGTACTTTTCCTCAAAACTTGAAGGACACTAATAAATAATTGAACGTGGAAGCTTTCTTTGAGTTTGAAGGTACCTGCTCTCAAGTTCCTAAGGATCCTAATTTTCTCCTCTCCCCCCATAGGGAAAGAAAGGATGGCTTCACTTTAGAGGTGGGAGCCCGGGAAACTCTGGAGAAGGTTGCTTCTAGAAATGAAGTTTCGGGTTTAGTTCTGTCCTCTCCCCTATTGTCAGATGGAGGTATGAGTGTTCCTGGGTTGGAGGAAATACCCATTATGGGTCTATCCCTAGAGATAGGTATTCCAGCCCCTTATCCTCTCAATAACCCTTGCTCTGATGGGGTTCAGTTCCAAGAGGTAGCCAATCTGAAAGTTGTGAAGGACACTTATGAGATCCAAAGTATGAATATGAAAACACCTAATCTCAATACTCCAGAAACCAAGAATGGTTTAATGGATACCCTCCCTTGGGACCAGAGACTGTTACCTGTGAAGGATGGGGATTTAGGCAGAGATATGGAAAGCCAAGATGAAACTAAATGGGAGGAGGTTGTCTCTCATTCAAAATCCAAAAAAGGAAAAAATAAGATGAAGGAATCTTCTAGTGGTATGGTCACCAGAACTAGAGCCAAGGCCGATTGTGGGATGTCCAAGCCTTATCTGGGAAGAAAATCTAAAAAATGGCAAAGGGAGCAAGGTAGCCTTCAGGATATTGCAGATGGTATCCAAATGACCATCCCGAAGATACTTCAATCACTAGGTAAGAAATGAAAATTATGTCTTGGAATATAAGAGGGCTGAATAGCCGTCATAAAAAGGATGTTTTGCAAAATTTTGTTAGGGATCATAAACCCAATATTCTTCTTATTCAAGAAACTAAAATTCCTAAAGATAAAATAGAAAATCTTAAAAAAATTCAGAACTGTGGGGCTCATGGAAATAGTTCTGCGGGGGCTTTGGGAGGTATAGTTACTTTCTGGAATAAGTTGTTTATTAAAGGTGAACACTTAATGGAGAATGGTAATGTTGTGGCTACTAAATTCACCCACATAAGAGATAATTTTTGTTGGGTCCTTTCCAATATATATGCCCCGAATTGTATGAATGCTAGAAATTCTTTTTGGTTTGAGCTGTCTGGTTTTCGAAGATGTTTTGTCAATGAACACTGGCTGGTCATGGGTGACTTCAATACTCCCCTCTTGGATGCTGAGAAATTTGGGGGTTCTCAAATCAATTGGGATAGTAAATCTGGCCTTTCCGACTTCATAAATAACAATGCCTTGATTGATTTAGACCTTCAAGGAGCTTCTTTTACCTGGACCAATAGGAGATTGGGGCCTGATCTGATCCAAGTGAGGCTTGACCGGGCCCTGGCTTCTGGCCAATGGTTTATAGACTATTTTTGTACTTTGAGAGCCTTATCAAGGGTTGGATCTGACCATTTTCCCATTTGTCTTTTGGCGGATCCTACCAAGGTGAAAAAGAACTTCCCTTTCAGGTTTGAAATTTTTTGGCTTTCTCATCCTCGAATTTTTGAGGAAATCCGCAGATGGTGGAATATAGATGTTTCTGGCACAGCTATGTTCAGGATTGCTAAAAAATTAAAGGAGGTGAAAACTAATGTACGAAGATGGAAAAAGGATGCTTTTGGGAATATTTTTGGATCCAAAATGGAAATTTAGGGAAAAATTCAGGAGATTCAATGCAAAATCTAGAAATGGGGATACATTGACAATTTTAGAGAAAAAGAAAATGAACTCCTCACTCAATTACATGACATAATTGCTAAAGAGGAAGTGTTTTGGCATAAAAGATCTAGGGTGTCTTGGTTGACTGAGGGAGATAGGAATTCTAGTTTTTTTCACCTGACTGCTTCAAAACACAGGGCTGCTAATAGAATTACTCACATTGTTTATAATGGATCTAGTTTTGAGGAGGAAGATGATATCAGGGAACAAGTTGTCCTATTCTTTAAGAACCTTCTTTCATGTAATGGAGAGATTGTTACAGAAGCTCAAAATTCCTTGATTGAAGCTATACCGTAAGTGATTGGTCAAAATGAAAATTCCTTAATAACTGCTATTCCTTCCAAAAATGAAATAAGGAAAGTTGTCTTCTCTTTTGATGGTAATAAAGCTCCTGGACCTGATGGTTTTCCTCTATTCCTCTTCCAAGTTTTTTGGGAAATTGTTGAGCTGGATGTGGTGAACGCTGTCAAGGAATTCTTAGGATCACGACGGTTGTTAAAAGAACTGAATGCTACTTTTATGGTTCTTATTCCAAAAAAACTAGGGGCTTCAGAGTTTCAAGCTTTCCGGCCAATAAGCCTATGTAATTCTATTTACAAAATTATTTCGAAGGTGTTGACTTCAAGAATGCTTTCTGTGCTTCCCCAAATTATTGCTCCGCAACAAAATGGTTTTGTGCCAGGTAGGTATATTATGGATTATGTTGTTACTGTTCATGAGAACTTACATTCGTTAATGGCTTTGAAAACTGAAGGGTTTATTCTTAAACTGGACATTTCCAAAGCCTATGATTGGGTTGATTGGGATTTCTTGTTTAAAATTCTGGACAAGTTTGGTTTTAATAACATAGTCATTCAACTGGTTAACTAGCTTGTTTTGACAGTTTCTTCTGCTATCATTGTGAATGGATCACCATCAAGGTTTTTTCAGACTACCAGAGGCCTCAGACAGGGAGATCCTATTTCTCCTATTTTGTTTACTATCTTGGCTGAGAGTTTAGGGAGAAATATTAAAAACCTTGTTGATCAAAGATCGCTAGTTGGCCTAAAACCTTCCTCTTCTCCTCTCATCTATTCCCATCAGCAATTTGTTGATGAAACCATCCTAATGGGAAGATCTACTGTGACTGAAGCTAAGACATTCAAAAACAATTTGAATCTTTATGAATCTTCCTCTGGACAAGTTGTCAATAGGGACAAGAGCTCCATTTTTTTCCTCAATACTCCAGAGTATAGACAAATCAAACTTGCTCGTATCCTTGGATGTCGTGTTGAGTCTCTTCCGTCAATCTATCTTGGCTTACCTCTTTGTTCTAAACCTTCGGAATCATTCTGGATTTCTTTGGTTGAAAAATTCAATAAGAAGCTTTCAGGTTGGAAAGGGGCTCTTCTTAGTCAAGCTGGAAAAGTCCAACTCCTTAAGGCTTCTCTGCAAAATCTTCCTACTTATGCTCTTAGTATATTTAAAATCCCTGCTAAATATGCGGAGGCCATTGAAAAAATTTAGAAAAGGTTTCTATGGTCCGGAGTGGAGGACAAGAAGAGAATGCCACTGGTTGGATGGGATTTGGTCTGTAAACCCAAATCAAGGGGGGGATTGGGTTTAAGGAAGATTAAAGTGTTGAACATGTCCCTTCTTGCTAAACAGCTGTGGAGAACTCTTACTTTAAATGGAGAATGGCGTGATACCTGAAAGGCTAAATATTTTAATAATTATGAGTCTTTAAATGAAATTATAAACTCTTCTTCTTTACCTTGTGGGTCAATATGTTGGAATGATATGGGTAAAGGTAGAAAGCTTTTGGAAATGGGAATAGGATGGGTGATTGGAAATGGAAATTTAGTTAGGTTTTGGGAAGACAGGTGGCTTTTTAAAGATCCTTTAATCAGAATAGAGAAATTCAGTAAATGGATGAATGATTGTAAAAAGGAATTTGGAGTCTTAGTTAAATATTATTGGAGGAACGAAGATTGGGTTGATTTGAAGATCATTAGTCCAGATCTTGGCCCTGTTCAATTGGCTTTTAGAGCCCTTAGACAAGCTCAACACCAGATGAAGGACACTGCAGTCTAGATAGACAATCCGTCAAGTATTTTTTGAGTTGCCTCTGCCACTTCTATCTTGGTTTGTATGATGGAGCCTCCTCCCTTCTGGGCTAAGGCTTGGATTAATCACTTGACTCCGAAAATCAATATTTTCTACTGGATTATGCTACAGAATAAGATTCTCACCTTGGACAATCTTGGAAAAAGAGGAATTCAATTACCAAAAAGGTGTTATATGTGCAGGAATGAAGCCAAGACTGTTAATCACCTTTTCCTGCATTGTCCTTTTATGTCAAATATTTGGGATAAATTGCTAGGGCTTCTTGATCTGGTGTGGGTTTTTCCTGCTTCTGTCAAAGATTTTTTCACTCAATGGAAAACTCCTAAAAATCCTTTTGTGAGAAAGCTCTGGTCTTTTATTCTTCCTTTTGTGTCTTGGAATATTTGGAAGGAAAGGAACAACAGAGTGTTTAGGGATAAAGAAATGTCAGAAGGGGACTTGTTTGCTAAAATTGTTAGGGCTATAAAGGAAATTTTTTCTTTAATTCCTGGAAAAATGTTCGAGAAATCTTTTTGGTCCCCTTTTGATATTGCTATGGCTGAAAAATGGAATTCTAAATTAGTTGGATCAAATATAATTAAACCTGGAGTGAGTGGAAGAGATAATGCTTTCTGGTCTATGCCGCCTTTGGGCTGGATGAAAGCCAATTTTGATGGTGTGGCTAAAGGCAACCCTGGGAAAGCTGGTAGTGGGTGTGTGTTAAGGGACAACACGGGGGCTTTTATTGCGGCTTTTGCTGTGGACATTGGAATTCAAACTAATCATGTTGCAGAAGCAGTTGGGGCTTTTCATGCGGTCAGCCTAGCCCTCAAAATCAACACAAAACATCTTTGGTTGGAGGGCGATTCTTTGAATATAATAAATTGTATTCTTAGGCTTTCCCCCCCTCGTGGACCATTAAAAAATGGATCGAAGACACTAGAACTTTATTAAGCAAATTTGATAAAGTAAAAGTTTCCCATGCCTATAGAGAAGCCAATAAGGTGGCGGATTTCTTTGCTAATGAAGGGGTTAGAAAGGGTGGGGAAAACACGTGGAGGAAGAATGACTTCATTCATCATGAAGTGAAATTGCTAATTTATTATGATTCAATGCATGGAAGGGAAGGCAATCTCAGTCATAATAAAATGGATAAAGATCAGGTACATCAATTTCATTAGATTTGATGGGACCGACGTCACTTTCTTTTTCAAGAAGGGTCTGCGGCATGCTTTTTGGGTGTTCGATAGAAAATACCTAAACGAGACCCAGAGCAACTGTTCAGTGTTTATTGATAGTGAGCTGATTATGGGTGGAAAAAGAAAATGGGCGGAGCCGAGCAATTTCTAGGAGCACAGAAAGAATTCCAAAGCGTGGGAAAGAATTGAAAAGGGGGGTTTAGTCCCTTATATGGAAAAGCTTCATGGTATGGATGAGGGGATTCTGAACTATTTTGTCAAAAATTGGAAAAATGGAGAATGTTAAGCTGAGTGAGGAATTAATAGCGGAGATAACTGGTCTTTCAACTGAGGGTGTCAAATTCTACCGGGACCGACGATTCTCTGATGAAGCGGTCAATAAATTTCCCAAAAGAGACAGGGAGAAAGTGAAGATGGTGAAGTTTTCTAATAGCTACTTTGATGTGGAGTCCATCAAATCTATTTGGAGGAAATTTTTAAGAGTTGTTATGGAATATATCATGGTTGACGGGCGCTTTACTAGAGTCTATGGTTACCACTTTGCCATTCTGAACCATTTTCGGCATAAGGTTCATATATCTCTACCTTTTTACTTATTTTCTTCTCTAAAGAATTGCCTTGATGATGTGGAAAGAAACCCTAGGAGGAATGCTATTATTCACCCTGGTCTTGTTAGGCTCATTTTTGAGCATTTTCAAAATTTACCTGCTTTGCCTAAAACTGTTGATATTAAGGAGCTAGATGATGAGGAGATAGAAAGTAGTAGGGAGTTTGAAGCCCGGGCCCCCCTTGCTTGTGTTCTTGTTGGCCCTGATACCATTGCTCCCCAGTCCTTGTCTTGTCAGAAAACCCTTAAAGGCTCTGCCCTGCTGTCTTGTCCTAAATGGCAACCTCTACATGAGGGCCCAAGTCCAGGTTTTATTACTCTGCCCTGTCTTAATCCCCTACCGTCTCCTGGTTGCCCTACTCCTAGTTTGTCCCCAGGTGAGAAAGGTAACCCTGTTATGAAACTTGTGTCATATTTTGGGAATTCGATGGAAATCCTCTCTAACAAGGCCATGGTCAGTAAGGAGTCGGCCCATAGTGTTCCTGCTTCTGGTAATTTTGGGAATGATCATTTTGAGTCCCCTATTCAGGATGAAATTAATTCTTCCTTGAATAAGCTTAAACCTGAGGATTTGGTTAGCATTGCAAAAAAAACACGGATGGCCTTTTTACCATTCTCAAATGGACCCAGAATGAAGTCTGTAAAATGAAAGGTCATGTTACTGATCTTAGCAACAAGGTTATGGAATTGGAGAAGAAAATTAGTTGGAACAATGGAGACAATGATGAACAGGAAACTCCTTTACCGAGAAAAAGACAGCAATTACAGGAGGATATATTGGCTGGCATCGAGTGTAGTATGTCTAAGATTGAACAAAACATTAGGGCTACTGTTGCTAACAATCACAAAATTGCAAGACATAACACCATCATCATCAATGCGATGGTGGAAAAGCTTGAAAAAAACCAAAAGGGATCGCTGGTTGTGGATTTGGTTGCGGACATGGGTGGCAGCAAATCAGCTGGTGAAGGGATCTTGACTCGTACCAAGGCTAACATCAAGAGGAAGACCTCGACTTCATCTCATACGGTCCAAATTCTCAAGCAGGGGTTACATGACATGCAGAATGTTGAAAAGGAAGCCATGGATTTACTTAACACCTTGGAGTGATGTTATGTTTTGTTTGCTAGTTTTTTTGGGTGGTCCTTTTTTAGGGCCCTATCGTCTTTTGTTGCTGTCGTTTCCTTTTTAGGGACAGCTGACCGGTTGTTTGTACTTTCTCTGTCTATCTTTTGTTGTTTAAACTCTGTGGTTTCAGGTCCCTGTAAAACCTATTTTTCCTTTTCAAAAACTTGACGAAATATTTGAATAAGTTATATATATTATTTCAAAAATATGTAAGAATAGAATTTGTAGAAAATTGAATGTAGTTTCTAAAATACTATGTTTATTTAAAAAAATAAATAAAATCTATTTGGTGAAAATTTGAAATTTCAATGCAATAGTACTTAAATTTCGGGAAAAAATAAGAAGTAGGTGTCTCAACCCTAGCATTAATAAAATGATAATATTTTTTGTAAGATTTTATATATGTAGGACTCATAACCGATGTGATGCATATTTTTTGTAATTTTTTCCGAGTAAATAATTAATTATGAATTTTATTACAAATTTTAGAAAATATAAAAACTCGTCTGTCGACCACCTTAACTTGGTCAAAACTTCATGAAATTTAATTTATTTTTTTAATCCTATAGTATGTGAAGCATAGAATGTGACATGTTTTGGATTCAAAAAATATGATACCGCTTTGAAAGTTATAGATGTTTTTCAATCACCTATCAATCAGACTTTAGTCATAATTCTAATAGAAAATGAATAATAATTATTTATTAAATTCAAATTAAATCATAATTTATATTTTTGGAAAGCTGAGAATCTCCTCTAAAAACCCTTTTCGTTTCATTAATTTTGGGTGAAAAGAAAGTCGTTAGCCACATACCCTACAAATATTGCCACTTTTTGGCGCACCATGATCCTGCACATACCCAACTTTTCAATTTCAAATTTCACAAAAATAGTAAAGAACCTGTTACAAAAGAATGTTGGCTCAAAAAAATGTTGCCGATCTTCTCTGTAATTTCAATTCCCAAAGTAGCCAAAGATTTCTTCAATGCAATTGCCTCATTCCATAAGACACATCCAAAAAAACACAACCAAGAATGCTCCAGCAAAATAATTCTAAAATAATTTTCTCAGAGAGATCCACAATTTCCTCACCAATTTTCCACAACCCCTCCAAAACTTTTCCAAACAACTTTCTTTGATTTTTCCCTAATACCTCTTCTGAGAATGAATTTCCAACAACCAGATAACAAATTTCTTACTCAGATTTATTTCAACAAAATATATTTTCCCTCAACAACCAAAGATATTTTCGACCCACATGCATTTAAATAAAATAAAATAATTATCTAATTGCGACCAATTTAAATACTCTTATTTATTTAATTATCATTAATTAAATAATTAATATTACTTAATTACATAACTAAATTAAATTTATTTGTTTATTTATTCTAAAGTTTCCACATCAATAATACCATAAATTAAATACTTAATCAAACACACATTTTAATCTATAGAATTAAACTTGCACAATAATAAAATACCTAGAACAACAATAATAAGGCTAAGAACAAACTCAAACTGATGACACACTGTACTAGGGTAAAGGTATGACTAGGTAACCTGTTACTATCTCCCAATATTATTGTTAAGTAGTGGACACACTCAGACCTGTGAAACCAGGTGAAGCTAATGTCTTGTACCTGCAAACCTACAACAAAAATAAAATTCGTACATGTATACAGATAATAATTCATCCACACCGTGAAGAGAGAATCACGAAAATCACAGGGCACTCGCCAAGCAAAAGATGCAATACCGTTCTCTTCACCAATATAGTCACATCAAAACTGACAAAATTAAAACATCAATAATCAATAAATGAGCATACATCAATAATAACTCAAATAACAACTATGCTAATGTGAAAGCATGTTATAAACAAATAATTAGTCACAACATCAACTCATCAAAATATCACCATGTCCAAGTAACATCCAATAGTGTCATAAAGTTTATCAAACAGTAACATAAAGTCAAGATAAACAACCTCATAAAGTCTAGATGAAATCCCAGAAGCTGTTTAGACAAGGTAAACAAAGGGGCATTACAAATTTGAGAAAAATGAATCTAAAGTTCAAAATGAACTTCTAGTGTTGAAATAATAAGAGATTATTATCTTTTATTATTTTCTTACTCTTTTTCTATCTTTGTTTTTTATTATTTTTTTGTTTTATTTTCTAAATTTAACTTGTTTTCTTGTATTTTTCTATTTTTCTAATGTTTTCTTCCTCATTGTTTTGTTTTCAAAACTATTTCTTTATTTTCCATGATTTATTTCAAATCTATCTAATAAAACAAATTTTTAAATAGGAAACATCACTTTCTATCCATGCATCACAATTATCTACAAAACAATAAATAATAATAATTTAATCTTCAAATGAAATCGACAATTAAAATAAAAACTATTTCTTTTATTTTCTATGTGCATTTAAAATTTTACTACCAATTAATTAAATAAACAACTATAAAGTAAGAAACAATATAAAATGATTAACTAACTAAAATTCTAAATGCAACTATATATTTACTAAGTTTTTGAGTGTGTGAGAGAGACCATTCCATCTCAACCCTGCCCCATAGCTAGCCTCGTCTACCTTAACCACACCCTTGGTCTTCGACAACTTGCAATTCATGAAAACTCAAGCACCCATTAATAGATTAGTGTCCAAACATAAATTGAAGCAATATAATTCATCATTCTAGAATGAAATTTCGTATATTGCATCTTTTCAAAATAAAATAATATTCATTGCATTTCATCTTTTTCAAAATAAAATAATCATTTACTTATTTCATCTTTCAAAATTGTGTAATATTTATTCTACCACACACAATAATCCATAATCAATTCCACATAAAGTAAATTTAGGTAGCATCAAATTTTGAGATGTTACAATAACAAAATGTAATAATTTTGCAAGGCTTCCTTAGGAAAAACATTGACCTCAACAAACAAAGATTAGGAATAAGACACAAACAAACCACTCAACCACTCCAAATATTCTACTAAATTATAGATTGTCATTGAATTAGAGTCAATCTATTACCAATTTCATCATGTCACCAAATTTGCAAGGCCTATTGGTAAAAAAAAATACTTCTTTCTTATTAAAAATTTATTCAATTTCCTAGTGGAGAATAATACTTTAGGAACAATTTGGATGTGGTTCATTCCTCCACCATTAATATTTTTCTACAATCAACTAATATTGTATGAAGATTCATGTCAAGACTCACCACCTAATATTTTATCAATACTTGTATATGATTAATAATGATAAGTACACATTTTTTATCTGGTATCATTTTTTTGATAAAGTATTTATAAAATCAACAACAGACAACTTGTCAAATTTATAGGACATTCTATATAAATTACAATATAGGCATAATGATAGCACCTTCTTTTGGTGAGGGTGCTAATTAACATATATTAATATCACTTAATTTAACAATTACATAATTACATAAACATATTAAAACATTAATAGAACTAGACACAAAACTAAATTAAAAATAGGATATATTTTTCGACATTACAATACTAATATTATATATAAGTATTTTTCAATTTATATAATTTACAATATAATTAATATTATAGGTTCGCTCGTGAACCAACTACATAAAAGATGTGTCTTTATATGGGAGGGATAATTTAGACGTGTAGTTGAAAATATTTGGCCACGAGGAAAAAGCGAATTGTGGAAATGTGGACATGTATTAGATGGTCCCAATTCTGAGGTCTTGTTGTTGTCTGATGTTGTCGCTTCATAGAATAGAGTTGTCTTTCTCAACTCATGTAAGGCTGTCCTGATACTACTTTGTCTGTTTAGAGTTAGCTACGATTTGGAAGTATACTCTGTCTGTTTTGTCTGCAGAACATTGGAGTTGGAGGGACCACTGCCATGTTTATCATGAAGCTCAGTGTCCTCAATACTAATTTGTCTGTTTTCTGTACGTTTTATGAATAATGTGGTCACAGAGTTAGCTATTTATTGAGAGTCCCTCTCTCAACTGCTTCACTCATCCAGCAAATATGGTTGGTTATTTGCTTTCCCTTCCCTGTAAATAACTGTTGGTTATTGGTTTAGGTGTTCTTGTCGTTTTTTGTTTTCTTTTACACTGAATCCTTCTCTCTTTCAGGCAGTCTCCTTTTACAACGTGGAGGGCCCGTGGGGTGGTGCAAGTGGAACTAGCTGGACAGATGGTACATACTCCAGTATCAAGAGGATCATAGTAACACATAAAGCTATTATCAATGCCATTCAAGTCGAATATCGTCTCAAAGGTGAAAGCCAGAATTATGTTATTTCCGCACCTCAGCATGGAGGCACCGGAGGCACCTTAGGCAAACCCACTCCGGTATTTAATACATAAGATATCTTAAGTTAATTGAATATTTTAAAGTTAATTGAATATTTTTAATTTAGTAACTTTTATTATGAAATTATTAAATTATTTTCATTGTAATTTTGAAATTATTTCTTTTCAAAATTTACGGCTACTTTTAATACTAGATATTCTATTATATATTTATTGTTTTAGTTTGAGATTCAAGCAAGTATGCATATTATATTTTAATTGTGATTTATATTACAGATTAATTTCGACGAAGATGAATACTTGACGAAAATTGAAGGATATGTTGGGAGTTCTGAGGCTTCTGAAAATTTTACTGTAATCACATCTTTGATATTCACAACCAACAAGAACAAATACGGTCCTTTTGGCACTCAATTTGGAAATTATTTTAAATCAACTGGGAAGGGAAAAATTGTTGGCTTCTATGGAAGTGCTGGATATTACCTCATTCGCCTCGGCATTTATATACATCAGCCCTAAACTAGTCATATATATGCGGTGCGATATTCTCTTAGCAAATGAAACAAGTGTCCTCGATTTTGTGGACAATTTCATGGTGTGAATATTATGTTAGCACACAAACCTACCCTACTAAATAAAATATGTCGCCCCCTATTCCACGGTTGTTTTCATCTCATCTATGTAATCTCTCTTATTTTGAAGCCATTGATATTATGTTTACATATATATGGCTTGATGCCTTTCCATATATATAAATTGCATCAGTCCCCTCTTGCCCTTTAGACTCAATGGTGCTTTCACCTTATCTATGTGTACTTTTTATTTGCAATAAACATCTATGGATTTATGTACGGTTAGATGCATCACTATAGATTGTCATGTATTTGATATTATATACAATTTATTCGTGATACTCTAGTAATAAAAATATTTACATTTAATTTTGATTTTATATGTACTAACAAATTTGTGTCACCAAAAGCTTATGTCATGCACCAACTTTTCATATCATATTTAATTTTATATGCATATTAATGTCCATCAAAGGAATAGTGGGGATTGAAAATCATACAATTTAAGAAGAAAATTGGAGCAAAAAAGAACATCCCTAAAAATACATAATCCAATATAATCCTAAAGGAAGAAACAATAGGTGGAAAACAATAATCCAATGAAATCAACAATAATCACCCAATGCAATGAACCCTAATAGTGTAGAGAAATGCTTATATAACACTCTAAGTCATAAGGAATTGTCTGATAGGCATGATGTCATGTGCACCACTTTGTCTATGAGACATTTTGTGTCTCCTACTCGAGCATACAAGTGCACCACATGGCATCTTCCTAATAATGATGTGAGATGGTTGGAAGATGGAAGCAACATTTAAGAGCCATAAATTATCTATGAGGTTCAAACTCAAGATAATTTATCAAAATAATGAATGAGTAACTATTCTAATATGAAATTTCAAGCTATAGTTTATAGGAATGTCCTTTGTTTAATTTTATCTCCTATAAAATCTTGGCTACTAGGGAGACTTGGGGATGCAATCTGATGATATAACACATATTTTCACTCAAACCAAATTGGGTTTAGAAAGGTTTGAGTTTTAAGTAATCTCGAAGGGTTAAAAATTGGTGTCTTCCTTCAACCTCCAAATGTTACTAATTTCTACGTGAGAAGTGTTATGATTCAATGTTTTGATTGGAAAAAGGCATAAATTGAGGGTTATAAACATATTCTCTATTTTACAGAAGCTTAAATGAGGTAACTAAGATAAAGGTATATTTGCAAGAAATTATATTATTCCCATAGAATTCAATTCAAAATGTTAATACTTGTTAGTTCCTACTAGGAACTATTGCCAAGCCTTAAAATGATTAACCGTGATTAAACTATTCTACATTGGTCAATCATAATTTAGATGTCTTCAGGTTTTATTGAGTAGTGATTAATCCAGGGATACAAATGTGCTCACTAGTTGACTATTCTAAAATTTGGTTGCCTATTATTGGCCTCAATCAATGTTTATATCATGCCAGTTTATGGTTCTAGTTTCATGAGGTAAGAGAGTGCATGAAATTTGAAAGAGGCTCTATAGACTGTCAGATGGCTCGAGAATTTGGCGATTAGGGTAAAGTCATAGCATGCATAGCGAAAATTACAGAGACACATTACACTTGGAATTTGCGTCTGAAATCTCTTTTTTATTTCATTTGTTGGCTTCCTTCTCCTTCATTTTGTACTTTGATAATAATTCTTCTTCTATTATTGTCTAAATTACTATGTAATGCAAACATTCTTTGTATTCATAGTAATGGGAAGAACAAGCATCAATTCATAGTCAAACAAAGTTCTCACTTGAGTTTTCAAAGGAAGCACTACAAAGTCTGAAACACTAGACGACAATACACTTATCTCAAGTTCAAAGATTCTGATCAATTGCATCAACTTTCTTCTCATCTTATTAATGCAGTTTTACTAGATGGAAGTGTCAATGGAGGTCCCCTTTTGTCAATTATAAATGGATTATGGGTGGATCAGTCCATGACCTTGTTTAGCCCAATCACATGGATGTTGTGAAGAATCAATATGGTTTTGAAGCTATTTTGGTGCATTTTATCAATAAGGTATGTATTTTACCTTCATACCCAATTATACACATTCCTTTGAATTTGGTGTGTTCGACAATGAAGTGTAATAGTCCCAAAATTTATTGACATGTGAGGTAGATTCAAGCGACTCCAGTCTAATTTGTAGTTTGAATGCTTTTTAATTCCCAAGTCAATGAAAATTTATGTTGCAATGAAGAGGATTGAGTGTAATAGACCTTGGTTCGTGTCTATTACATTTTATTGGTATGAGGGTAATGGGAAACTTATTTAATTAATTCTCAAATATCATCATTTCTGGTTTACAAATTTAGTTGTTTTCCTAACCTGGAGTAGACATTTCATAGAATAACTAAGCCTATATTTTTTGCATGATTTTAGCGTGTTGAGAAAAAAAAATCAATCGTCATCCATGGGTCATAATAAAACATATTCTTTCCTAATTTTTGAAAGGTTCTGGTATTAGTAGTCTTGTTTTAACCTTGAAGAGAAAGCTTGACACAATTTTTCATTCGATTAATCTTCAAAGGTATGAGATGCCTTATCTTGTCTTTTGATGTTGACAAACTTTCAAATGCCTATTTCATTAGATTAGCATTGAAATAGTAAGTTGAAAACAAACACAATAGAACATGCAACAAATAATAACCCTTGAAAAACCTAATGTAAAATACAAAGAATGCCAGTTTAATTTAGAAAATAAGCATTACATATACTTCAACTCTATGTCTTATTCTAGTGAAAACGTTAACCATAATAAAACCACATGCATCAATACCCACATGATTCTAATCCAACTCTCTAAGTTCACCAGTCAAACTAGAACAAAAATAGGGTAGTCCCAAACAACTCCTATTACTAATAAAATAGTTGAATTTCTGACTAGGTGGTGCATCACTAATTTATTGTCATTATGTTGACATGTCTCAGGAAAATGAATCAAAGAAAATGTGTGCAAAAACATTGAGGATGTTTAATTTTAAGCTAGGATAACAAAATATGAAGTTCCAATAAAATTCTTATCCCTCACAAACTTGTCATACCCTTCTTATTGGCATAGATATCTATAGTTCCATTTGTTTATAAAGTATAAGAAAAAGATTATATATATTGTGGGAAAATGTCAACCAAATACAGGGGTAGGTAAATGTTGCAAGACAATATATAGCAGGGGAAGGCATATATGTTTCCAGATATGTTTTTGAATGTTTCTTAATAGTTGTTTGATTTTTTTTAGAAATATACCCAAGGAGGGTAGATTAAAAATAATAGCTTTAACATGTTTCCCTGGCCCTATTTTAAGTTGGTTTTTTTTCAAACTCCATTTACCTCTTTTAGAACCATCTAGGTTGAGGTTTAAACCTTAGTAATGACAGGTTTTTGAGTTTTTCATATATTCTAGACAACTTGTTGAGATAGGTCAATGTTATTTGAAATCAATTAAACAAGTGATAATAGGTGGCCTAGAAGCTTGCAAGTTTTGCAGATAACATAGTGGTTTAGAAGTTCTTTAATTTTTTAATTTTCCTTTTTTTTTAATTTATAGTTTAGGTTAATAGGTAGCATTATAGTGAAATAGAAGCTATAAAAAAATATGCTAACAACCATTTAAGAAATTTTAAATCTAGATGTAGATAGTTGAGACTGCTAGATATACAACTAGAAATAGAGAATCAACATTCTAAGAAGATCAAGCTTAAACACTCTAAGAATGTGTGAAATTTCTACAAGGAGCACAAGAACATGAACAGTAATAGGAAAGACTCCCTTTTTGTGTAACATGTAAATAAATAAATAAAATACCTGAAAATATTCCTACAATTTTTTTTTATCTTGAGCTAGCTCAAAGACAAGTGGCATAAAAACATAGCTAGGCTTCCGTAATTGTGAAAAACATCAACTCTTAAAGTAGATTTATTTTGGCCTCCATTATGACCATATTTTTTAGTAGCACAAAAAAAATTATGTGGGTAGATGCTCAACACTCCCCTTGTGATTCTTCACATGGGTTAATTATCTCCCATGTATCTGTTAACTCTGGAAGTTGTATCAATAATTAATAGGTTGACCTTTTGGTGCAATGACAATTGTGGGGCCAACAATTGGTATCAAAGTTTAAAATGTGTTGGGTTTGAATTCCCTTGGGTAATGCTGAGGGGGGGTTATTTGTAGATGATATGTGCTTCCCTCGAGATTCGTGACATGGCTTAACAGTCTCTCGTGGATCCGTTAACTATGGCAGTTGTATCAAGCATTAATAGGTTGGCCTTTTGGTGCAACGATAACTTTGGGGCCAATAGATTACTAAGTCACTTTTTTCTATACTTAATATCACAATAGGAATGAAACCATTTTTCACCACTATCTCCATGTAGTGGATGTCAACTGATTGAAAATTTATCAGATTTGATTATAGAAGAATTTTGAAATGCCCTGTGTTCCTCTCTATTGAGGGGGGTTAACCACTAAATCTAGAAGTATGTGAATTGAGTGTCCAAGAAACAAGTTGATTTTAAAATTTCCATTAGTGTCTTGTCAATTGTGATTATTCTAGTAAGTGCAAAAACAAATGTTGTTTTCTCTTCGTTGATGATATCTATGGAATTGGTTTTGGTTGGAGGTGGAGAAAAGTCTAAAACATTGGACCAATTTTGCACTTGTCTCAACTTCAAATATTCCCATCAATTGCATCAACTTTTTATCATCTTATCAATGCAGTTTTACCAAATGAAAGTGTCAATGGAGGTCCCCTATTTTCATTTGTAAATGGAGTATGGGTAGATCAATCCATGAGATTGAAGCTCAATTACATAGATGTTGTGAATAATAAATATAGTGTTGAAGCTAGCTTGGTAGATTAAATCAATAAGGTATATATTTTACATTCATCCTCAATTATGTGCATTTCGTTGCCTTTGTTACATGTTTGATAATGAAGTGTGATAGTCCCAAAATTTATTTACATGGAAGGTATACTCAAGTGATTTTAGTTTACTTTGCAATTTGAATGTTTTTGAATCCACAATTCAATGGAAATTTATGTTACGATGAAGTGGCCTGAGTGCAATAGACCTTAGTGAATGTATATTACATAGTATGGTATGAGGGTAATGTGCAGATTATTTAATTAATACTCAAATATCACCATTTTTGGTTTACAAATTTAATGGTTTGCTTAACCTTGAGCAAATATTTCATAGAATAAATAAGCCTATATTTTTTGTATGATTTTAGGGTGTTGACAAGAAAAAATCAACCATCATCCATAGGCCATAATTAAACATACTACATACTAATTTTTGAAAGCTTCTAGTATTATTATTCTTATTTTACCCTTGAAGAGAAAGATTGAGAGAATTTTACATTTGAAATCAATCTTGGAAGGTAAGAGATGTTTTATATTTTCTTTTGATGTCAATGAACTTTCAAATGCATGTATCTTTAGATTAACATTGTAAAGGAACGTTGAAAACAAACAAAGCAAAAGTGATGAGGGCGCGGCCTGAGACTTAGATAATAACCCACAAACAAGAGAATAATTTTATTATTCAGAAAATGGAACTTCTTACATGCAGAGGATCTCAAATCCCCAAGTTCTACAACACATGCAAGTTGCAGAAAGTTATAGAATCACCCTTTCGCAATATGCGAGCTTGTCCCCAAAAAGTTACCAAAAAATTAGAAACCCGCCCATAAATAGAGCTCCTCTTTAGTTTGGAGCCAAAATAACATTCAAAGTTGAGTTTAGGTGGTTTGGCGCCAAAAAATTACAACTTGAAGTTCAAATTTCAAAAGAACATTTGCAATTGTATCTTCTAGAAAGTGTGCCAACTTTCTGGGGCCATAACTTTTGATCTGAGACTCTGATTTGTGAATTGTTTGAACAGTTGGAAAGGTCGCGAAGTCAATAGTGCACTTGAAATCTACTATGCAGATTTCGGCAAGTTTTGGGGCCTATCCGAGAACTCTAAGTGCCTCAAATCTAACTTGGAATATTTTTAGGTGCAAATCTGGGAAACTAAAACTGCAATATCTTTCAACCCAGGAAGTGAAAATAAAAACCGTAAATTGAGAATTTCATTATGACGAAAAGGGTATCCAAAAATGTAAAAACATCTAAAAACTGAGAAACTTGAAATTTAACTATTTTTGGGTGATGCAAGATTGCCCTTACACCACTGGATGCTCTTGTATCAGACACCCAGGGTAATTTGAGAAGTGTTCCGTCATGTCTCAGATGGTTGAGGAAAACCCAACCAGTCAATCGCTGCCTTAGATAGCTAGGATGAATCTTCCACAGGCCTTCCTCTCCATTTCACCAGATATTCTTCATACTGCCTATTTATGGTAATCCTTCCCACACGACTATCCATGATTTCTTCAATCTCCTCCTTTTCTGAAGTAGGTGCTGGAATCCCACACTGTTCCATCGCTGGTACTTCCTCTACGCCACCTTCATGATACTCCGTCAAATCTAAAATGTTGAACACAGAGGAAATGTTGATTCCATCAGGCAACTCTACCTCATATGCATTCCCTGAATCATGCTTCTTCAAAATCTTACAGAGACTGAACTTCTTCATCTTCAATTTTTTATATGTCCCCAATGGAAACCTTTCTTTCCTCAAGTGGACCATCACTTCATCACCAATCTGAAACTCCTTATACCTCCTCTTCTGAACTGCCTTAGCCTTATACTGCATATTCATCTTGTTAATATGTTCTCTTACCTTCTCATGTATATCCTTGATGTGTTCTGCAAAATCTTCAGTTTCAGTACTTATTTTCTTCTCTTGGTCCATCTTCCTCAATTCTGGAGCTGTTCTGGGGCTACCTCCATACATAATCTGGAATGGTGATCTACCAGTGCTTCTGTTGACAGAATTGTTGTATGAAAATTCTTCCTGGGGTAAGATCAAGTCCCATCCCTTGGGTTTATCTCCTACCAAACATCTCAGTAGGTTACCCAGACTCCTGTTAACAACCTCTGTCTACCCATTTGTTTGTGGATGGTGTGCAAAACTAAACTTCAACTCTGTATTCAGCTTCTTCCACAAGGTCCTCCAAAAGTACCCCACAAATTTGGTGTCACGATCTGAAACAATACTCTTTGGCAGACCATGTAGCGTCACCACTTCTTTGAATAACAAGTCAGCAATGTGGACTGCATCATGGGTCTTCTAACATTGAATGAAATGTGCCATCTTCGAAAACCTATCAACCACCACAAAGACTAAATAATTCCCTCGTTATGTCCTTGGCAAACCAAGAACAAGGTCCATACTTATATCCTCCCATGGCCTCTCTGGTACAGGTAAAGGCTGATATAAGCCTGTATTCTAGCTCACTCCTTTAGCCATCTGACATACCCTACAGCTTCAAGTACAAACTTTTTCACATCCTGTGACAACTGAGGCCAATAATAATGCTCACTGATAATGGCAATGGTCTTATCGCAACCAAAATGTCCTGCCATTCCTCCACTATTCTTCTCTTTTATCAGGTTCTCCCTCATAGAACTCCTTGGGATACACAATTGACTTCCCTTAAATAACATGCCATCCTGGATTATGAGATCTAGCCACCTTGTTCTATCCACTGTAATAGGTTCCTTGCAAGCTTTTCAAGCCTTTGCAAAATCAGGTCTTCTACGTATAGTGTCTTAAGTTCATTGAACCCAACCACTTCAATCTACATCTTTGTCATCCATGTATGTCTCCTACTTAAGGCATCTGCAACCCTATTTGACTTCCCACTCCTATGTTTCAAAACAAAGGTATAACTCTGCAAAAACTCTACCCATTTCATATGCCTCTAATTTAATTTTCCCTGACTATTTAGGTACTGCAAGGCCTAATGATCGCGATATAGAAAAATTCCTTCGGCAACAAATAATGTCCACTTTAATGCTTGAACTATTGCATAAAATTTCCTGATCATATACAAATACTTTCTCTTGGATCATTTAACTTTTCACCAAATAGGCAATGGGCTTATCTTCTTGGCTCAACACCGCTCCAATGGAACAACCACTCGCATCACAATCCACCAAACACCTTGTTGAAACTGAGGGCTAAAATAGGTTGCTCACACTTCAACAGTTCAAAACCTTTGCTGCTCCAGTGCTCCACTTGAATTCTTTTCTATCCCCTCTCATTGTTTCAGTCAGGGGTCCACAAATACTACTAAAGTTTCTAATGAAATTTCTATAAAACTAGCCAAACCATGGAAAGATCTCACCTCGGTAGCAGTTCTTGGGGTAGGCCATTCCATAATAGCCTTCACCTTCTCTAGGTCCATCTTGAGACCTTTTGTCGAACAAACCCCAAGTACACTAACTCCCTCTTCACAAACTGCACTTCTTCAGATTAATCAATAGTTTCTCTTCTCTTAACTTCTCAAAGGCTCTCCAATATGCATCAGATGCTCATCCAATGTCTTACTGAAAATCAAAATATCATCTAAATACACAAACAAAACTTCCCAGAAATTCTTTTAGTACCTCGTTCATGAGCCGCATGAATGTTCTGTGCAGTTAGCCAAAAGGCATGACTAACCACTTGTACAGGCCCTCTTTGGTCTTGAAGGCAGCCTTCCATTCATCTCCCTCTCGAATCCAAATCTGGTGATATCCACTCTTCGATCAATCTTTGTGAAGTACTGAGCTCCACTCAAACAACATTAGGTCATCCATCCTCAAGGGAAATCAGATTGATTGTTATCTTGTTTATGGCTCGGGAATTTTCACACATCCTCCACTCCCCATCCTTCTTTGGTGCTAGTACTTAAGTACTGTACAGGACTCAAACTCTCCTGTATCAAACCCTTTTCTCAACAACTCTTGAACTTATCTGTTCAACTCCTCATTTTCTGCTTGGAGTCATTCTATGAGCTACCTTATTTGGCAAACTGGCTCCAAGAATCAAGTCAATCTGATGACTGATCTTCCTTATTGGTGGTAAACCCTCAAGTACATTATCAGAAACAATATCCTGAAACTCATCCAACATCCCAGAAACTTCTTCTGGAACCTTCTCACTATCCTCCTTACTCACTCTAGGAATCAATGCATAACACACATGCTCATGCTTCATACCTACTAAAAATTTTCTTCCATCTACATAACAAATTCTAGCACTACTACATACCTTTCTTCGGGCCTCCTTCGTGGGTTTCAACTTATGATGAACCCCATCCTTTGTCAAGGAATAAGTGCTTTGCATGGCCATCATGTATAACTCTCCCATCGAATCGCCACGGCCTCCCCAACAACATGTGACATGCATCCATGGGGATGATATCACAGAGTACCTCATCATGGTAGCTCCCCGATCTGAACTTTACTAGGCACTGCTCGTTGACCAAAACTTTGTGGTTTTTCTACAGAAATCGATACTTGATGTGGGCATTTCCCTACCAACTTTGTGACCATCTCTTCTAACACCAAATTATCGTCCCACAATAATGACATCACAACATTTTCCTTCACACTGCACCTTGTGCGTAAACAGATTCTTCGCTTGTTCTAGTTCCTTTCCTCAACCAGGCTCTCCTAATCACTAGGGCTTCTCCCTTTCAAGATCATCTGAATGTTTATTGGGCCTCCTCATCTCGCACAAGAACCCTTCCATGGCCTTCCCGCCTTTTGTCTGCCTCTTCCTTGGTGTTGTGGACATTCATAGGCTTGATGCCCTTCACCACATTGGAAACATGTTCCTTTGAAACCACCTCTTCTAGATCCTTGTCCATATCTCCCTCGTCCTCTACCTCTTTGATCACCACTGTTTTGATCATGAGGGCGGTAGAAGTTGTCATTCCTTTGGCTTTGGCTGGTACCCATATCTTCACTTTTCTTTTCATCATTATTTCTGCTTCCTAAAGGTCTTCCACTGCCCCTTCCACTTTGACCTCCTCGTCCTTTTTACTTGCCATCAAATCTTTTGTTCAGCTTCTCTTCCACCTTCAGAGCAAACTGATATACATCCTCAATGGTGGTCATTCTAACTAGGCTTAACTCCTCCTGAATGCTTGGTTGTAACCCATTAAGATATTGGTGTACCTTCTCCTTATTGGCCTCTGTGTGGCCCGTTCTGATGATTATCTTGTGAAAATATTCATTATATTCTTTCACAGATCTGCTTCCTTGTTTCAACCCTTGCAATTTTTTCAACGAATCTAACTCGTAGTCCACTGGTATGAACTGCTTCTTTAGTTTCTCTACCATGCGACCCCATCTGGTGATATTTCCTTTTCCTCTTCGATTTCTTTCTAACTGGACCTCTTTCCACCAAATAATGGCATGGCCCTTCAGCTTCATTTTCACAAACTTAACCTAATCTGGGTCCTCTATTTCCTCATACTCAAAATATTCTTCTAGCTTGTTGATCCAGTCGATCAACTCTTCCGGGTTCAGACTTCTGGAATAACTGGAGACTTCTGCTCTGGGTCTTTTCCCGATCTTCGAAATGGCCCTTATTAGCCGCATTTGGTCTTGATCAATTGCTTCTTCTTCCTCTTCTACATTTGAACCTTCTTCCTCTCCTTCATCCTCACTTTCCTCCCTCAAGTTTAACCCCCTTCTCAACTGCTCTTGTAATGCGTCAATCTGTCTCTGGAGGGATGCCAGTGCATCTCTTCCACCAGCATTTCTGCCGCCTCATCCACCTCTAGCACCACCATGCCTACCAGGCATCACTCTTGGAGGCATCTTTCTTGACCTCGACCCACAACCACGGTCTTGGTGCGAACTGCCTCACGATCGGTGGTCTGTCCACACGCTCAAGAAAACCCGCTCTAATACCACTTGATGAGGGTACAGCCTGATACTTAGAAAATAACCCACAAACAAGAGAATAATTTGATTATTCAGAAAATGGAGCTTATTACATGTAGAAGATCTCAAATCCCCAAGTTCTACAACATATGCAAGTTATAGAAAGCTACAAAATCACCCTTTCGCAATATGCGAGTTTGTCTCCAAAAAGTTACCCAAAAATTAGAAACCTGCCCATAAATAGAGCTCCTCTTTAGTTTGGAGCCAAAACAACATTCAAATTTGATTTTAGGCAGTTTGGCGCCGAAAAATTACAACTTGAAGTTCAAATTTCAAAAAAACATTTGCAATTGTATCTTCTAGAAAATACGTCAACTTTCCGGGGCCATAACTTTTGATCCGGGACTCCGATTCGGGAACTGTTTGAACCGTTGGAAAGGTTTCGAAGTGAATAACGCGTTTGAAATATGCTATGCCAATTTTGGCAAGTTTCAGGGTCGATCCAGAAGCTCTAAGTGCCTCAAATCTAACTTGGAAGATTTTTAGGTGTAAATCTGGGAAACTAAAACTGCAATATCTTTCAACCCAGGAAGAGAAAATAAAAGCTGTAAATTGGGAATTTCATTATGATGAAAAGGGTATCCAAAAATGTAAAAACGTCTAAAAACTACTCTTTCTTTATATAGGAAGGATATGGCAGGCACGTAGTTGAAAATATTTGGCCAATAAAAAAAAATTTGTAAAAATGTGGACATATATTAGATGATTATTTATATGGTTCCAATTCTGAGGTCTTGTTGTTGTCTGATGGTGTGGCTTCATAGAATAGAGTTGTCTTTCTCAACTCATGTAAGACTGTCCTGATACTACTTTGTATGTTTAGAGTTAGCTACGATTTGGAAGTATACTCTGTCTGTTTTGTCTGCAGAACATTGGAGTTGGAGGGATCAGTGCCATGTTTATCACGAAGCTCAGTGTCCTCAATACTAATTTGTCTATTTTCTGTACATGTTATGAATAATGTGGTCACTGAGTTAGCTATTTTTTGGAAGAACATCGAGGTTGAGGGAATAATGTAGTCAGCATTTGTGCTTGATTTCTGGCACGTGATTCACTCTAGTATTCATGTAATACAAGTACTGGATAATCATCGCATAGGTTTAGAGGCATCTTTACGCAACCATTTCACTATTTATTGAGAGTCCCTCAACTGCTTCACTCGTCCAGCACTAGTAATTTGCAATTGCCATAAAATTCACCTTGCAGTTTGAAGCCAAGAAAATATGGTTGGTTATTGGCTTTCCCTTCTCTGTAAAGAACTGTTGGTTATTGGTTTAGGTGTTCTTGTCATTTTTTGTTTTCTTTTACACTGAATCCTTCTCTCTTTCAGGCAGTCTCCTTTTACAACGTGGAGGGCCCGTGGGGTGGTGCAAGTGGAACTAGCTAGACAGATGGTACATACTCCAGTATCAAGAGGATCATAGTAACACATAAAGCTATTATCAATGCCATTCAAGTCGAATATCGTCTCAAAGGTGAAAGCCAGAATTATGTTATTTCCGCACCTCAGCATGGAGGCACTGGAGGCACCCAAGGCAATCCCACTCCGGTATTTAATACTTAAGAAATCTTAAGTTAATTGAATATTTTAAATTTAGTAACTTTTATTATGAAATGATTATATTATTTTCATTGTAATTTTGAAATTATTTCTTTTTCAAAATTTACGGATACTTTTAATACTAGATATTCTATTATATATTTATTGTTTTAGTTTGAGATTCAAGCAAGTATGCATATTATATTTTAATTGTGATTTATATTACAGATTAATTTTCACGAAGATGAATACTTGACAAAAATTGAAGGATATGTTGGGAGTTCTAAGGCTTCTGAAAATTTTACTGTAATCACATCTTTGATATTCACAACCAACAAGAACAAATACGGTCCTTTTGGAACTGAATTTGGAAATTATTTTAAATTGACTGGGAAGGGAAAAATTATTGGCTTCTATGGAATTGCTGGATATTACCTCATTCACCTCGGCATTTATACACATCAGCCCTAAACTAGTCATATTTATGTGGTGCGATATTCTCTTAGCAAATAAAACAAGTGTCCTCGATTTTGTGGACAATTTCATGGTGTGAATATTATGTTAGCACACAAACCTATCCTACTAAATAAAATATGTTGCCCCCTATTTTACGGTTCTTTTCATCTCATCTATGTAATCTCTCTTATTTTGAAGCCACTAATATTATGTTTACATATATATGGCTTGATGCCTTTCCATACATATAAATTGCATCAGTCCCCTCTTGCCCTTCAGACTCAATGGTGCTTTCACCTTATCTATGTGTTCTTTTTATTTGCAATAAACATCTATGGATTTATGTATGGTTAGATGCTTCGCTATAGATTGTCATGTATTTGATATTATAGACAATTTATTCGTGATACTCTATTAATAAAAATATTTACATTTAATTATGATTTTATATGTATTAACAAAGTCGTGTCACCAAAAGCTTATGACGTGCACCAAATTTTCAGATCATATTTAATTTTGTATGAATATTAATGTCCATCAAAGGACTAGTGGGGATTGGAAATCGTGCAATTTAAGAAGAAAATTTGAGCAAAAAAGAACATCCCTAAAAATGCATAATCCAATATAATCCTAAAGGAGGAAACAATAGCTGGAAAACAATAATCCAATGAAATCAACAATAATCACCCAATGTCATGAACCCTAATAGTGTAGAGAAATGATTATATAACACTCTAAGTCATAAGGAATTGTCTGATAGGCATGATGTCATGTGCACCACTTTGTCTGTGAGATATTTTTTTGTCTCCTACTCGAGTATACAAGTGAACCACATGGCAGCTTCCTAATAATGATGTGAGAGGGTTGGAAGATGGAAGCAACATTTAAGAGGCATAAATTATCTACGAGGTTCAAACTCAAGATAATTTATCAAAAGCATGAATGAGTAACTATTCAAATATGAAATGTCAAGCTATAGGTTATAAGAATGACATTTCTTTAATTTTATCTCCTATAAAATCTTGGCTACTAGGGAGACTTGGGGATGCAATATGATGATATAACACATATTTTCACTCGAACCAAATTGTGTTTAGAAAGGTTTGAGTTTTAAGTAATCTCTAAGGGTTAAAAATTGGTGTCTTCCTTCAACCTCTAAATGTTACTAATTTCTACGTAAGAAGTGTTATGATTCAATTTTTTCATTGGAAAAAGGCATAAATTCAGGGTTATAAACATATTCTCTATTTTACAGAAGCTTAAATGAGGTAACTAAGATAAAGGTATATTTGTAAGAACTGATATTATGCACTTGAAATTTTGAGTACTTACTCTCTGGGCTATAGATGAATTTGTTTTGTTGCAACTCAAAATAACTATAGATGATCCCATCGAATTCAATTCAAAATGTTAATACTTGTTAGTTCCTACTAGGAACTATTGCCAAGCCTTAAAACGGTTAACCATGATTAAACCATTCTACATTGGTCAATCATAATTTAGATGTGTTAAGGTTTTATGGAGTAGTGATTAATCCAGGGATACAAATGTGCTCACTAGATGATTGTTCTAAAATCTGGTTGCCTATTATTGGCCTCAATCAATGGTTATTTCATGTCAGTTTATGGTTCTAGTTTCATGAGGTAAGAGAGTGCATGAAATTTGAAAGAGGCTCTATAGACTATCAGATGGCTCAAGAAGTTGGCGATTAGGGTAAATTCATTGCATGCATAGAGAAAGATACAGAGACACATTACACTTACCTAGAATTTGCATTTGAAATCTCTTTTTTATTTTATTTGTTGGCTTCCTTCTGCTTCATTTTGTACTTTGATAATAATTCTTCTTCTGTTACTGTCTAAATTACTATGTAATGCAAACATGCTTTCTATTTATAGTATTGGGAAGAACAAGCATCAATTCATAGTCAAACAAAGTTCTCACTTGAGTTTTCAAAGGAAGTGTAAGCGGTAGAATGGGGAAAACAAGTTAAACAATGCATCTACGCTTCTAAATAGGACATTGCATCTAAGATTAAGAAATTTAAACTAATTTAAACTACAAATCTACAAAAATCTATCCTATTGCTCTCTAACTCTAAAGATTTCTCTAATCTACTTAGCTCTCAGATTTGTAAGCTAATTAAACTATTGAAATGACACTTAGAGAATGAGAAATGAACTAATTCTATTCCTATGTGATTAAATATGCAAATCTATTGTAATGGCAGCCATGACTACAAATGCTGGATGCTTGATTGTTGCTTGATGGATGCTGGATGAATGCTTGAATGCTTGATTGCTTGGATGCTTGAATGCTTTGGAAACCTACAGAGTAAGATTGCATAAGTTGGGATCCATTTCATGTATCCCAAGAGTTGTATTTATAGCTTTCATGGCAACACATTTGCATAGAGATACGGGATAAGAGGCTGAGATTCAATATGGAGGATTGAATGGCATAAGATGAGAAGATGGAGCTGATCATGGAGGATTGTTTCTCCCCATGAAAACACCAGGCAAGATGAGAGGGAAGGTGGGTGGAAGGTTGTTGAGAGAATTTCCTGCAGGTTTGTCCCTGAAGCTTTTACCGTGAATGGCAGTGCCATTAATTAAATTTTTGAAAATTTAATTTTATTGGTGAGTGAATAGTGGTAAAATTTGTGCATAAATTTAAATAATATTTAATTTATTTAAATTTAGCAAAAAAAAAAAAGAGGATTGAATAATTTAATAAATCAAACCATAGGGTTTGTTTATTAAATTAAAAGGAAAAATGATAATTAAATAAAAGATTTTTAGAATTATATTTATTTAATTAAGAAGAAATGTGATGAGGTAATTAAATAACACAAATTATTTAAGTTGTGTATTTAATTTATGATATAAAATATAAAAGAAGTAATAATGATAATAATTAAATAAAACAAAGTTTTTAATTTCGTTTATTTAATTAAGAGAGAAATAATATGATGAAAATAATAATAATTAAGTAAAACAAAGTTTTTAATTTTATTTATTTAATTAGGAGAGAAATAGAAGAATTAATAATGAACCTAATATAAATAAATATTTCTATTTATTTACTAAGTAGATGAATTTAAGATTATTTAATCAAATAAGTCATATTTAATTAATTAGATTCTCCAGACCATTTTTAGGTGTCTACATTTTTCCCCTCTTTGAAGTGATGCATTTACACATTGCTTCAAAGAATGATTTTGCCTCAGCTGAGATTGACGAAAAGTTTAAAATATGCCCCAGATTTGCTCTGTGAAATGAATATATATATGCCTCGGGAGATAAATTGATGAATTTTGAATTTTTTATGATTTTTCAAGAATTTTGAATTTTTCTGATGATTTGATGATGAATTGGTGAAGAAACAATTTATCTCCTGACAAAATTGTCCAAAAATGCACCTGTGATAGACAAGAATTAATTCCTCAGAAGGAAAAATAAATAAATCCCCTAAAAATCCCCCAAAAATAGCCTATAAATACTCAAAAGGTCATTATCAAAAGTCATTTGTGCATTTGACTTTGACAATCTTGTGATAGAGACCTTCAGAGTGCTAGAACTGCAGGATGCTGATCCCCTACCACACCCACCGACTCAAGAGTGTGCGTCGTCACCAACATCCGGCCGACTATGGACCTCCGGTATGTACCCCAAATCCTCCTCGTGATTCGCGCCCATTCTTTTTGTCTTTTTGCATGTGTTTTTAGTGTTTTAGCGCGCGGTGGACGCGGTTTAGCGCGTCCGTGATCTGTTGTATTGCGCCATAGTTTTAGCGTGCCAATCAAATTTTGTAGCTCGTTAGTAGGATTTTATAGCGCGCCAGTATTTTTAGTGCGTTAAGTTGATTTTGTAGCACTTTAGGTTGATTTTGTAGCGCTTGGAGGTATAGATTGATGAAAAATTGTGCACTTTGCTTTTTTATTGATTTGTTGTTGATTCCATTTATTTTAGTTTGATTTTGACTAAAATTTATGGTAAACGATCTCATGATGAGCGAGATCTATTGATTGATAATAATTACCCTCATGATAGGTGAGGAATAATTAAACTTTCTGAAGGATTGAACCCGATTGATAGATGAGAGTTCCTTGATAATTTGATAGTTTGATAGGTAAAGCATAATTTTTGAAAATTTGATGATCTCCTGATGTTTGATATTTTGATTAAAATGTTCTGTTTGTATGATAACAGGAGCATTTAGATGTTATCTAGGTGCGAGAGTAGTTCCCCTGGCCTCTTGATATGATACCGCGACTTTCACCAGATGAGAGACAACATATTACTGATTGCGGTTTAGCGACTTTACTTGATATGCCCCATATTAGACTTAATAGGGGTCTATTGATAGCCTTAGCGGAGCGGTGGCATAGTGACCACAACACCTTCCACTTACCTACTGGTGAGATGACTGTGACACTGGAGGATGTATGGCGTATTCTTCGCATTCCTTTTGTCGGAGATATTGTAGTGCATGATTCAGAGGAGGTTGGTGGGGTAGAGGCTATGCAGAGAGTCTTTCAAGATCCCCACGTTGCGGGAGAGTGGATTCCATGGATAGATATTTATGAGTCATATGCTCCACTTCCTTCAATTTTGGCTGGCTTTATTGGTGGATTCCTTTGTCCTGATAAGAGGTCAAAGGGTCTATCTCTTGGATGGGGTCGGGTGTTAGAGGGTCTGGTGGCCCATAGGATGAGATATGCTTGGGGCATGTGTATGCTTGCCCAGTTATATCATGATTTACACTGGATTGTGTACCTTGGCGGCAGTATTTTATCAGTAGGGGCTACACTTCTTCAGGTATGGGCATGGGAGCATATTGCTGTTACGCGTCCCGTGCCAGTGTTAGCCAGACCAACGACAAGGCCTTATGTGTTTCGATATAGAGGCATGCCTACCTAGCATATGATGGGTAAGCTTGATTATTGGAGGCGGATCATTGATGATGTGGAGATAGTGACCTAGCGTCCCTATTTAGACTATGATGACTGGGACGATGATGATATTGAGTTGGGGTTCTTGTCCGATTCGATGTATTTGATCGGGAAGAGCCCCAGGGTCTTGGAGCGATTCCTGTTTCGTCACATCTATAGACAGTATGGTATTATGCAATGTATGCCACAGGGAGCGGCACATTATGGACGACGTCAGATAGATGTCAGTGATTGGGGTCCCAGTATGCCTTACGGGGCACTTTTTGAGGGTTACCGTGCTCTGCAGCCATCAGCCTGGGATATCCAACGGGACATTGTCGAGGCACCTATTACTCCTGAGTACGGAGAGTATTTGGCTCTACACCCTCCACGCATTACTATTCCGGATGAGCCAGTACCAGCACTGGTAGTAGTACCAGTAGGGGGTGTTCAGGTTGGTTAGAGACGGGGGAGAGATGATGACAGTGAGAGCAGCGAGGAGAGCAGTGATGATGATGGCGGAGATGGGGGGAGACCGAGCGTAGCGAGTACTTCAGAGCCATTTTCTAGTGCACCTCGTAAGAGGCAGGCTGTTGCTTCCTCGTCGACAGATCGATCAGAGGTCGCGAGCTTATAGGTGCAGGTGTAGACTTTGCAGGGACAACTAGCACAGGTGCAAGGATTATTAGCACAGACGCAGGCTCAGATGTAGGCACAGCTAGCTACTGCACAGACGTAGATTACCTCTCTGATTGGTGAGAGAGATGAGGCCTTACAGGTAGCAGCGACAACACAGGCTCAGTTGACAGGTGTATGAGCACAATTGACCACTACCCAGGCACAGGTCACAGCCTTGACTGCCGAGCGAGACACTATCAGACAGGTAGCAGAGACCGCATAGGATACTGCAGAGAGACTGCAGAGAGTGGAAGATGGGACATCTATGACAGATTATATGAGAGAGGCTATGCGAGTAGGTGTTGAGATTGAGTTCTACAGGAGCCACTATCATGAGTTTTTCTCCCCATAGTAGAGAGTCAGTTATGCTCAGTCTCGCTTAGAGAGGACTCATTCGAGGACAGTGAGTAGAGGCGTGACACAGCCTCTCCTAAGGGATCCGAGAGATCCGAGAGATCCCAGGACATCTGGTGGTGGTCCTGATACTGGTGCGAGACCTAATCCTTCTGGTGCGAGTACTACTTGATATCAGTTGTGTACCCTTTGGGAGATATATACAGCCATTTTTGACATGATGTTATTTTTATCCTTTTCAGACTTCATTGTATACTTGACACTTGATGAGATATATATGTGCAGCGGTTTGATTGATTTATGATATGTTTTACATGATTTATGTGATGTATGCATTGCTCTTATGATGTGTTCTACATGATTGATGTGATGGATGCATTTTAGTTTCTATGTTTTATGATTTATTTTACTAGCTTGTATGGATGCATTAATTATGATGTGATATGATATTGATGATGTATTTATTTTCTTAATGAGATGCAATAAAATGTGATGTAAATGAATGATGAATGAAATGAAATGTAAATGAATGATATACGGATGAAATGTAATGTAAATGAAATGATATGGAATATGAAATGTGAATGAAATGATATGTGATGACTGAATATGTAATTGATATATGAATGAACTGTAATGATGTATAATGAAAATGTAATGATGTATGATATAAATGTAATGATGTATGATGAAAATGTAATGAATGATGTATATAAATAAATGATGTATGGATGAAAATGTGATGTAATGAGATGTAAATGAATGATATATGTGGATGAGAATGTGATGTAATGAGATGTAAATGAATGATATATGTGGATGAAAATTTGATGTAATGAGATGTAAATGAATGATATGTGTGGATGATAATGTGATGTAATGAGATGTAAATGAATGATATGTGTGGATGAAAATGTGATGTAATGAGATGTAAATGAATGATATGTGTGGATGAAAATGTGATGAAATGAAACGTAAACGAATGATATGTGTGGATGAAAATCTGATGTAATGAGATGTAAATGAATGATGTAACATAATGTGTATATGATGTCACGAAATGAGATGTTTATTGTGAAATTTATGATGAGATGAAGAAATGATGTTATATGCATGCTATTATGAAAATTGTATGTGTCAAGTATACTCAATCTTTTAATAAGAAAAGATAACATAATTTGCAAATGAATCTTTGTAACTTGTGCAACCAGTACTCTGCATATGTATGATTATGAATGCAATCTATGTTTACCATGCAAACCTATTTTATCAATGCAAACCTAAGTGTCATTTCAATAATCTTTTTATTTTGCTTGGTATCCTCACTGAGCTTTTAAAATGTTGAAAGTGAATACAAGCATCAATGATATGAGATAGACCAATGATGACCTGAGTATTTCTTTCATGATATTTGATATTGCAAGCTAACACAAGCATCAAGGTATGAGATAAAACAATGATGACCTGAGCATTTCTTGCGTAAACAAACAAGAATTAATCATGTTCTTAAGTGAATCAGAATTTCATCCATGATACTTTGTAGAGCACTTCCCGCGACAATTCACAAAATAATAATGACTAACTCACAAACAAAAAACAAAGAAAAGGTATCATTCTCCTTCCTTGCTTCTCTAGTTCAATACATCATCGAGTAGCTCCAAAGAAATGATAAGCAGATAATAAAATAACAAGCACAACACTTCAAATTATACTTAATGTATTTTCAAATCATTATTCAGATTATATCATCAGTGTTGTGTGCTAACGTTTGCATGATATTCTCAGATGTTTGACCAAATGATGTAACCTAAAGACCTATCCTAGGGGTCTCGGGGACTGATCAAAGATTAGTCTTGCCTACGTTATACACGCAGAGACCACGTAGTTCGACTGACACAAACTCTACTTTCAATTGATGTAGACTCTATTTTTGTGTTTTCAATTTTTTGATGTTTTTGGATTTTTGATTTTTTGATGTTTTTGGACTTTTTATTTTCCAATGTTTTTTGGATTTTTGATTTTCTGATGTTTTTTGGATTTTTGATTTTTCGATGTTTTTTTTTTGGATTTTTTCAAATATCGTGACCTGGTGTTGTCATGTTTGACTTCCTTTCCATTTAAGCTGAAATTCCATTGTACCAAATAACACTAGGATGTTGCCCCCAAGCTAGGGTAAAATATGATATCCTTGCTATGATATGGATAGTGATAGTGATTATCTCAAATGATAGATGGAAATGATATGGAAGGAAACAATCGTAACAAAACTATACCTAAATAGATAGAAGAGCTTGGTGAAAATCACAAGTAGCGCCTGTTTGCCAGGTTTTCATCACTTGTTTTTATTTCTTTTTATTTGTATTTTTAATTTTTAATTTTTTTTATCATCATGACACCTGTTTGCCAGGTTTTCATCAAGACAACTTTATTGACCGTGCACTAGGTATCCTCATGTGTAGAATCGCCTGAGATGAATGTTGTTCATGGGTTCCTCCAACATGTCTCCTTCTGGTGTAGACAGCCAGTATGCTCCTGATCCATAGACTGATATGATAACATAAGGTCCTATCCAGTTAGGTTCAAACTTTCCCTTCTTTTCTCTGTCTTCTTGATTTCTAGGGTTTTCCCATAGGACCAAGTCTCCAATCTGGAAGACTCTAGGCTTAACCCTCTGATTATAGTTCTTAGACATCCTTTGTTGATAGGCTATCAAATGATTGACAACTTGTTGTCGACGTTCATCAAGTAGCTCTAATTCTTGAAGTCTAGAGGTCCTATAATCCTCATCTAAAATGAGTCCCTTTAGTGAAACTTGGAGGGATGGAATTTCTACCTTGATAGGTAATATTGCTTCTGATCCATAAACAAGAGAATATGGCGTAGCTCCTGTTGGTGTTCTAATGGTAGTCCTATAAGCCCAAAGAGCAGGGTTAAGCTGAATGTGCCAATCACGCCCTACCTCATTTACAGTCTTCTTGAGAATCTTTAGGATTGTTTTTTTGGAAGCTTCTGCCTATCCATTACCTTGGGGGTAATACGGGGTTGAAAAACGATGTTTGATATGGAATTTTTCACATAGCTCTTGGACATCTTGGTTTTTGAAAGGTCTGCCATTATCGGTAATGATCGACTGGGGTATCCCATATCTACAAATGAGATAATTAAGTATGAAAGATGATATTTTCTTCCTAATGATTGTGGTTAAGGGAACTGCCTCCACCCATTTTGTAAAATATTCGGTTGCTGTGATAATGAACTTGTGTCCATTAGATGAAGATGGGTTAATTTTCCCTACCAGGTCTAATCCCCACTGACAGAAAGGCCATGTAGTTGCAAATGGATGTAGCTCCTGTGCTGGTGCATGTATAAGATTACCATGGATCTGGCATTTTGGACATCTCTTGACAAACTGATAAGATTCTTGCTCCATGTGTGGCCAGTAATACCCCAAACGAAGGAGTTTCTTGGCTAAAGATAATCCACTTGAATGTGTACCACAAATTCCTTCATGGACCTCATGTAAAGTGGAAGCGGATTCGTTATGTTCTAAACAATGCAAAAGAGTACCATCTAGGCCTCGCCAGTAAAAGGTGTCAGCAATAATGGTATGTTTGGAAGATTGGCGTATGAAGTTGTGCTTTTGGTTGCGAGAAAGATCTGGCAATAAGATATTATTGTTTAGATAAGTATAAATGTCTCCATAAATGGAAGATTGGGCACTATCCAAAAGGCTTATGGTTTGGGATTTGGGATTTGCGTATGCAGGATTTGATACTTGTTCTACAATAAATCGATAATGATCTTGCGTTTCAATCATTTGTAGAAGAGATGCTATTGTGGCCATGGCATCTACTGCTTTGTTCTCTGATCTTGGTATCTGCTCAAATTTGATTTCTATGAAGTATTTTCTTAGATCATCTACTAGTCTCTTGTATAAAATCAGTGTGTCATCCTTAGTCTGGTAATCATTGTTGACCTGATAGATGATTAACTGGGAGTCTCCATACACTTGTAGATCTGTGATTTTCCAGTCAATAGCCACTTTAATTCCAAGGATCAAAGCTTCATATTTTGCCACATTGTTAGGGCAATGGAAGGTAAGCCTGTAAGATCGTGGAATTGTGTGCCCAAGAGGTGTAACAAATAAAATTCTTGCCCCCGATCCATGTTGTGTGTAGGATCCATCGAAGTAGAGTTGCCATGGTTGTGTTGTAATGTTGAGGATATCCGCATCAGGAAATTCCATGGTCATAGGTTGATGGTCTGATAATGAAGCTTCTGCTAATTGGTCGGTGATGACTTGTCCTTTGATAGCTCGCCTTTCAACATACTGAATGTCAAACTCACTGAGGAGCATGACCCACTTTGCAAACCTTCCTGTTAAAGCTGCCTTGCTTAGTAAATACTTGAGAGGATCAATTTTTACAACGAGCTTGACAGTGTGAGTGAGCATATAGTGTCACAAATTTTGTGTTGCAAATACTACTGCTAAGCATGATTTTTCAATGAAGGTGTAGTTTACTTCATGTCCATTGAGTGTCCTACTGATATAGTATATAGCCTTTTCCTTTCCTTCTTTATCCTCTTGTGCTAGCAAGGCTCCTAAAGAAATATATGTTGTTGCGACATATAGCAACAATGGCTTGTCTTCACTGGGTGGCACCAAGATTGGTGGTTTCATCAAATAATGCTTGATTTGATTGAAAGTACTCTCACACTGTTCATCCCATTTAAAAGGCACATTTTTATGCAAAAGATAGTTGAATGGATGACACCGATCTGCTAGTTGAGAGATGAATCTTCTGATGGACTGTAGTCGGCCTTGTAGAGATCTTAATGTACTGATATTCTTAGGAGGTGGCATTTCCATGATGGCTTTGACTTTTGTTGGATCTACTTCGATTCCATTTGTAGAAACTATGTATCCAAGGAGTTTTGCTGATGTTACTCCAAAGGCACATTTCTTAGGATTCAATCTGACTTTGAATTTTTCCAACCTGTCAAATATTTTGGCCAATATCTCTAGATGTCCTTCCCTAGTGTGAGACTTGGCTAAGATGTCGTCCACATAGTCATCCATGAAGTTGTGCATCATGTCATGGAAGATTGTTGTCATAGCTCACTGGTATGTAGCTCCTACATTCTTTAACCCAAAAGGCATGACGTTCTAGAAAAAGGTGCCCCATGGACATGTAAATGCTGTCTTTTCTTGGTCTTCAGGAGCTATCTTGATTTTATTGTATCATGAAAATCCATCCATGAGTGATAGCATTTGATGGCCAGCTGTTAGATCTATAATCATGTCTATGTTTGGCAAAGGAAAATCATCCTTTGGACATGCCTTATTTAAATCCCAGAAATCAGTACATATTCTAATGGTGTCATCTGGCTTTGAAACAAGTACAATGTTGGATATCCATTCTACATAATCAATAGATCTGATAAATCCAACATCTAGTAGTTTCTTCAAATCATTTTTTACTAATAATGCAACATGTGGATGCATTTTTCTCAGCTTCTATTTTACTGGTTTAGTGCTAGCTGGTAAGGATAAGTGATGTATAATGAGATCTGTGTCTAAGCCTGGCATGTCAGAGTATGACCAAGCAAAATTGATGCATCATTCTTCAAAGAATTTGATAAAATCTGGCTTTTCTGTATCTGTCATGGATGCTGCCAGGTGTAGGATTCTTGCTTTCTCTGTTGTGCCAATATTAATAGACTGTGTGGGTTCTATCAAAACTGATGATCTTTCATGGTAATGTTGTGGGAGGATGTCAAACCTTCCATCCTTTGGTGCCTCAATGAGGTTTTCACCATTGGATGCATTCTTTGATTTTACTATTTTAGGATCAAATACTGCCATAGAATGGTTTTCACCATTAGATCCATTTTTTTCTTTCATATTTTTGCAACTGGAAGGCTTGGCATCCTCCTGCCTAAAAGCATCGTTAAAAGAAGTATTGGTAGAACAAGTATCAGATTCCTCATAGAAAAGGTAGTTAATAATGGTGGAATCATTATCAAAAACAGGGAGATCAATAGGGTGTTGGGCTTCCCATTCGATAAGCTCGGGATGTAGTAAAGGCAACGAATCATTAGATGGGTTGAGGTCAATGATTGTGAAAGCCCAGACAGAAATGTCGTCGAGGTTGTTAGTGGTTATGTCGAGGCCTACAAAGGTATTTTCTTCCACATTATTTATCTCAATCGATGTTCGTTCATCTTCACTTGAGTCATCAAAATTTTGTGTTGCAAAGACAATAGGATTAAAACTTGAGCTTTGACCCTCCTCACGTTTGGGGGTATACTTTTTGATAATGTCAATCTGAATATCTTCATAGGAAACATCTGATAAGTTGTCCCACTCATATTCATTTGAATCCATTTCAAAGTTATCTCTCATTTGAAGAATATGCTCCATAGTTTTATTGATGATTTCTGCTCTTGCTTCTTCTGTGTATCCTAGTCCAGTTCTGCCATTTTGCTAAATTGTGAGGAATTGGATTGGTTCTGTTACACCTTGTTTCCCTCGATCAAGAGATCCTTGTTCTGCTGCATATCCTAGTCCCTTTTTATCCTTGTGTTGGAGCGTAAGAGGCTGGATTGGTTCTGTTATGCCTTGTTTCCTTAACCTAAGAGGTCCCTGTCCTGAATATCCCATCTTCTCCAGAATAGTTTTTCCCTTTCCATATTGATTTTTCTCTATGACATTACTCATAGAAGTAGAGGCTTCCTCATCCTTATAAAGCCAATTTAGTATGGCCTTATCTTCTGATTCGTCATCTAAGTTCCCAGCTTTTACAAATCTGCCATCTAATGTTGTTGTAGATTGTTCTGAATTTTGGGTGATTGTAGATGGTTGTCCATACGTTTGTAAGGAGGGTAACATTTGTGATAGATGAAATGAGTGTCCAACACCATATTCACTTATTCCTTTGTCACTTATCTGTACTTCTTTGGTAAATTGATGTGAGAGTGGAACCAATTGTTCTTCAACATTTGAAGGGTTAGATTGTACCACCCTTATTTCTTGTGATTTTTGTTGTTTTGGAAGCCACTTTGATATGAAGTTTTGTTGTTTCTCACCATCTGATGTGCTAACTTCTCTATTGTGAGGTATGAATGTATCCTGAGATGTCTTCAATGTATTACAAGCTTGGGTGTCATTGTAGTTTGTTGTGATTGTTACCTCCTGTCCATTAACGGGAAATTTCAGGCATTGATGATAGGTAGAAGGTACTGCTTGCATATCATGGATCCAAGGGCGTCCCAACAGTATATTGTATGTCAGTTCCCTATCTAAGACTTGGAAAACCACTTTTTGGACAATAGGCCCTACTTGAATGGGTAATATGATCAACCCTTTAGAGGACCTTTCTTCTTCGTCATATGCTTTGATTGTGATTTTTCTTCTTGTATCAATGGCTTCATCTGAGTATCCTAGTGCATGAATCAGCTTTAAGGTACAATATTTAAACCAGCCCCTCCATCAATCAGGACACGCTTTACACAGTGCTTATGGATGAGGACTTCAATGTGAAGAGCGGAATTATGTGGATGGGTGAGTGATACATCATCATGTTCAGAGAATGAAAGGCAATGAGGTGCGGATAGATGTCCCACCATAGCTTGGAACTGACACACATCCAAATTGTTAGGTATCGTGGTTGATACAAGAGCCTGTTCAAGAACCTCTTTGTGTGATGGGGAAATTTTTAAAAGTTCCAAGATGGATATTTGTGCTAGTATTTTCTGCAATTGATCGATGAGATTATATTGATTAGAGGGAGGATCCATAGATGGCGATGATATTGATGCTCCTTTCAATATAACGTTGGATTGTGCCCTTGTTGTGGCATTAACCGGTTGGTACTCTTGTTTCCCTTTGAGTGTGATTACATTAATTTGGTTTTCAGATTTGTCCATATGTTGTACCAAATTGGTAGATGTAATGTCATTGTTCTGATTGATTTGATTGCATAACTCTTCATCCTCCTTGGTAGCGGACAAACAAAGGATCGTTGTGTCATAAACATAACCAACGTTTTTACCTTGGTGTTTGCAGAAGAAGATTCTCCCTTCTAATAATTGGGTAGAGGATTTTTGAATGTTGTATGATCTTTGTTTGTTTGGTGTCCCTCTACAAATACTTTCTTTTGATCTATGAGGTCTTGTACTGTATGTTTTAATTGCCAACAATTTTCAGTCATGTGGCCTTTATTTTGATGGTAGTGACAGTAATGTAAGTCATTCCACCATGATGGTTTGACTTGAGGGTCCCAATTTCTAGCCTCTTGTACTTGAATGATTTTTTCGTCTAAAATTTCTTTAAGGACCGATTCCAATGATTGTCCTAATGGCATGAATTTTTGTTAATTGGATGGTCATTGGAATGATTGGTTTTTTGTTTCTCCACTGTTTTGATTATTCCCTTGATCATTACTTTGTTTGATATTAAGACCATTGTTTTGTTTGTTTGTAGGGCTTGGTGTCAAGGTGAATACTGGTTTAGATGCGTGTGTATCGATCATGGTATCAGTATTCTTGTTCTTTTTCCAAAATCTTGGCTTTTCGTTGTTGTTGTTAGAGGAATTGTTATTGTTTGAACCTTCAATGAAGTGTTTGATTGTTCCTCTTTTGATTAGAGCCTCTTCGATTTTGAGTCCCTTTTCGATAACTTGTTCAAATGTAGATGGACATTGTAAATCCAATCTGTAATTCATGTCATCCAATAAGTTATCAATGAACATCTCTATCTTCTCCTCTTCATGAATAGATCTAGGGTATTTAGCAAATAGCCTTCTCCATCGTTGGAGAAAGGAAAGAAACTTTTCACCCTTTGCTTGTTTGGTGTTGTAAAGTTCTTTTAAGGTTACCCCATGTTGGATGTTGAATGAGAAGTGTGTTATGAACCTATTGATTAGTTCTTCAAAGGATTGAATCTCAGGTTCCAATTTAGAAAACCACTCCATGCAAGTGTTTCCTAAGCTTCTTGGAAATAATCGTAGTAAGAGTCCTCGTGTGCGAACTCTATACTCATGGCTCGAAATTCCCGTACGTGATCAAATGGATCGGTTCTCCCATTGTATTTGTTGTACATGGGGTATTCACAATACCATGGAAATGGTATCATGTTAATGCTTGGATCGAATGGATAAGGGAATATGTCTTGCAAGGAATATTTCTTTGTTGGCCCTTGTTGGATATTTTGGAACTGTAATTGTAATTGTTGGATTTGTTTTGTCAAAAAATCTATTTGATTTGGGTTTTCCATACTATTTGTCTTGGGTGTGGTTGTTTCTTTGAGTTGATTGACATCAAAGTCTTTAGGAAGCTTAGCACCTTTGTCAACTAATAATAGAAGATACTTTTCCATATCTTGATCTAGCATCTTTTCCATAAACTTATGGAAATGAGGGTCTTGTTGAACTTTCTCGATTTCCTCTGCAGTTATTTCTTTCTCATGTGAGTTAGTGAGAGGGTCAATGTTGCTATATTGTGCCCAAGGGTTTTCTTTAGCCATCGCTGCTATTCTTTCATTTTCTTCTTGTTGTTGTCTTTGATATGCTGATCGTGTGAAAATAGGCATACAAACGTTAGAGTTTTACTCTAGACTTTGATTTTGGATTGTTGATTGGATAAGTGTCAAGGTTTTTGATTTAAAATCTGATTTAATCTTGTCTAGTTTTGTGATGGAAGGATGATAAAAATCCTTGATAGGGAAATTTTGACAGAAAATCTCAGATTTGGTGATAAGGACACTTTGCAAGATGTCTCAAGATCTAAGCGTAAGGGTAAAGCTTTCCTTTTGTATGACCCAAGTGTTTTGGACTATGAAAAAAAATGTTCTGGACCGATGAAAACCTTATTATCAATATGGGAAAACTGACAAAATATCTTACCAACTCTCTATTTTTTTTTAAATTTTCTGGAGTGCTAAAAAAGAGACACTATGCGCTAAAATAGAGGAGTTACGTGCTAGAACAGAGACTTGGCGCGCTAAAACAGAAACTCTATGCGTTGGAACATAGACTAGACGTGCTGGAACAGAGATCTAATGTGCTGGAATAGAGACCGGATGCGCTGGAACAGAGACCCAAAGCATTGGAACAGAGACCGGACGTGCTGGAACAGAGACTTGATGCGCTGGAACAGAGACTTGATGCACTAAAACAGAACCATGAGGTGCTAAGACAGAAACTATCTTATTCTATGAAACTCACTTGGTCTGGTATCGTATTGTATGGCTGGTTGTGGGATGTATTCTGGATGAATTCTTTGACTGTGATTGTGGTGTTTCCTAAGAGCTCTTCTTTGATAAAATGCTTGTGAATCTAAGGGAGCTACAACATAGTCATTCGTATAACCTCTAGAGAAATCGTGATACCTATGAATAAAAGTCCTATGTTGGAGTAGAACTTTCCTTCTTTGATATAGAAATCGTTGCTTTCTTAGAAGTTGTTTGTATGCGAGTGTTTTCTTTGGTTTTCTGGTTCATTTGACAAGAGATTTCTTGACAAACTTGGTGGATACCCAATCTCGAATCATGAGAATTCCACAAGTGTTTTGATTTTGAGGATTTCTTTTTATGATGATCTTATCTGAATTTAATGAGAGAAAACACAGCAAGCAAGAATAGAATTGGTTGTTTTTAAAAAAAATCCTAGAATCTAAACAGATAGTGTATGTTCTTAAGAATCAAGCATGATTATTTTTTATTTTCACTGGTTTATAACAGATAAAACACTTCAGATAGACTCACTCCTAGAGACAAAAGGTCATCGTTATATACTCGAACGACCCACAGCTTGGAATTGCATTGAATCACACAGCCATGTCACCCCCTAGAGGGCGCCCGTGTTTTTGTCTTTTCCAGGTGCGTACTCAGAGTGATGGAAGTGGATACCGGATCCCCTGAGCGAATAGTCCTTGGAAATTATATGGTGAGTGCTTGAGGGTAGATTCTTCCCCGCCCCTGCACCGCCGAGTATTACAATGTTTAGAAACTGACAAGCGTGCTTCTAGTTCTAGGTTCTTAGATAGGGTTTCCATTCGGAGTGGCAAATGAATAAACTCCCTCGAGAGACCTCCAAATATTTAGAACAAAGATTTTGGGGATGGTTATCCTGCACACTTCCGTTGAAAGAGGGTTTCCCCAAATTCACATAAATTTTTAATTGGGTTGGAATACCATGGCTTTTGGCTGTCCGCACTCAGGTCGTTCCCGTAGGGTGAGTACCTTTTCCCACTACGGCAGGCCTGTCTAAAGGTTTTAAAAAGCTTTAAAAATGCAAAAAGGAAAGTGAGTCTGGTATTTTGATGCACCCAGTAAAGGGGAGAGCATAAACCTATCACCCAATCATAGCAGAGAAATTGTTCACTTTTAAAACCCAAAAGATGAATGATCTAATCTATATGGAGATATTGCTCCATAAAAACATGATGTTTAATTTTAATCCCAAAAGAAAATTATAAAGTTTCTATCCTAGGATTGATCAATTTTTATCCATTTCTATCCTAGGATTGGTAAATTTTAACCAAGAAAAAAAAAAAGACAGAAACAGAATCTAGCCGCGGATGCGTCAGATCCAGATAAAAAAAATGATTTTGAAGATACTACAGTGGCACGCTGAAACAGTGACTCGGCACGCTGAAATAGAAACCCGGCGCACTGAAACAGTGACTTGGCGTGCTGGAACAGTAACTCGGTGCGCTGTAACAGAAACTCGACGCGCTGTAACAGAAACCTGGCACGTTGTAAGAAGTCACATTTCTGCGAAAATTATCACGCCAAACCCTGTAGCACACAATTTTCAAAAATTAAGCAAAATATGGGGTTATGCCCCATGGTGGGGCCAATTTGTAAGCGGTAGAATGGGGAAAACAAGTTAAACAATGCATCTATGCTTCTAAATAGGACATTGCATCTAAGATTAAGAAATTTAAACTAATTTAAACTACAAATCTATAGAAATCTATCCTATTGCTCTCTAACTCTAAAGATTTCTCTAATCTACTTAGCTCTTAGATTTGTAAGCTAATTAAACTATTGAAATGACACTTAGAGAATGAGAAATGAACTAATTCTATTCCTATGTGATTAAATATGCAAATCTATTGTAATGGCAGCCATGACTACAAATGCTGGATGCTTGATTGTTGCTTGATGGATGCTGGATGAATGCTTGAATGCTTGATTGCTTGGATGCTTGAATGCTTTGGAAACCTACAGAGTAAGATTGCATAAGTTGGGATCCATTTCCTGTAGCCCAAAAGCTGTATTTATAGCTTTCACGATAGCACATTTGCACAGAGATACAGGATAAGAGGTTGAGATTCAATCTGGAGGATTGAATGGCATAAGATGAGAAGATGGAGCTGATCATGGAGGATTGTTTCTCCCCATGAAAACACCAGGCAAGATGAGAGGGAAGGTGGGTGGAAGGTTGTTGAGAGAATTTCCTACAGATTTGTCCCTGAAGCTTTTCCTGTGAATGGCAGTGCCATTAATTAAATTTTTGAAAATCTAATTTTATTGGTGAGTGAATAGTGGTAAAATTTATGCATAAATTTAAATAATATTTAATTTATTTAAATTTAGCAAAAAAAAAGAGAGGATTGAATAATTTAATAAATCAAATCATAGGGTTTGTTTATTAAATTAAAAGGAAAAATGATAATTAAATAAAAGATTTTTAGAATTATCTTTATTTAATTAAGAAGAAATGTGATGAGGTAATTAAATAACACAAATTATTTAAGTTGTGTATTTAATTTATGATAGAAAATATAAAAGAAGCAATAATGATAATAATTAAATAAAACAAAGTTTTTAATTTCATTTATTTAATTAAGAGAGAAATAATATGATGAAAATAATAATAATTAAATAAAAAAAAGTTTTTAATTTTGTTTATTTAATTAGGAGAGAAATAGAAGAATTAATAATGAACCTAATATAAATAAATATTTCTATTTATTTACTAAGTAGATGAATTTAAGATTAATTAATCAAATAAGTCATATTTAATTTATTAGATTCTCCAGACCATTTTTAGGTGTCTACAGGAAGCACTACAATTAAGTGTAGAAAAAAAGGTTGTTTTCTTTGTCAAAAGCATTTTTGTGGTTATTGAAACTATGAATTTCCTGATGATTTTGCATGTTGCTCATATTCATAAACTTCCAAATCACTCCTTTTGCATGCTTTTTCTCTCATACTTTTCCATTTTTCCCTATTGAATCCATCGGGTCTTGCATATTTCACATCATGGTTCATCTCGCTGTGACATTTTCTGGGTCTCCCCAACCCATTTTGCTAACATTTGGGTGTGCATGGCGGTTGGCAGGACTTCATTGTTGTCTTGGCGACCACATGTATGCATTTTCTATTGGCGTGAGGTTGTGGCCATCGGCAGGGAGTCTTAGCGAATATCGATTGTCACACCGACCGCTTGGTATATGCTACTCATCGGTGAGAGTTTTGGCTATCGGGCTGATGTCTCAGAAAACTCTCATTGTCTCCCTGATTAGTTCATATGGTGGTTCATCGGCATAGGGGGATGCTATCATTGGGAAGTCTCAGCGACTTGGTTCTGCCACGCCGACCAGAAGAGGGGGTAGATACTCATCGGTATGAGTTTGTTTTGTCAAGGCGAGGTCTCCCTGAATGTGGTTTTTCTCACCAACTATTACAACAAGGGTTGCCCTCGGCGAGAGAATTTAGTTGTCTTGGCGAGGATGAACAAAATGGAGGATGGCTCGGTGTGACCTACTGATATCGGTGTTTGCTCTTGGTGAGAATCTGGGGTCTTGCCAAATGAAATATGTGTTGGATTGGTTGGTAGGATAGTTGGGAGATCACGACAACATAGGGTTAAGTGGACAACTCTCGGTGAAATAATGTGAAGATGATATGATGTCTCCCCAACCTAAGTGAGCTACAACGATATGCACACAAGATATCAATGATTGAATTGCCTTCGGCATAACTACCAATGTGTCACGAGGACTATTCACTAATGAATAATGATTTTTGATTGTTGTGCCCGACATGTGGATTCAATTAAATAGCAGATTACGATTCCTATGGCCGACGTGATGAATTATTTGATGACCGTTGCTGGCCGACTTGATTTGGGCCCGATTTCTGCAGTGGCCAACATGAATTTGAAGCGTTTGGTTTTTCTCATGCTGGTGTATATGATACACTCCAATTGTAATCAAATTTGACATTAGATTTTTGATAAAAAGCAGTAGGTAGTCAGATGGCTACAGTAGGATAAATGTCTCTTTTCAGAGACTATGTGCATGATTTCAAATGGTGGTTTCAATGAAATTCAGTTGTGTGGCAGTTTTGTTTTGGTGTCAATTGTATGTCGAGTTTATTGAAAAGCATTGCTGAAGCTGTCTCCATGTTGATTCTTTCTAGTTGTTTAAATTGAGGTATCAAGTTTATTTTTCAATTTATCTATGCACATTTACTGCATTTGTGTGGTTAATTGATTTGGTTCTCTCAAGTAGGGATTAAATCCTTTTTGGTAATCACAATAATTAGGGAGATTCATCTGGATTATTAAAGTAGAGCTCAGTAATCATAATCTTACATTGTTCATACAAGTTATGAACAGATCATATGCCTGCAATTCAATCTTTTGCCAGAATAAGTTGCCCATTTTTGTTTCATTTGACTCTGCATACCCAACAAGGCACTGGTCTCTGCAATTTCATTATTTGAATTCATTCAATCTCTTTTATTAGTTAATTAAGCATTCTAGGATTTAGATCAGAAGGTAGTTATCGAGTTTGGTTTCATTTGTTCACTGTTATCGGCCATTGTGGACAAATTACTTCTAAGAAGATAATCATAAGTTAAGTCTACACAATTCAAAGAGGTACACCTAACTTGGTCTTGTAGCACCAGAAGAGTAGAAGGTTTAGTTGTTCCAAACCTTGTTCTGTTACCCTAAAACGTTGTGAAAGCTTGGCAACCTTTAGTGGTTCAAACCTACGTTTTTGAGAACTAACAAATTGGCAACTCCGCTGGGGAATAACTTGAGAAAATCTGGTGGCAGACAACCTTGCCTTATAGAGTCATACAAATTTCTAAATCAGGTTTTGAAATAGAGATTCATAATTGTGTAGTTTTTAGCTCCCCATCTGAGTTACACAACTAACAAATTGGCGACTCTACTGGGGAAACATATCTGAAGATTTGGTTGAAGACCATCATATAGAGTCATTGAAGAATAAATTGTAATTTGAGAAGTTTCAGAAAAGGTGATTCTGCTAGGAGAAGATCAGAAAGAATTATTTTCCTACTTTTGGAAAAGTAGGTGAAGACTCTAAAAAATTTGAAGAATGGAATGTGTGTATGGAGGGAATGAATACACAAATGTGGGAAGATATTGGGCCCCTCAAGTGCTTGATAATACAATGGGAAATTTATACAATGAAGGCAATACATATCATGTGCAACAAAAGCAAGAAAATGCTTATCCAGTCCCTCCTGGAGAAAGATTGAAAACTTGTCAAGAATGTCAGTGTGATCAGTGTCAAGTACAATGTCAGTTTGATCAGTGTCAAATGCAATTGGCAAGTTATCAAGAATGTCAATGTGATCAGTTTCAAGTACAATTTTAGTGTGATCAGTGTCAAATGCAATTGGCAAGTTATCAAGAATTTCAATGTGATCAATGTCAAGGGCAACACAATTCTGATTCACCTGGAAATATCAGCAAGAATCTGCAACAAGGTATGTATTAGAACCAACAATCTAGAGATGATGAATATTTTAAAAATCTTTGGGATGCTTTTCTTGACATAAGACTATATGAGGGCGAAGATTTGGGTTCTTTGTACAATAGAATGACAGATATCTGCTTTCATATACCTTCTCATTATAGGCCAACAAGGGCCATGTTTGGTGAGAAATTTGTAAGAGCATGGAAGCTTGAATCAGCCTATTGGCCTGAATCATCAAGACAACATGCCTTTGATGTAGTGAATAAATTCATTGATGCCATGGAGAAGAAAAGGTATAAGAACACTATCAATGTTGATTTCAATGATTGTACTTCTATTGAGTGTAGAGAAATTGATCAAACGATGCATCCAATAGATGATGAGATATGTGCAAATCAGTGTGATAACTTGCATAATGAAGATGAAGGAATAAGATATTTCTCTTTCATAATAGATTGTGACAGGTAGCGAAGTGTGTGTTATGAGGGATCCAATGAATATTCAGATTTTGAAGATACACCTATAGATTGGGATCTGCAGCAAGGGGATTCTTTTACCTCTTATGTAGATCAGGATGAAGAAGCAATGGGAAATATTGATATTGAATATACAATTCCTCCAACTGCAGTTGAAAGCTATGAAGGTACATTCGATGAAGAGGAGGTTTGTAAATTTGAGAATGGTTTCCAAAATTTTTCAGGCCCATTGCATGATAAAGTTTTAAAAGACGATTAGATGATATTTTGCCAACGTATGCCTGGGAAGGAATTTCAGGTATTTTTAGATCCACTTGATGTTGAGCAAAAGGTATTCTTAGATAAAAGGGATGTGTCAAGATATGGAACAAATGATTGTGCTAGTAATTTTTCATTCTCTAATGATCCTGGGCCTCTTTTTAATGATGAAAAAAGTGATGAATATGACTGTAATAGTGAAAATGTGGAAACTTGTTTACTCAGCTGTGAGCAAATCTCAAATTTGCTGAATCTTGAATATCAGAGATATACGCATGAAGGTGATCCTGAAGTTCTTTATCCAACTTGCATTTTTTTCAACAGTGAAATTTTTTTGTGCAAGAATTCATATGTCTCTCGGTGCATTTCTCAAGTTGATGGTGAAGCCTTTATAGTTGGCCAAATGCATGTGTTTGTTAAAGAAGAGGTATGTGATTTTGAATTTTCTAATTCATGTGAAGAAGACATTTGTTTGCATACCAAGGATGATAGTGTTCCAGATTTGATTGGTTCACATATGCTTAATATTGAAGATTTGAGTCATAGGGGTATCAATGAGGTGAAAGTGGTTTGAGACAGTGTTGATGTGACAAATTTTTTTATTTCTCATGAGAAGCACTTTGTTGATGAATTTTCAGTACAACTGTAAGAATGTTTCAAAATTCATAACGGTGAGAGCAATAATGTAAAAGGTTGTATTTCATATGCATGCATTTTGCGTATTGAAAATAATAGGGGTTTGTCCCAAGATGTTGAAAAATTTGAACTACAGGATGGTATTGGGATTGTGGGCCAAACCGAGCATGATGATACTCTGAGAGCTTGCAACAACAGTGACAGGAAAGATTGCATGAGTATCCTCAAGAAGAATTTGATGAACTCGATACAAAACCACGTGTTTGACAGGGGAAGGCTCGGTTTGAGTTTCAGATTGTAACAGCTCAAAACAGATGAAACAACACAAAGGATTAAAGGTTGCCAATGCATGGACAACTCTTGCTTGTCCTCTTTAAAATTCTTTTCCATGCATAGTAGTTTAGGGTTCTGGTTCACCTCCATTTTTCATTCATTTTGCATCCATTTCCACTTCCATCTTGCATTCTCTGCATTCATTTCCATTGCTAGTCATTGGTTCATTCTCTGTCTAGTCTGCTCACCCATAGATTCTACATTCTTGCATTCATCTTACACTCAATCATCCCCAGATGGAGCCATTATTGGAACTATGAATTTCTTGATGATTTTGCATGTTTCTCATATTCATAAACTTCCAAATCACTCCTTTCACATGCTTTTTCTCTCATACTTTTCCATTTTTCCCTATTGAATCCATCGGGTCTTGCATATTTCACATAATGGTTCATCTCACTATGACATTTTCTAGGTCTCCCTGACCCGTTTTGCTAACATTTGGGTGTGTAGGGCGGTCGGCAGGACTTCATTATTGTCTTGGCAACCACATGTATGCATTTTCTATCGGCATGAGGTTGTGGCCATTGGCAAGGAGTCTTAGCGAATATCGATTGTCACACCGACCGCTTGGTATATGCTACTCGTCGGTGAGAGTTTTGGCTATTGGGTTGATGTCTCGGCAAACTCTCATTGTCTCCCTGATTAGTTCATATGATGGTTCATAGGCATAGGGGGATGCTATCGTTGGGAAGTCTCAGCGACTTCATTCTATCACGCCAACCAGAGGAGGGGGTAGATACTCATCGCTATGAGTTTGTTTTGTCGAGGTGAGGTCTCCCCGAATGTGGTTTTTCTCACTGACTATTTCAACAAGGGTTCCCCTCAGCGAGAGAATTTAGTTGTCTTGGCAAGGATGAACAAAACAGAGGATGGCTTGGTGTGACCTACTGATATCGGTGTTTTCTCTTGGCGAGAATCTGGGGTCTTGCTAAATGAAATATGTGGTGGCTTGGTCAGTAGGATAGTTGGGAGATCACGGCGACATAGGGTTAAGTGGAAAACTCTTGGTGAAATAATGTGAAGTTGATATGATGTCTCCCCGACCCGAGTGAGCTACAGTGATATGCACACGTGATATCAATGATTGAATTGCCTTCGGCATAACTGCCAATTTGTCATGACGACTGTTCACTGATGAATAATAATTTCTGATTGTTGTGGCTGACATGTGGATTCAATTAAATAGCATATTATGATTCCTGTGGCCAATGTGATGAATTATTTGATGACCGTTGCTGGTCGACTTGATTTGGGCCCAATTTCTATGGTGGCTGACATGAATTTGAAGCGTTTGGTTTTTCTCATGCTGGTGTATATGATGCACTCCAATTGTAATTAGATTTGACATCATATTTTAGATAAAAAGAAGTAGGTAGTCAGACGGCTACAGTAGGATAAATTTCTCTTTTCAAAGACTATGTGCATGATTTCAAATGGTGGTTTCAATGAAATTCAGCTATGTGGCATTTTTGTTTTGGTGTCAATTGTTTTTCAAGTTCATTGAAAAGCATTGTTGAAGCTGTCTCCATATTGATTCTTTCTGGTTGTTTAAATTGAGGTAACAAGTTTATTTTTAGTTTATCTATGCACATTTGCTGCATTTGTGTGGTTAATCGATTTGGTTCTCTCAAGTAGGGATTAAATCCTTTTCGGTAAACATAGTAATCAAGGAGATTCATTTGGATGATTAAAGTAGAGCTCAATAATCATAATCTTGCATTGTTCATACAAGTTATGAACAAATCATATGCCTACAATTTGATCTTTTGCCAGAATAAGTTGCCCATTTTTGTTTCATTTGACTCTGCATACCCAACAAGGCACTAGTCTCTGCCATTTCATTATTTGAATTCATTCAATCTCTTTTATCAATTAAATAAGTATTCTAGGATTTAGATCAGAAGGTAGTTATCGAGTTTGGTTTCATTTGTTCACTGTTATCTACCATTGTGGAAAAATTACTTCTAAGAAGATAATCATAAGTTAAGTCTACACAATTCAAAGAGGTACACCCGCCTTGGTCTTGCAGCACCAGAAGAGTAGAAGGTTTAGTTGTTCCAAACCTTGCTCTATTACCCTAAAACGTTGTGAAAGCTTGGCAACCTTTCGTGGTTCAAACCTGTGTTTTTGAGAGCTAACAGTGGTATTGACTTAGGTTGCAGGTGCAACAAGGTCTGAAACATTGGACCAATTTTGTACTTGTATCAATTTCAAAGATTCCCATCAATTGCATCAAGTTTCTTCTCATCTTATTAATGCAGTTTTACTAGATGGAAGTGTCAATAGAGGTCCCCTTTTGTCAATTATAAATGGGTTATGGGTGGATCAGTCCATGACCTTGTTTAGCCCAATTACATGGATGCTGTGAAGAATCAATATGGTGTTGAAGCTATTTTGGTGCATTTTATCAATAAGGTATGTCTTTTACCTTCATCCACAATTATCCACATTCCTTTGACTTTGGTGTGTTCGACAATGAAGTGTAATAGTCCTAAAATTTACTGACATGTGAGGTAGATTCAAGCGATTCTAGTCTACTTTGCAATTTCAATGCTTTTTAATCCCCATGTCAAATTAAATTTATGTTGCAATTAAGTGGCTTGAGTGTAATAGACCTTGGTGAGTGTCTATTACATTGTATTGGTATGAGGGTAATGGGAAACTTATTTAATTAATTCTCAAATACCATCATTTCTTGTTTACAAATTTAATTTTTTGCTTAACCTAGAGTAGACATTTCATAGAATAACTAGGGCTACATTTTTTGCATGATTTGAGGGTGTTGAGAAAAGAAAATCAATCGTCATCCATGGGCCATAATAAAACATAATTTTTCCTAATTTTTTAAAGGTTCTGGTATTAGTATTCTTGTTTTACCCTTGAAGAGAAAGCTTGACACAATTTTTCATTCGATTAATCTTCAAAGGTATGATATGCCTTATATTGTATTTTAATTTTGAAAAACTTTCAAATTCCCATTTAGTTAGATTAGCATTGAAATAGGAAGTTGAAAACAAACACAGTAGAACATGCAACAAATAATAACCCTTGAAAAACCCAATGTAAAATACAAAGAATGTCAGTTTAATTTAGAAAATAAGCATTACATATACTTCAATTCTAACTCTTATTCTAGCGAAAACATTAACCTCAATAAAACCACATGCATCAATACCCACATGATTCTAATCCAACTCTCTAAGTTCCTCGTTCAAACTAGAACAAAAATAGGGTAGTTCCAAACAACTCCTATTACTAAAAAAATAGTTGAGTTTCTGACTAGGTGGTGCATCACTAATTTATTGTCATTATGTTGACATGTCTTAGGAAAATGAAACAAACAAAATGGGTGCAAAAACATTGAGGACCTTTAATTTTAATCTAGGATAACAAAATATGAAGTTTAAATAAAATTATTATACCTCAAAAATTTGTCATACCCTTTTTATTGGCATAGATATCTATAGTTCCATTTGTTTATAAATTATAAGAAAAAGATTATATATATTGTGGGTGAATGTCAACTAAATATAGGGTTAGGTAAATGTTGCATGACAATATATAGCAGGGGAAGGCATCTATGTTTCCAGATATGTTTTTGAATGTTTCCTAATAGTTGTTTGAATTTTTTTAGACATTTACCCAAGGAGGGAAAATTAAAAATAATAGCTTTAACATGCTTCACTGGCCCTATTTTAAGTTTTTCTTTTTTAAACTTCATTTACCTCTTTTAGAACCATCTAGGTTGAGGTTTAAACCTTAGTAATGACACATTTTAATTTTTGCATATATTCTAGACAACTTATTGAGATAGGTCAATGTTATTTGAAATCAAGTAAACAAGTGATAATAGATGGCCTAGAAGCTTGCAAGTTTTGCACACAACATTGTGGTTTAGAAGTTCTTTAATTTTTTAATTTTCATTATTTTTTTATTCACAGTTTAGGTTAATAGGTGGTATTATAGTGAAATAGAAGCTATCAAAAAATATGCTAACAAGCATTTAAGAAATTTTAAATCTAGATGTAGATAGTTGAGACTGCTAAATAAACCACTAGAAATAGAGAATCAACATTCTAAGAAGAACAAGTTTAAACACTCTAAGCATGTGTGGAATTTCTACAAGGAGCACAAGAACATGAACAGTAATAGGAAAGAGACCTATTTTGTGGAACATGTAAATAAATAAATAAAATAGCTAAAAATATTCCTAATTTTATTTTTATCTTGAGCTAGGTCAAAGACAAGTGGCATAAAAACATGGCTAGGCCTCCATAATTGTGAAAAACATCAACTCCTAAAGTAGAGTTATTTTTTCCTCCATTATGACCATAATTTTGAGTAGCACAAAAAAAATTGTGGGTAGATGGTCAACACTCCCCTCGTGATTCTTGATATGGCTTAATTGTATCCCATGGATCCATTAACTCTGGCAGTTGTATCAAGAATTAATAGGTCGACCTTTTGTTGCAATGACAATTGTGGGTCCAACAATTGGTATCAAAGTTGAAAATGTGTTGCGTTTGAATCCCCTTGGGTAATGTTGAGGGGGAGGTTATTGGTAGATGGTATGTGCTTCCCTCGAGATTTTGACATGGCTGAACAGTCTCTCATGGATCCATTAACTATGGCAGTTGTATCAAGCATGTTGTTGTTTGAGTTTATTTAGACATTTACTTGAGGAGGGCAGATTTAAAATAATAGCTTCATTATTCTTCCTTCATCTTGTTTTAAGTTAGTCATTTTTGGAACTCCATTTACCTCTTTTAGAACCATCTAGGTTCAAGTAAAACTTAGTAAGCATAGTGGTCACACCCACAAAAGGATATGAAAATCACAGTAAAACCTTTCCTAGGAATTGGACATTCCAACAGGTGACTAATATCTCTCTCTGTGGACGTTCATTTACTTGTCAAACTAGGGGACGTATACTTTAAATGGCACGGAAAAATATATGCACTAGGAACTGGTTTCGGTCAAATCTTCGTAGAAATAAATACTAGAAAGGAATTCTATCTATGCTACAGGGAGGTAATGCAAAGTTCTTAAACTTAACCATGATTTGATTAAAACAGAAACCATAATAACTATGACTGAAACACAAACTATGAACTGGCCTTATGCTGCAGGAATAGGCACAGTGATGGATTCCCTATGCTACAGGAGTAATACAAGACTAAGTTTGTATAAAAACTTCAAAGATAAAGGCGAACTAAAGATCAACAGGAAAGAACAACTAACTGACTAGCTACAAATACTTACTAAGTGGGGCCCCTTAGCAAGCATCTACTAATTACACAGGTGCTGAACTCAAAACTTCATTAAACTTTATTCATAAAAACAAAATGATATACATTGCTTTGTTGATATGGAAACTAACAACAAAATCTGCCTCTTATCAAACAGATTCTGCTTTTCATTATCATATTGACTCTTACATGATATCTGCTACTCTGTTTCTATTTTACTCTAACTATCATCTCTCTCTTCTCACTCGCACAGGAGGAGAACTTTATTTAAAAATCAGGAGAGCAACTGACTAACCCAATCAAAGAAAGGCGTGGAAGTAAAGCGTATCCCAGAATCAAGGAACAAACTTCATAATGAATTTATGCGTTCAACCTGATCCGGAGAGAATCTAGCACTCCACTCTTTCCAGATTGACTATCATTAAAAATCTTTCCCATGGTTTCGGTCAAAGAGTCTTCGCTGGAGCTCCCTCGAAATTGTGTAGGAAATGGACTTTACTGCAAGGCCAAGATCGGCTGCGCTTGACGCGATCATTCTTCAACAACCTGTGAAACAAAAGGTAACATATGTGAAATAAAAGGTGTATGGCACATACATGATATCTATCTATTAATCACACATTTAAATCTATTTCATCATTCAAAAACTGTATATGATATACTAGTCATTTAGGGAGTCAACGGGGCAATAAATGCAATCAAGTCAACACAATAAGCTGCAGGAATATAAAAGTATTTTGTTACAGGATATCTTAATAAAAGGTTTCAACAGAGTTTAAACAACCACAAATAACAAAAGTAAAGGCATTAAAAGTTTATCATAACATCCAAACTATGAGCACATTTTGGTCTCATCACTCCCCCCTACTTAGCCCAATGCTGGTCCTCCAACATTAACTTTCCTGGTGGTTTCTCTAAAGTCAGTGGTGGTTGCATGACTCTAAAATGGATTTCCAAACCTGTAATAAAATCCTTTGAAATCCTGACACCTTTCATACCTTCGGTCTTCTAAATCATCATTAAGATTTGTAGCCTGGTGAGGATAGAGAGGCCACATTAGCATAGGAGGTCTGAATGTTAATGGCAACCATAGTTCAAATCTTGTTTAAAGTCCCAACTATATATATCTACTTGATCATTTAAGAGCTGCTGTGAAATTCAGGGGACTGTGTGGTTCTGATCTTCTTAATCCAACAGTTAATCTTTCCCACCTTTTCTCACTTCTGGTATATGCCAGTCTCCAAAATGAATATTGCTATGCCTGAAATTCATCATATACCTATTTCCTGATATCAAATATTTTCTCTTTGGCTGTAACATTATTAATCCCATATCTCAGAGCAAACCAATCTTTCAACATTGCATGGGGATTTGAACTTTGAGAGCATAATGGAATAGGCTCAGTTTTCTTAGCTTCCTCATATGTTTCCCATTGCCTGCCATAATTCGCTTCATTTGCTGCCCATGACATAAATTCTCTCAAATGAATATCACCAATATATAGAAGAGGATTCCATTATGTTTCAAACAGAATTGGAAAGCCATGTAAATAGAATTCACATAGAGAATTTCTTAGCCAATTAGGGGCTCCCTGGTATGTTTCATAAAACTCTTTGGCAGTGTGAAGTATAGGATCTTGGTTTTTGGAAATTCTCATCAATTGGAACCATAAAAATGGTTCTTTAAGGCACAGAGCATAAACTCTGGGTGGCGGTCTACATTCCATAATCTAACCGGTCACTTTTAACATCTCATCCATTTTTGCTTTCAACTCAACAATTTCTTGTTTCTGACTTTCAATTTCCTTTTTCAATTTCTTCTTTTCTACTTCCCATAGACTTTGTTGCATGTCAACTTGGGCTATGTGTTGAAAAGTCAGGGTTTGCAATGTAACTGTTTCCCAATTAGCTTTAACATATTCTAGAAACTCAATTAAAAATGTCCTCTTATACACAACAATGGCTTTACAAATTGTAGGGTGGAATACAACTTCACTAGGCACATTCAATTGTTCAGTTTGTTCTTGATCTTGCTGCAAAATAAATTCTTCTTGTTGCTGCGGTGGAGAAGTCTGTGCTTCTTCCAAAAATTGCATAGCAGCAGTAGGCAAATCATCAAGATTTGGTAACCCTTGCTCATTATGTCGTATTTCTTTTACTTCAATTTATTCCTCTTCAGGAATGAATGAACTCTGAGCAACATCCTCAGACACATTCTGAGAAACATTAAATTCAAACTCAACAGACCCTTCTGAAATCACAATAACCTCTGGTTGAGGTGAAGCAGGGGAGGTCTTAGATTTTTTCCTTGTGGAAACCCTTCTTGGCACTGATGCAGCTGCAGGAGGTGTTCTGGTAGCTTTCATCTTTCTTGTCTGCTCAGAGGGCGCTGCCCTACTAGAAGATAACGGTGAACTGGTGATAGCAATAGGTGTTGTTGTAGGAGAGACGGCTGTAGGGGATGAAGCTGCAGGAGAAGGACATTGCCTTTTCTAAGAACGAGGGTCAGATTCTGGGGACCCTTCCACCTTTGTTTTTCCTTTCTCTCTCCTAGTGGTAGACCTAGTTTGTACCCTAGCAGAGGATTCAGGTGTGAAAGCTGTAGGACCAGGTGCTACAAGAGTAGATGACCCTTGCCCTGTTCTACTAGTAGATGCAATTTCTTTCTTTTTTCTCTGAGGTTGTGGAGTAAGTACCCTAGGGGGTTGTGGAATTTGAAAACTCTTTTGGGCAACAAATTGTTGCTAGGAAAGAGGTGAGACATCTTTTAAGGAGTGCTTAATCAGTAATTTGATAAGGGCATGATGAGTGACAGAATTATCTTTCCCCTATTGAGTTCTGTGGGCACTTTGTTCTAAAAATTTTAATAAGAAATTTAGAACATTTACAACTAACCCATGCCTCATATGGCTTAATAATTTAAAATTATGAGAATGCAGGTAGGAGAAACGACCTTCACAGGTCCATTACCTGATTATGTAAGTAGTATACTCTGAATAAGGAGGAGGCAATGATATGCACTTGCATCCCTGCTTGGAGACTTCCAGAGGTCCATCAGTGGGCATTGAAAACTCAGCCCATGCAGCTGCAGCGTCTGAAGAAAAATTTTCTCCAATGGCTGGAAACCCGGTTACTTCAGCAATTTTGTCTTTAGTTGCAACAACCGTTAGACCCCATACGGTGGCTTCCCCTTCAGAAAGGGTTCTCAAAAATTCTCCAGCAGCCTCCTCATCAAAATCATTTAAGCTCAAGAAATAGTTTAACCATACACAGAGGCTAAATGCGTGGACTGTTTGTGGATTTTGCAATAATAATTCATGAGCTACAGGCTCATGTTGCACCAACTAACCACCCATGTTTGCATTTTTCCTTTAGCTAAACTCAATTCCTTGTCGAAGATTCAAATTCTCTATTTCCCTTTCTGCTCTAGTTTTTCTTCTATCGTGCCGTCACATTTCTTTCTTTTTTCCAAAAATAAAATTTTTGAACAAGCAGTCTTAATCATAGTTTACAAGAAAAACATGCAATAAAGAAGGACATGCGATCATATTTGGAAAGTACCAGAAAAGTATTAAAGAAATATTATTTGTGCAATTATAGCAGCGACAAAAAGATAGGTTTTAAAAGGTGGATTACTCCGCCCCCTACTTAAAGTATGACTTGTGTCCTCACATGTACTAAAGAATAGGCGAAGATTTTGTAATAATGACTGGTACTTGGCATATCAGTAAATGAATAGAATAAAAAAAATCAAATATGCGATAAAAAAAGATATGGCATACCTTTGATAATTGCACGTACGTGTGAAGAAAGATGACAACATCTGCATGAATTGACATTTGGGAAAGATATCTTAATTAGGGGTGATGTGGACGGATGAAGTGGATGGGTGACATAGGCAGACGAGATGATCAAATGGAATGGATGGATGGGATGGATGGATGGGTGGGTGCAAGATAAAGAAGTGAGATGGGGGCGATAAATAAAAATGGAGAAAAAGGGGTTTTCTTTAAAAAAGAAAAAGAAAAACTTTATTATGGGCATGCTTTTCAAAATTACAGCAAAGCTGCAGGAGAAAGGCTAAAGCCTTTAGCTGCAGGAAGAGTAGCGGGAGGAACCTTAATGAACTGCTGCATGAATTCTTCCTTGGAGACTAGTTTATGGTACAACTGGAGTCGGTGGCCATTCACTAACAATTTGAAGCAGACTGGATCTATTGTCACCAGCTGTACAGCTCCATTGTTGAATACATTTTCAACTTCATAGGTCCCAAGCCAGCGTGTTGTGAACTTACCCTGGTTTTCTTGATATTTGGAATCATATAACATAGCCCAATCTCCAGCAAAAAATTTCCTAGTTTTGATGTGTTGATCATGCCATTTTTTCCTTTGTTGTTGGATTGCTTCTGTGTGCTGCATAGGGGATTTTCTCATTTCGTCCAAAGCATTTAGCTGTAGGAGACGGTCCTTCTGTGCTTCAGATATGTCTATATTGAGTTCAACAGTTGTCATCAAAGTTTTGTGCTCAAATTCTATGGGTAACATGGCTATTTTCCCATAAAGCAGCTCAAAAGGTGTAAACCCAGTTGTTTTCCATATAGTTCTGTAGGCCCAAACTACTTCAAGAAGTCTATTGCTCTAATCTTTTCTATGGATCTGCACTGTCTTTGTGAGGATCACTTTGATTTCCCTATTTGTTACCTCCGCCTGACCATTGGCTTAAGGATGATAGGGGCTGGACTTCCTATATTTGATTTTATAATCATTCATTAGTGCAGTGATCAGGTTCGACGTAAACTAAGCTCCTTGATCAGTTACAAGCTCTCTGGGAACTCCAAATCTAGTGAAAATTTGTTCGTACAGAAACTCAGCAACTTTATTATCCCGAGCATGAGTCATAGCTTTTACCTCGACCCATTTTGTGACATAGTCCGTGCAAACTAGAATGTATGACTTGCCATTGGATGGTGGATCAATTGGTCCCACAAAATCCATCCACCATTTATCAAAAGGGGTGACTATTACCTGCAGATATAGTGGCATTTCATCTGATTTAGTTGGTCTTCCGATATGCTGGCATCTGTCACATTTCCTTGTATAGGCCACAACATCCTTGTGTAATGTTGGTCAGTAGTACCCTGTTGTAAGAACCTTCATTGATGTTCTTTTTGCTGCAAAATGTCCTCCACATGGTTCATCATGGAAAGCATGCAAGATATCATAAGTTTCATCTTCTCTCACACATCTTTGTATTACTTGATCAGGTCCAATATAAAATAGATAATTTGCAATCCATGAAAAATTAACAACTTTTCTCAATTAACAACTTCTTTTCTTTTGGGGAAAAGTGAGTTGGTATTCTGTTTGCTGCTAGATAATTGGCAATGTATGCATACCATGGAGTATGTGCAACAATGGAGAACAAGTGTTCATCTGGGAACTTATCATCAATGACCTCATGTTCAATAGGTGCAGCTGATTGAAGTCTTAATAAAAAGTCAGCTACAACATTAGCTCTTCCTGGTTTGTCAATGATTGTAATGTCAAATTCTTGTAACAACATGAGCCATCGTGCCAATCTACCAGAAATGGCAGGTTTGTTCATCAGATACTTGATTGTTGCATGGTCAGTATGGATGAATATCTGATAACCTGTGACATAATGCCTAAATTTATTCAAAGCATACACTACTACAAGCAATTCCTTTTCTGTAACAGTATAGTTGAGCTCAGGACCTTGAAGGTTCTTGCTGATAAAGTAAATAGCATGCTCAATTGAATTTTATTTTTGACTTAGAACTGCTTCTATACCAAAATCAGATGCATCAGCATGTATGTGAAAAGGAAAATTCCATTTTGGACCTTGAAGAACAGGGGCTTTAGTAAGCAAGTCCTTTAGTTGCAGGAAAGATTTTTCACAGGCTTCTATCCACTCAAATTGAGAATCCTTTGTTAGCAGGGCATAAAGTGGGCTGACAATTTTACTGAAATCTTTTATAAACCTTCTATAATACAATGCTTGGCCAAGGAAACTTCTGACATCTTTTTGTTTTGCAAGAGTTTGTAAATTCTGGATTACTTCAATTTTAGCAGGGTCGACCTGAATTCCATTCTTCGAAACATGATGACCTAGAACAATACCTTCTTCCATCATTAGAAAACACTTTTCACTGTTTAGAGACAAATTTTGCTCTCTGCACCTTTTTAATACTTTTTCTAAATTCACCAGTGCTTCTTCAAATGTGACTCCATAGGTAGTGAAATCATCCATATAAATCTCCATACAGTCATGAGATATATCAGCAAAGATACTAATTACTACTCTCAGAAATGTTGTTGGCGCGTTGCATATACCAAAAGGAAAGACCAAATAAGCAAATGTTCCCCATGGACAGGTAAAAATGGTCTTATCTTGATCTTCATGGGCAATTTTTATCTGATTGTACCCATTGTAACCATCCAAGAAGGAAAAATATCTTTTGTCAGACAGTGAGTCTAATACTTGGTCTACAAAAGGTAGGGGAAAGTGATCTTTTTTAGTGGCACTGTTCAACTCTTTGCAATCTACACACCCTCCATTTTCCACCTTTCTTGGGGACAATGACTAGTGGAGAAACCCATTGACTATCAAAGATTGGATAAATAAAACCAGCATCAAGCAACTTTTGAAGCTCACTTTTAACTATTTCTCTAAGTGTTGGGTTGACTCTTCTTTGAGGTTGTCTAATTAGTGAACAATATTCTTTGATATATATTCGATGAGTACAAACTCGAGGATCTATTCCTTCCATGTCCCCATATTCCCATGCAAAAGCTTTATGCTGTTTTTGTAGCATTTTTAATAAGATAGCCTCTTGAGATTGTGACAGCTTGCTATTAACATTTAAACAATGATCTGGAGACAATTCTATCTGCTTAATGAGATTACTTATAGAATCTACAGGTGATGTTTGTACCTCTTGTGGAAGCAAATTATGAAAAATCACTAGAAGTTTAGGTAGTGAACTTTCAGAATCTGGTTGCTGCAGGAAACATTGTAAATGAGTATCATTTGGATCAGATGATCTACCCGTATCAGAGTTGTACTGTAGAATTTGAAACAACAAAACATCCTCACTCTGAAGTTGTGAGAATGGATCACTTTGAATCATCATTAATTGAGCCAAAGAATTGGCTTCTTCAGTTTCTTCCCCCACATCTAGCCAAATGGGTTGGGACAAATCTGGTTGAGGTCTAGCAGGCGAATACAGAGCCAATTTCTTTGTGGACTGTCCATCAGAAATAGTCATATCTCTAGAATGACATCCTATAAAAGCATCAGCAGTTGCTAACCATGGTCTACCAAGGATAACTGTATACCCTCCTAAAGTTTCCTTAACTGATAATATTGTGAAATTAGCAGGATACTCCCAAGATTCAAGAGTGAAAATTACATCTTCCACTAACCCATCAGGTTTAACTGTGGAGCTGTCTGCAAGCTGCGGAACTGTAGGTGTAGACCTAATGTTTGAAATATTCAGGGAGTCCATAGTATGCTTTGTTATGAGATTAATGGCAGCACCTAAATCAATCAAAACATTTTTTACAACTTGGCCATTTATATGTATCTACACTACAGGACTTCCAAGGTCAATATACTTTGGAATGACTACATTTCTCAACATTCTATCAGCCAATTTTTCTAAGACATGAATTGTTTGAGGATCCTTTTTCTTTTGTCCAGGCTTCTTCAAATAGGCCTCTTTAATAGTTTTTTCAAAAATGGGAATATCTTTAATAGCCTGAAATAAAGGGATTTGAATCTGTACATTTTTGAGCTAATCCAGAATGTCAAAAGTGGGTTCTTCTGTGGATTTAGATGCAGTACTTTGCAACCTTTGAGGAAAAGGTGGGTTGTCTTGATTTTGCAAAACAGGCTCCTTAGAAACCATATCAGTTATGGGCATATGCTCAGCAGGAGCAGTAGGTGCGGTAGATTCTTCCAGGGGGAATCTGGTATTTCAGTAATCAGAGGTGGTTTTGGAGCAGGTAAGTGGTTCCAGACATCAAATGGATCTCATTAATGTTTAAGGCATAAGCTTGATATTGGTTGGCTTCAGCAAGATACGTAGGCTGTTGTGGCTGCTGTTGTTGCTTATTATTGGGATTTGGCAACGACTGGGCAGGCAGAGGTGTTTGTTTTGGAGGTCCAGGATTTGTGGCAGTTGCTATAGGAGGCGGCATAAGGGCCTGTGGTTGTGGTTGTGGAAGCTGCATGAATCTAGGGGACTGGTTTTGCCATTGCTGAGGGCCTCTCCATTGAGGATTTTGTTGCCAATTTCCTGAAGGTGGGGTCCATTGCCCTTATGTCTATTGCCAACCTCCTTGAGGGGATTGCCATTGCGAGTTCTGATAATTAGGCCAATTTGGTTGAGGTGGATTCTAGGGTGGTGGTGGTCCATATGCATGTTGTCATTGGTTATTATAGCCAGAATAATGATTACTGAAAGTTAAAAGATCTTGAGGCATACCTTGTCTTTGGGCCCATGGTCTACTTTGTGCAACAAAGAACACTTGATCATCATCACCTTCTATTGGCTTGAAGTCAATAGGTAGTTTCCTGGCTTCCAAATTAGCCACCATCTTTCATCTGCAGTCACGCTTCTTCTATCTACAGTATGGACAGAACTCGACCAAACTGCATCAACCTCCTCATATTTCTTCCGAGCTTGCATAGTGTCCAGTTGCACAGCCATATTATTAATGATGTCCTGCTTGAAGTCAGATAGCAAATTTGTTATCTCCATCCGGGAAACTCCACCAGAAGAAGACTTCCCCACTGTAGCATGATGACCTTGACCTTTCTTAACTATTGCTCGAGAGTAGTTAAGACATATTTTCTTTATATCATCCCAAGGCTGTTGGGTTATATCACCTCCTCCCATTAGGTCCAGGGCATTTGTACAGGCATCACTGATTCCCCTTAGAAAGAGTAGTTTCTGAGAGTCCTCGTTGAGAGTATTGTTTGAGTTCCTCTTTAGTGAAAACAAAAACTTGAAAATATAATCTTCCAAACTTTCATCATCCTTCTGCTGAATTCAGAATATGTCATCACCTTTGCTGGCACTCTTACAATATTCCTTATACTTTTCAAGGAATTTCATCTACATGGCTACCCAACTATCAACGATGCCTCTTCCCAGACTCATGAACCATCTAAGAGCTCCTTCCTTCAAGGTGGAAGGAAATAACTTCAGTTTATGAGCATCTATGTTGTAGTCATAACTGCGACAGAGGACATCAAATTAAAACAAAAAAAATTCTGGGGCCTCCGTAACCAGGCCATAAAATTTTGGAAGCAAGGAAGAGGGAATGTTCTTAAGATTGTCAGTATCTCTTTGGGGAACAATGGGAAACTCAAATGCAGGGGGTGAATTATTAGGTGGATTATTTGCCATGTTTGGCTGCTGGAATAACAGAGCGAATGGATTTTCCTTAGGTTCGTTGTCAGCTGGGTCAAATGGTAGTTCAATAAATAGATTTTCAGGGAGGAACCTTCCCAGTGCGTCTCTTCTTCTTCTATGCATGCAATACGGTGAGTAGTGGCTTGAAATATTTTAAAATTTTTTGACCAACAAACTAAACTAATGCTAAAAATGACTTCTGACAAACTCCTAGCTAGACGCCATCCCCGGAAACGGCGCCAAAAATGGTTGCGCCCACAAAAGGATATGAAAATCACAGTAAAACCTTTCCTGGGAATTGGAAATTCCAACAGGTGACTAATATCTCTCTATATGGACGTTCATTTACTTGTCAAACCAGGGGGCGTATACTTTAAATGGCGTGGAAAAATATATGCACTAGGAACTGGTTTCGGTCAAATCTCAGCAAAAATAAATACTAGAAAGGAATTCTATCTACGCTACAGGGAGGTAATGAAAATTTCTTAAACTCAACCATGATTTGATTAAAACATAAACCATAATAACTATGACTGAAACACAAACTATGAACTGGCCTTATGTTGTAGGAACAGGCACAGTGATGGATTCCCTATGCTGCAGGAGCAATACAAGACTGAGTTTGTATAAAAACTTCAAAGATAAAGGTGAACTAAAGCTCAATAGGAAAGAAAAACTAACTAACTAGCTACATATACTTACTAAGTGGGCCCCCTTAGCAAGCATCTACTGATTACACATGTGCTGAACTCAGAACTTCATTAAACTTTATTCATAAAAACAGAATGATATACATTGCTTTGTTGATATGGAAACTAACAACAAACTATGTCTCTTATCAAACAGATTCTGTTTTTCATTATCATATTGACTCTTACATGATATCTGCTACTCTGTTTCTATTTTACTCTAACTATCATCTCTCTCTTCTCACTCGCACAGGAGGAGAACTTTATTTAAAAATCAGGAGAGCAACTAACTAACTAACCCAATCAAAGAAAGACATGGAATTAAAGCGTATCCCAGAATCAAGGAACAAACTTCATAATGAATTTATGCGTTCAACCCAATCTGGAGAGAATCTAGCACTCCACTCTTTCCAGATTGACTGTCATTAAAAAATTTTCCCATGGTTTCGGTCAAAGAGTCTTCGCCAGAGCTCCCTCGAAATCGTGTAGGAATGGACTTTACCGCAAGGCCAAGATCGACTGCGCTTGACTCAATCATTCTTCAACAACCTGTGAAACAAAAGGTAACAGATGCGAAAGAAAAGGCGTATGGCACATACACGATATCTATCCATTAATCACACATTTAAATCTATTTCATCATTCAAAAACTGTATACGATATACCAATCATTTAGGGAGTCAACGGGGCAATAAATGCAATCAAGTCAATACAATAAGCTACAGGAATATAAAAGTATTTTGCTACAGGATATCCCAATAAAATGTTTCAACAGAGTTGAAACAACCACAAATAACAAAAGTAAAGGCATTAAAAGTTTATCATAACATCCAAACTATGAGCACATTTTGGGCTCATCACATAGGTTTTTATTTTTTTATGGATTCCAGTCAACTTATTGAGAGAGGTCAATCTTACTTGAAATCACTTAAACAAGTGAGAACCAATCACCTAGAAGCTTGCAATTTTTTCACATAGCATTAGTCGTTTAGAATTTTTATAATTTAAAATTTTCATAATTTTTTATTTACTGTTTAGTTTAATAGGTAGCATTATAGTGAAATAGAAGCTATCCAAAAAACTCCTACAACCATTTAAGAAATTTCAAATCCAAATGTAGATAGTTGAGACTACTAAACAAAGAACTAGAAATAGAGAATCAAAATTCCAAGAGGATGAAGGTTAAACACTTTGAGCATGGGTGAAATGTCTACAAGGTGTGCAAGAATAGGAAAAATAACATGAAAGAGTCCCATTCTATGTAACATGTAAATAAACAAGTAAAATACTTGAAAATATTCCTACAAATTTTTTTTATCTTGAGTTGGGTCAAAGACAAGTGGCATGAAAACATAGCCAGGCTTCTATAACTATGAGAAACATCAACTCTTATATGAGAGCTATTTTGGCCTCTATTATGACTGTAAATTTGAGTAGCAAAAAAAAATATTGAGTTACTTGTTTTTGTAGTCAATAGTGTTGAAAAATAGGAATATTGAGAGGGGGTGAATCAATATTCTATTAAACCTTTTGATCATAATCCATCCAATTAACAAAACATATTTGATTGTAACAAAGATTGAAAGAATTAAACAATCACAATATCAAATGACAAATTGATGTAGGAGCATCCATGGGCTAGTGCAATCTTGCATCAACCAAATTTTTTTAATTTTAATTTTGTTTGGTTTTCAATAAATGGTTGCCACAAATATTTGTAATTATTGGAAGAATGTAATTTAAAATTAAATTACATTAACATTTCATGTTGAATGACTATGCCCGAAAAAGCAGGTATGGCAAAGGAAATGGAAGTGCAAAAATTCAAACTTTGGATTTTTGCAAGTTAAAGGAGATTTTTAAGATTTTAATTTAAAATAAAATCTCAACTTCCACAAATCCCTAAAAAATAGGGACTATCAAAGTGGGTGCCCATCTAATCAAATTGGAAACTTTGATGAGTGAGTTCAAATTTGGAAACTGCCGATAAAGTGTGTGAGACTGGTTGAAGTGAGAAGTTTGATTTTTGATTTTTTTTGGAATTTCAATTTATAAATTCTCTCCTTGGATTTTTAGGAAAGATTATTTTTGAGTTTGAAATGGAAATGAAATTGAATTTCATTTCAATCTCGACAAATTTGGAAAGTTGGTAATAAAAGATAATTCATTTACATTTTGGAGTTAGTTTTGAAAGTTGAGGAAACTCATAATTTGGTTATGGATATTCTCTAAGGAGAAATTCAAGCAAAGGGTGAATGATTCAATAATTTATTTGCAGCCATTGTTGAAGAGTGACAGAGTGTGCATGTGGGTTGGTTGTTGTACTTGATAGGCACATAAATTCTATGGAATGTTGCAGATTTTTGTAACGAATTCTATGATGTTGTAAAGGGCATATGTGGTGCCCATAGTCTCAATGAGACTTGATTATTTTGTAATTGCATATTTTTCATTTTAATGCAAGTTGCATGTTGTAGTTTCTTTGATACTTGTGTTGAAATTCATAGTGAATTGAGAATTTGTGTTCGAGTTGAAATTAAATCAGCAGAGAGGGTTTTGTGTCACCTCCTCCCTGCTTCACAAATGAACACCAATATTTTAACATGGAAAACCAAAAATTTGAAAAACGACGATGAGGATTAGCTCACAATATATTATAACTGTTTATAAGACATTACAAAGGCTCACTATTAGGACACACTAGCCAATAGGGCTCACAACCACAAAAAGAAGAAAGGAAAGAAGATAGAAATGACCACATGGTCAAGATGTGAACTTTTAAAAAATGTACCTTCCTTGTGCTAAATTCAGTTGGGTTTGTGCAGGATCATCATGGAAAAAATAGGCCCTTAAGTGGCAAAAAATTTAGAAAAATTAGAGTTAAGAAACTTGATGTAAATATTTGAATAATTTATCTATATTATTTTAAAAATATGTAACAATATAATTTTTAGCAAATTTATTGTAGTTTCTAAGCTACTAGTTTATTTAAAAAAAATAAAAAATCTATTTGGTGAAAATAAGAAATTTCAATGGAGTAGTACTTAAATTTTAGGGAAAAAATAAGTAGGTGTTTGTCTGACCACCCTAACCACAATAAAATGATAATTAGTTTTTATAATATTTTAGATATAAGTAGAGGACTCATGTCCCAATATGATGCATAGTTGTTTGTAATTTTTTTCCAATTAAATAATTAATTATGGATTTTTTATTACAAATTTTAAAAAACATAAAAAATTGTGTGTCTAACCACCTTAACTTGGTCAAAACTTCATGAAATTGAAAACTTTTTTTTTTTAATCCTATAGTATGCAAAGCATAGAATGTGACGCATGTTTCAGATTAAAAAAATATGATACTGTTTGAAAGATATAGATGTGTTTCAATCAGCCTATCAATCGAGACTTTAGTCGTTATTTAAATAGACAATGAATAATAATTATTTATTAAAATCAAAGTAAAGCATAATTTATTTTTTGTTAAATATTTGAATAAGTTATCTATATTATTTTAAAAATATGTAAGAATAGAATTTGTAGCAAATTGAATGTAGTTTCTAAACTACTAGGTTTATTTAAAAAAAACTATTTGGTGAAAATTAGAAATTTCAATGCGAGTACATAAATTTTAGGGAAAAATAAAAGTAGGTGTTTGTCTGACCACCTAACCACAATAAAATAATAATTATTTTTTATAATATTTTAGATATAAGTAGAGGACTCATGTCCCGATATGGTGCATATATTTTTGTAATTTTTTTCCAAGTAAATAATTAATTATGAATTTTTTATTACAACTTTTAAGAAACATAAAAAATTGTATGTCTCACCACCTTAACTTGGTCAAAACTTCATGAAATTCAAAACTTTTTTTTTTAATCCTATAGTATGCGAAGCATAGAATGTGACACATGTTTTAGATTCAAAAAATATGATACCGTTTGAAAGATATAGATGTTTTTCAATCAGCCTATCAATCGGGACTTTAGTCATTATTCAAATAGAGAATGAATAATAATTATTTATTAAAATAAAAGTAAATCATAATTTATATTGGTGGAAAGTTGAGAATCTCCTTTAAAAACCCTTTTCATTTCTTCAATTTTGGGTAGAAAAAAAGTCATCAACCACATAGGCCATCATATCACTTAGATATCACCACTTTTTGGCCCATCATGATCTTACACATACCTAGTTCATTTGAAGCTTTGAATATTGATACTATGTACTATATCAATACAAAATACAAAACACTACTCTAATTTACATTTGTTCAATATTTTTAATGCTTCTACTGTAGATTTGATCATGTACACAAAAAATTCACATATTGGAATCTCATCACATGTTTTTCACCCTATAATCTCTAAAAATTTCTTACATATATACCTAATACATCCACATGCATCAATTAGGTCGGCCTAATTAGATGTGGCCCTGAATAAAATAAAAATTGTCTTGTCGGCTCTACACTATTGAATACCCAAGATACTAAGAGGGGGGTGAATCATTATCTTCTTAAACTTATTGAACAAACACCATCCAATTATTGCAATGCATCTAATGGTAAAGATAAGTAAGAGCATTGACAAAACATGAAAGCACACAATGCATGAACACCAAGATTTTTATGTTGAAAACCCAAAATGGGAAAAACCATGGTGAGGGTTAGCTCACAATATAGTATAACTGGTTATAAGTTATTACAAAAGGGTGGCTCACTTCAAGGACTCACTATCCAAAATGGGAGGCTCACTACCTACACTTGATACAATGACAAAATGGCTTACTACCATAAAATGAACTGATAAAGTTACACCTCCCAAGTGTTGATTGAGTTCCTTTTATGCTCAATAAATTTACTTAACACATTTCATCATTTTCACCATACTTCACATTCACAATCACAAAAATATCCAATATATATATCTGATTCATCTAGAGGCATCAATTAGGCCAGCCTAATTAGATGGAACCCTTATGCACCAAATGGATCAACTGTTGGGTTCAAACTTTTACAAAAACTTTCCAAAATAAATCCAAGCATGTAGCATGCTACAACATGTGGGTATGGACCTAAGATAGGTCACAAATACATCTGAAATACAAAAATTTATCCATTACAACATTAAAAATACATTAGGTTGGCCAGAGATAGACCTAATAGCAAAAATGCAATAACAAAATAATGCCAACTCATCATACGAGCACCTAAGCACATGAGATTTTTAAATTACAAGCTTCCAATATCCAAAAACCATTTCCCAAAAAAATCAAGAAACATTAATCATCATCAGAGGTTTCTAGACCAAAATACCGGAGGATAGTAACTACATACTAGTTTAGATACTAGTACAGAATACCAGATCAGAATTGATAATAAACTTGCAGTTGCAACTCATATAACATGGTGACATCAATGACAACAGAAAATGTGCAAAAATATATGTTCTTCATTCTTCCAACAATCTCCCCCTTTGTCATTGATGGCAACATGTTCCAAAATAATTTACAAAAACATCTCCTATGTACAATATACTCCCCTTTTCTCATTACAACATTCTCTCCCCCTATAGACCTCTTATGGAATTCTCTCCCCATTTGACATCAAGGACAAAGGGTGGTCCAATAATATGAAAAATTGAAAACATTACCTAGAGGATGGAGAGCCTTGAAGCTCCTTAAGAATACCTTGCCAAGTTGTCTTACCATTCTCCCAACTCTTCTTAGCAGCAATCAACATTATGCTTAGAGATTCCAATTCCACCAGACTTTCTTCTGCATTATCTAGAGAACCTGGAGTCAGATTGATCTTTTCCAATTTCTTTTCATTTTCCAAAACATTGGCAACCGTAGTGTACTCCATTCTCATGAGGTCACCCAATTGACCGAATATTTTGATGATGTCCTACTTTTGTAGAATAAATAATTTGGATCTATGAGCAGAGATGGCATTCTAGGTTGCCATGTCTCTATCTTTAGATGCATTGTAGGTACTAGAGACAACAGTTAACTAGGACTCAATGGAGTCCATGAGATCTTTAATTTTCTAAGTGGCATCTAACCACTTTATGCAATAAGAAAAGACAATATTTTCCTCATACTCACAAGCTTGCAGTAATTCTAGATTCTTTTCAACATTTGTGTGTGTCAAAGCACATTTAACATGAATTTCCAATAGTCTTTTCTCTACCAATTTCTCCTCAACCTATTTCCTTGTCTTATCACCATGTCTGAAGGCATACTCCTTAAAGGATTCCAATAGAAGTTTCAAATTCTCTACCAAAGTGATAGATGTATCCATTGATGTATCAGCTACGACCTCTTGCAAAGCTTTTATAGCATCATCAATAATCTTTGTTCCTTTCTGATGTGTTTCAAGAATTTCTCTTCTTTTGGATGCATGCAATGCATCCCCTAACACCAACTTATGAACAAGAGAAATTTTATCCTAGTCCACACCACCTTGAATCATGGGGAGTTGTAAAATTTCTAGAGGAATCACTGACTAGAATCTAATTTGTTTGGACAAAAATCCTTTCAAAACATCATTTTTGGAGGAGGATTCTCCAAGGAATCTTTGAGATTCTACAACCTACCTTAGATCTTCTTCATTCTTCCTAGAAGAATCCTCATATTTCTCTTGTTCCTCTACTCTTTCTTTTTTCCTCTATCTTCTCTTCTTATTCTACTTTCTCTTCTTCTTCTTTTCCATCCGTGGACAAAGATTTTGGCACCCAAGGTCTTTCTAGCACTTCTAGCCCATTTTTCACCTAAAAGGAGAAAGATGGGCCATAATGGGAAATGTCTACATTCAAAATAAATGTAAGGATGGATGAAATATGCTTAGATGCTATGTATAAATGCAATAAACTTAATAAAAGATGTTGATTATTAAAGCAAAACTATTGAAATGCAAGTTGTTTTAAAACACGGTGTTGATATGCAGAAAGACCTACAAATGAAAGTAAGTTGTAACAAAAATGAATGAAACTAAATGTATGCACCTGAGAACTTGCTGGAGACTAGAAAGGACTTCTGAAATGTTGATCCTAAAATAATTTCCTACTCATTCACCATTCTGGGAGAATTAGTCTCAGATATGAAAAATTGTTCTAGAGCCCATTTATGACAAATGGGTATCCAAAACTACAACAAACACTGTCCAGCCCTAGCATTGGAACTCATTCACCACTAATGGTTAATGATTCCACTTCTAAATTTTTGGAAATCCAAAAGTGGAAACATAAGCCATCGGTCTACACTTCGATTCTTGACAAGTGTTCGCCTCCAAAACTCTAATTTTTGGCACTGTAATTAACCTTTTGTGGATATTTTGACTTAGACAAAGAAAGGATGACTGGAACAGCTTTGCATCTTGATCCTTAATGATTTCCAAGTCTTCAAGATACCTAAATTTGCAAACACATAAGAAAAGGAGAAATGTTGAATATTAGGGCATGGGGGTTTTCCTTGGTCAAACCCCTTTAAGGTAATTAAACCAAATGAAGAAATAATATGAAGCATAAACATGAAATAATGGAATTATTACCTTTCCATGATGATTGATCTTGAATTTTTGTGACAATAGATAAAGAATTTTCCCTTGAATGCTTGAAAAATGTTATCTTGATGACTTAGAATGTTAAAATCCTAGCTTCCTTGACTTGAAACGGATGATGAATGATGAATGAGTTTAATTTATTATGAATTAGGGTTTAGAAGCTTGTATTTATAGTCCAAATCCATCTAATTTTCCCATTAATTTGATCCCCAAGGCTGACATGTAGGAAAATTAAACTTAAAACCTAATTTTTCCCGCTCAAACCCCAAAAAAAGTTCAAATGGGACTCATTCACCATTAAGGGTGAATGGGTCCCACCTAGATGGGACTCATTTTCCCCTAATGGCGAATGGGTCCCACAGGGGCCATTCTACTAGCTAGAATGCTGAGAAATAAGGAAATCAGGTTTATATGATGACTTTGTTAGTTATTTCATCTAATTAAGCCTCTGGATGCACAATATGGGGCCATAGGGGCCTATTAATGATGATATAAAGGGTAATTAGGGCTTGAGACACAAAACTCAATGTGAAAGTGTGATTAAATACATTTACAACACTAAAATGAGGTCCACATAGCCTAGAAAGGCACAACATCCAACGTGAATGTGTAAAATACATTACAACACTATATTAGAGTCAAGTTTAATTTACAAGCCTTCTAGATTAATGTGAAAATCCAATATAATATATCTTACAATGTTGATTTAAGGGTGTTAATGGGTGTTTTTTCATTTTTGACCATAGGTAATGCATAAGTGCATCACCTCTCTTCAAAGAAAATTTCCTACAAACAAATTATAGAAAACTATCCCAAGGTCTCTCGGGTTTCAGGTCATGACTTGCTTGGAATATCTCAGTTGGTTCATGTGATTTTTTGGTAATCACAGTGTAGCCATATGTATGCTAAGTTGAAGGGAGACTAGTTCCTTAAATTGAGTTTTAAATATTTTGAAGATGATGTGTAATTGGTGCAAGTTCAAAACAACATTATAAAACCCCACTTTTATCATCAGATTTGGCTTTACAATGATGCTAGAACTTTGTCTAAATTACTATTTCAAAGAAAGGTCAAAAGGGAAGGGAAGGGAGAAAGTTCCTAGGCCTGCAACTATTGATGAACAGTGATAATTGAGGATTGTACAGCAGACAACCTTCCTACAACTAAGTTCCACTTAACCAAATTAGCTAATAGTATCATGAAACTAGTGCTATCTTCTAAGGTCTATAGATTTTCAACTATCCATTCACCATAAATCATGCATAAAAGATGAAATTTAAGTGTAGCAATGAATTTATGTTTAGACTAGCTTTACACTATTGTTTATCATCAACAAACAACAAAAAGCATGAACAAGGAAGGGCATCAACACAGTAGTATTCTTCAGCATCAATGAACAACATTCACTATAATACTAAAAGCATGGAAAATATATAGAAAAACAAATTAAATATACTCAAATCTATCAACTATGAGGAGATGAATCATGAAACATTAAAGAAACTCAAGAATCCACCCAAAAGCAATGAATTTCTATTAGAATTTAAGCAACATGTCTTTACAAAACCTCAACTCTCCTTGAAAATGAGAGGAGATCCCCTATTTATATTTTTCCAAAAGAAAAATGAATGGCAAAGATTTAATCTCATTGTGTGGCCAAGGTTCATTAAAAATTAGGATTTCACTTGCCCCCAATATTTTACAATTTAAAATACATTCCTTGCCTTTTTCCCTACTTTGTCTTCTAGTTCCTTGGCACTATAGCACTTTTGTCCTCTCGTGATTTTCCCTTTTAGTTGTAGCTACATAGTGAGGAACTCATCATCAATGATGGGATTTCCTTGATTTTTCTGGACAGTGGTGCACTTCACAAATTTTCCCATTAGTGCCCGAAGTTTATCCCACTCCATGATATCTGATTAAAGTAGTTGCAAGATCAAATTCTTTGATCTCCCAGTGATCAGCTTGCAAGAAAAATCCATGAAGTCCTCCATTAATGAATCTGTGGCCCCATTGTCCATTTTCTTATGGGTAAGCAGCCTGATCTTTTCTAGATCTAACTCAATAGCAGGCATGTCGTAGTCGGTCATGAGCTTCAAATATTCTTCACAGACCATTTTATGTTCCTTGGCCCATTCCAACTCGAGTTCCACTTCATGGAGCACCCACTCTAGGACTTCCTTTCTATGGTCTAGGCCCATCTTCCAAGTTTCGACTAGCCAACAATCATCCTTTGCTAGGGCTAGCTTCTTCTCCCAAGAATTCTTAGGAATCTTGAGGATGGCCTCAAGTTTAGGATATGTAATCCTATATAGTTTAGGAAAATTATTACATATTCTCTTCATGCCCTCAAGCTACTTTTGTACTTCCCTGAACTTTTTGGTCATTAAGGAAGCATGGCCAATGCCATAGCACCATTGTAGAGCACCCATTGGAACCACAGTGCAATATCCTTGCTCCAATTCTTCATTCTCTCTAACTTGCTTATGTGTTGTATGGAAAATAGTAGAGGCGAGGCCGATGAAGTTGTTGGTAACTCCTTAGTAGAAGACCACTTTTGTATGTAGGAAGTGGGGTCCGCCACCTATGACTTCAACTCCTCCTTGGAGAACTGATCCTTACTCATTTGATGGAAAATTGTGGTGACTGACCCCTAGAGCTGATCAATCTTTTGTTCTTTGGTGGTAGTGCCCAAGTCAATAGAGGGATATTATAACTAACCCCTTCTCCTTTGTCTACTACTGGGGTGGCAATTTGCACTATCCTTGATCCAAACACAGGTATGTTTAGGATCATCATGGAAAAAATAGGCCCTTAAGTGGCAAAAATTCAAAAAAATCAGAGTTAGGCAACTTGACGTAAAAATTTGAATAAGTTATCTATATTATTTCAAAAATATGTAAGAATAGAATTTGTAGCAAATTGAATGTAGTTTCTAAACTACTAGGTTTATTTTTATTTTTTTAAATCTATTTGGTGAAAATTTGAAATTTCAATGCAGTAGTACTTAAATTTCAGAGAAAAAATAAGTAGGTGTCTGTTTGACCACTCTAATCACAATAATTTAATAATAATTATTTTTAATAATATTTCAGATATAACTAGAGGACTCATGTCCCAATGTGATGCATATTTTTTTGTAATTTTTTTCCAAGTAAATAATTAATTATGAATTTTTTATTACAACTTTTAAAAAATAAAAAAACTCATATGTCTAACCACCTTAACTTGGTCAAAACTTCATGAAATTCATTTCTTTTTTCTTAATCCTATATTATCCAAAGCATAGAATCTGATGCATGTTTTGGATTCAAAAAATGTGATACCGTTTGAAAGCTATTGGTGTTTTTCGATCAGCCTATGAATTTGGACTTTAGTTGTAATTCAAATAGAAAATAAATAATAATAATTTATTAAATTCAAAGTAAAGAATAATTTATATTGGTTGAAATTTGAGAATCTCGTTTAAAAACCCCTTTAATTTCATCACTTTTGGGTAAAAAAAATGTCATCAGCCACATACCCTACAAAAACCCATCATATCACCACTTTTTGGCCCATCATGATCCTGCACATACCCACACATCCATTGTGATGTGGGATCAGACTCTTGATTTATTTTCCTTCTTCATTCCCAATTAAGCTTGTGCAAAGAGAGCCGCCACTCTTTCCTCGAGATCCATGAGAGTGGGAGTCTTCTTTTGTAGTTGCTTTTCCAACCACTTAGGAATTTGAGATCCCTCCTTTGGTGATTCATGATAAAATTCTATTTGAGCATGTTGGATCTCCATTTCCTTGTGGTCCGAGGCTTGTTGCTCTGTCTTCTCTTCTTCCTCTTCTTCATCTGAGTCTTGGATTAGTATGATCTTTTCTTCATGTAATCTAGTAGCAGCTACATTTACTTTAGGGTTGTCCTCCCCTTCAGGTGTCTCTTCTTCTTCTTGCTCGAGCCTTGCATGGTGTTCTGGCTTGGGGCTCCTTTTTGTTTCAGTCTCTTCTTCAGGCTTATCTTCTTCTTTAGCTTCAACCTCTTTGTTTCCCTCCTCTTTCTTAGGAGGTACTTGTTCTTCTTGATTGAGGCCTTTGTCTTGTCCCTTTCTTGGAGACCATGTAGATATTTCCATGTCATCATCACTTTCATCCTCTTCTCCATAGGGTTTTCTGTTGACTTCCTCTCCGACGTCTTTGAATTGTTTGGAAAACTCTTCCTCGAGCTCCTAGTCAAAGGACTCCACTATATACTTGGCACTGGTGTCTTCAACATTTTCCTTTGAGGACTGTGACCTTTCCTCTTCATATACCACTTCATCTATGGTCACGTTCTAATGCTATGGGTGCTCATCAGAGTCATCCCTGAAGGGATCCTCGTGTTCCTCATCTGTTTCTTTAGTAACCTCCCAATGTGGTCTCTCCAATTTTTCTAAGATCCACATGATTGTCTCCATCTTTGGCAGTTCTATCAGAGGAGGGACAGGGAGACCAACAACAACTCAGGTCATAGCAGCATGGACAGTAGGATTCATCAACACCCCAGAAATTTCAATGGGTATGCTTTGCATATGCCTTGCAAAAGCTTCTAGCAGGGTGAGAGTAGGAATTGTAGTTGTAGCTACTAAACAGACTATAGTTGAGGGAGACATTGAGGAAGATGAGAGTGGAGAGGTTATAGCAGATGAGGAGTCTCACACTATAGTTGGAACAATTGGTGAGGTGGACATAAGGTGAACCGAGATGTCCACCATAGGTGGAGAGGAAGTAGGAAATACTTGAGATGTTAAAGGAGGTGTAGCAACAATGGAAGTGAAGGTGATGGCAAGGGTAGAGGTAGTAGGTGGTGACTTTGGTTTCTCTACCTCTTCTTCTTCCCCTTCATGCAGTGGGTCTTCTTGGATCATAGACATCTTAGAGAATTCACTTGACTTCTTTTCCTTCTTTAAGGTCTCACCTTCTGGGGCCTTCCTCGAATACACCTTATGCTTAGGCTGGTGCTCAATTACCTCTTTTGTCTTCCTTGATCTAGTGGCAGGAGGAGATTTTGGAGCCTCTTCAGTTGGGGAAGCAACAATCCCACTGTTTGCTTCACTCTCAAGCTCATCCTCAAGCTTGCCATATGTCAATGTAGCCCCTTGGAGCTTCAATTGATTATCTGAGCATCAATCCATTGTCTCATTATGTGCTCCATTGGTTTAGTCAGAATATCAAGGTCATTGACCTCTTCTTCATTCCAGTCTATTAGGGGAAATGATAGGTTGGTAACAACATCATACCTCAGATCTATGACAATTTTTTCATCTTCTACAATCTGATCCAGTACTGGTAATGATTTTATTGTCTTAAAAAAATAAGTCGTCATACACTTATAATGCCTTATGCACACCTCCTTGTCATCCCAACACTTAGCCTAAAAATCTTCAATGTTGTGCAAATGGGTGTATTCTTTTCTGATGAACTTCTTCAACTTTCCATATGGATCCATCCATGGTTGCGCCATGTGGAGATTCAGATTATATTCAACAATCTCCTTTTTTGAGTATTCAACACATTGGGTAGCTGTGAGGGCATACATTCCTTGCTCGAATGTGAGAGGATATGGTATCCTAGCTCTATGTTTTCCACTGAGGAGTTTGAGTGCATTTTGTAACTGTTTGGAGACTTCTAGCAGGACCAGCTAGTTGTTTGGGTATCTTGGAAGTTTGTATGGCCTTTCAGAGAAGCCTTTTGTTTGAATGTAAGTAAATTTTAGGAACTGTATGAATAGAAATCCGAACCTATGGATGAATGCATGGGAACTGTACAAGACTCTACTCTCAAAGTCCCCTCTGAGAAGTTTGATAATGTGCCCAATGAAGGCATCATTCACCCTGCAATAGTCTTTCTTGAAACTCCTATATTGGAGTTGCGGTTGCCTATCATATAATTTCAATTCTCTCCATGGAGTTGGGATTTGTGCAACAATAGTCCTCTATAGGGAAAGGGATCAACCAAGAGATACACTAGGTAAGAGGTCATATAGAATTAAGAAATCTTCTTGACCACCAGGAACTACTGATGCAAGTTGTTATTGATCATTCTAGCCCAGTTAAACTTGGTCTTCCCTCTGATGATCTGCCCAGTGAAGTAGAACATCCAGTCTTGAAAGTAAGCGAGTGTAGGAATGACCATAACTTTGTTTAAAAAGGTCACCAAGTCATGATAATCTTTGTAGAAGTCACTCCTAAACAACCCTTGGGGCACCTTGTTAGCACTTCCCATCTTCTCCTCTAACCAATATTGGTTAATTAACTTTTTGCATTTTAGGGGGTCAACCTTCCACGTACTTTCTACATATTCCTTTTTCCTCTCCTCCATAGGGTCAAATGTGGGTATGTGGGACTTTTTCCTTGTGGAACTAGTAGACAGCTTAGCCACTACCTAACCCTCATGATCAATGATCCTTCTAGTTTATTGTTGATAGGCTTCCCTGCAAGCCATTACTAGTTCCAGAGCTGCAAGAGCTGGAGAGAAACTACCTGCTTTTGCCAAACCACTCTTTCTAATTTTTCGGGCATTGTTTGTAGTGGGGTTGACGATCACCCTCTGTTTGAATTCATCCATGTCAACATATCCAAGGTTGGTATTTGATATTGATTCACACATGGATGTGACCTTGGAGGTGATTTCCACCTCATAGAACTAGTACTTCATCTGGTCTTTGTCTTCTTTGCCTATGGAGACTTTGATAGGTTTCTTCCCTTTGTCTTTTTCTATGGATGCTCCTAATGTTCCTGCAACCGATTCCATAAATACTACAAATAGAGAAATAGTAAGCACATTCACATGTAAAGTAAGGGGAGGGTTAGAGAAATCCTACAAAACAGATGTTAGATCAAGTAATTCATCCTTTAAAGATCATAATATTTATCATAAATCACCATTTTCCTCTCATTTGGGGAAGATGGAGCAATGCAATCCTAGGGATGTGGGTTTCCCTAAACTGGAAGATATTTTGGAGAGGACAGTAGGGAGGTGGCATAGAGGGAACAATGACCTACATGCGGCCACCCGCATCAAATTTTCCACACCATAACTGGGGCCCACCAAGGTGTTAAGGTGTTTCAACATCTGGGTCCATCGTTCATGAAGCTTCAAAAGAGTCAATGTGGGTCAAGAGGATGCAGGAGTAGCCAATCTCAAGGCCATTTTGTAGCTTCACCATTTGGAATGACACTGGCATGTCGAAAGTCCGCAAATAGAATCCCCCATTGCGGGACCCATGTTGGGATTGTAAAATTCTTGCATTTTACTAGCCTTCACTCATGTTCCCTAGGAAATTCCCACATCATAATTTCATTAGTAAAAATTGCTTATGATTTGTGTGACCAAATCCATTTCACAATCTATGTTCACCAATGATCCCATTAAAGTGACCCTTAACACATATATATTCCTCTGATCATCATTGAGCATGAATTTCAAACTACTAGTCTATATCGACAAGATCAAGGAAAGTATTTCTGATCAATAGATCATAGCTTCTCAGCTTGAGCATTCTTTACATATCGACAAGAAGTGAATTGAGTTATACTAATGGGAGGTCATGGAGAATGCATAATTATTAAGACAAAGTCTATCATCTTACTGATGAAAGTTATCAACAAGAACAAAACAGTCAGAGTGAAGTTGCCAGGTCAGGCCAATCTCTTAACTCACACCAATGGTAAATTCATCGACAAGACAAAAACTTTCTTTCGTCAATGGGTCAAAATAACAACTATCGAGAAGACTTTTGCAACGAGGATGAATCACACAGATCTCTCCGACTGTATTGGTTACACTGATAATGAAAATTTTGGGAGGATTCTTGTCAATCAATCTACACAAAGTGAAGTGGTATATGGAGCTTATCGGAGAGATATGCACAATCAAAGTGAGTTTTTTTGGTTCTTTCCGACCTCACATATTACACCGATGAACGAAGTTTCAAGGAGATTCTAGCTGACCCATCCAAATGAAAGAAGCAGTAGAAGGAAGAGCACCAAGAAAAACTTCCTCAAGATTCAAATCATTTAAAAAAAGCAGAAGCTTGGAAGGGGAAAGCCGGAGGCTCACCGCCCTTTTGAAATGACAATGAGCACACAGCAGCCCAGAAGGAGAGTCCCAGATGGTGACAGAGGGGGGGAGTGCCAGAAATGGCCATGGAGATGCCAGGTTCCTGAGGCTGGGTCACCGGGGGCCGGCAAATATTCAAAATGGCCATGGAGGGGCAAAGTCCCGAAAATGGCCACAGAGGGGCTGAGTTTCGAAGGCTGGGTCGCCGTGGGCTGGTGGATGTTCAAAATGACAACGGAGGGGCGCAGTCCCAGAAACGACCATGGAGGGGCCAGGTTCCAAAGGCCAGGTCACCAGGGGCCTGTGGATTTTGAAAATGTTGATAGAGGGACAAAGTCCCAGAAATGGCTACAGAGGGGCCTGGTTCCGGAGGCCGGGTCGCCGGGGGATGGCGGATGTTCAAAATGGCCACAGAGGGGCGGAGTCTTGGAAACAGCCACGAAGGGGTTGGGTTCCATAGGTCGGGTCGTTGGGGGGTGGCGAATGTTCAAAATGGTGATAGAGGGACAGAGTCCTGGAAACAACCATAGAGCGGCCAAGTATTGGAGGCCTGGCCGCCCGGGGCCAGCAGATGCTCAAATTGGCCACAGAGGGGCCGGGTTTCAAGGGACGGGTCGCTGGATGTTGGCAGATGTTCAAAATGGCCACGGAGGGGCGGAGTTCTTGAAGTGGTCACAGAGGGGTCAGGTTCCAGAGGCTAGGTCATCGGGTGTCAGCGGATGTTCAAAATGGCCAAGGAGGAGCCGGGTCTCAGAATGAAATTTTTGCAACTTCCCAAAACATATCGAAACCTTGGAAGTTAACTTAGGCACCACAAAAACATCCCAAATCCATAGGAAACTTGTCCCCAAAGTCAAAAATGAATGAAAAAGTGAATCGAGCGAGTAGGGAAATCCAGCCAAGGAAATCCGGCAGGGCGGACTCGGAGGACTTAGAAAATTTGTGGGGGTGAAACATGGTCAACTTGAAATGATACTATGAGGATCACTGACCATTTTAGAAGCCAAAATTGTGGGCACGCAAAATGAGGGAACGACACAAAATAACCCGGCAAGGAAATAGGAAGACAGGGTCCCCATTCCAAAAGGGGTGTGCATGCAAAACATGCACAACATTGTCCATTGTGATCATTCTAGTCTATTTGTACATAGCAAGTGGTAGCTGAGGAAGCCTATTTTTTTAGGTAAATGTTAACATGCCAACAATGATGTCTTTTACATTGATTATGAAAGTACAAATCCAATGTTAATTTATCTTCCAAAGTTTTCTGAAAAATAATCTCTACAATATTTTGGTGTAGTAATCTTTCTTCTATAAATTGTTTCCATTAGCAATAGAGCTTCTCTGCACCACATGATTGAACCTAGAAATCAAGGCCTAAAAGTAAATAATCATATTGAAAGTAGGTGCATTTTATTGTAAGGGAACATTTTCATAGAGAAAATATGTTTCATAATAGTGTTGGTTGTTTAATATGACATGCAACTTTCAAATTTTTCTCTTGCAGTAATAGTTCGAGGAGTTGTCGATGGAATTTTTTTCATGTTAAGAAAATAAATGGTTGTAAGCATGTAAAGAAGGGGAATCAGAAAGAGACATCAAGAAAAATAAATTAAATTACAATACCCTCCCAAGAGGAGGAAGCAGAGTATATTTTTTATTCTAAAACCCTTTCATCTACCAGTATTTACATCTAAAATCTCTTTTTTAATACATTTTTTGGCTTCCTCCCACTTTATGTTTTGCTTTGATAACAATTCTTCTTCTATTACTATCAAAATAACTAAGCAATGCAAACATTATTTGTATTTATTGTTATGGGAAAAATAGGCATCAATTCATAGTCAAAATAATTTCTCACTTGAGTTTTCAAAGGAACCACTACAAGTAAGTGCAAAAAAAAATGTTGTTTTTTCTTCATTGATCATATCTATGGCACTAGTTTCGGTTGTAGGTGGAGAAAATTCTAAAACATTGGACCAATTTTGCACTTGTCTCAACTTCAAATATGCCCATCAATTGCATCAACTTTCTTATCATCTTATCAATGCAGTTTTACCAAATGAAATTGACAATGGAGGTCCCCTATTTTCATTCATAAATGGAGTATGGGTATATCAATCCATGACCTTGAAGCTCAACTACATAGATGTTGTGAATAATCAATATAGTGTTGAAGCTAGCTTGGTAGATTTCATCAATAAGGTATATATTTTACATTCATCCTCAATTATGTGCATTTCGTTGCCTTTGGTACATGCTTGATAATGAAGTGTGATAGTCCCAAAATTTATTGACATGGGAGGTATACTCATGTGATTTTAGTCTACTTTGCAGTTTGAATTTTTTTAATCCACAATTCAATGAAAATTTATGTTACGATGAAATGGTCTAAGTGAAATAGACCTTAGTGAATGTCTATTACATAGTATGGTATGAGGGTAATGTGAAGATTATTTAATTAATACTCAAATATCACCATTTCTGGTTTACAAATTTAATGGTTTGCTTAGCCTTGAGCAGATATTTCATAGAATAAATAAGCCTAGATTGTTTGTATGATTTTAGGGTGTTGACCAGAAAAAATCAATCATCATCCATGGGCCATAATAAAACATACTACTTCCTAATTTTTCAAAGCTTCTAGTATTATTATTCTTATTTTACCCTTGAAGAGAAAGATTGAGAGAATTTTGCATTCAAAATCAATCTTCAAAGTTATGATATGTCTTTTCTTTTCTTTTGATGTCAATGAACTTTCAAATGCATGTTTCTTTAGATTAACATTGTAACAGAAGGGTATGTGCAGGATCATCGTGCAAAAAATAGGCCCTTAAGTGGCAAAAAATTCAGAAAAATTAGTGTTAGGAAACTTGACGTAAATATTTGAATAAGTTATCTATATTATTTCAAAAATATGTAAGAATAGAATTTGTAGAAAATTGAATGTAGTTTCTAAAATACTATGTTTATTTAAAATAAATAAAATCTATTTGGTGAAAATTTGAAATTTCAATGCAGTAGTACTTAAATTTCAGGGAAAAAATAAGAAGTAGGTGTCATGCGACCACCCTAGACATAATAAAATGATAATATTTTTTATAAAGATTTTATATATAAGTAGGGGACTCATGTCTAGATGTGATACATATTTTTTTGTAATTTTTTTTGAGTAAATAATTAATTATGAATTTTTATTACAACTTTTAGAAAATATAAAAACTCGTTTGTCACCACCTTAACTTGGTTAAAACTTCATGAAATTTAATTTTTCTTTTTTTAATCCTATATTATCTGAATCATAGAATGTGCATGTTTTGGATTAAAAATATGATATTGTTTGAAAGTTGTAGATGTTTTTCAGCCTATTGATCGGACTTTAGTCGTAATTCTAATAGAAAATGAATAATAATTATTTATTAAATTCAAATTAAATCATAATTTATATTTTTTGGAAATTTGAGAATCTCCTCTAAAAACCCCGTTTCATTAATTTTGGGTGAAAAAAAAGTGGTTAGCCACATACCCTACAAATATTGCCACTTTTTGGCGCACCATGATCCTACACATACCCAGAAAGCTAAAAACAAGAAAAGCAAACGAAGCAAAAAATAATAACCCTTTAAAAACCTAATGGAAACACATAGAATCTCAGTTTAATTTGGAAAATTATATTTACATAAATAGTTCAACTTTAACTCTTATTCTAGCCAAAACATTAACCTCAATACAACCAAAGGCATCAATATCCACATGATTCTATTCAAACTCCCTAAGTTCATCCATCAAACCAGAACAAAAATAGGGTAGTTCCAAATAACTACTATTACTAGAAAAAAAAATAGTTGAGTTCTTGACTAGGTGGTGCATCACTAATTTCTTGTCATTATGTTGACATTATGAGAAAAATGAAGCAATGAAAATGGGTGAAAAATCATTGCGGACTATTATTTTTAATCTTGGGTAACAAAATATGAAGTTCAAATAAAACTCTTATCATTTATAAATTAGGCATACCCTTCTTATTTGCATAGATATCTATAGTTCCATTCCTTTAGAACGTATAATAAAGGAATTATATATATTGTGGGTGACTACTAAATAAATATAGGGTCAAGTAAATGTTCCAAGAAATTCCATGGTGGGGGAAGGCACATATATTTGCATATATGTTTTTGAATGTTTCCCAGTTGTTGTTTGAGTTTATTTAGACATTTACATGAGGAGGCTAGATTGAAAATAATAGCTTTAGTAATCTTCCTTGGCCCTACTTTAAGTTAGTCATTTTTCAAACTTCATTTACCTCTTTTAGAACCATCTAGGTTCAAGTAAAACTTAGTAAGGATACGTTTTGATTTTTTCATAGATTCCAGTCAACTTGTCGAGATAGGTCAATATAATTTGAAATAACTTAAACAAGTGAGAACCAATGACCTAGAAGCTTGCAACTTGTTTTTTACATAACATTAGTGATTTAGAATTTTTTAAATTTTAAATTTTCATTATTTTTATTTACTGTTTAGTTTAATAGGTAGTGTTATATTGAAATAGAAGCTATCAAAAATATTCCTACAACCATTTAAGAAATTTCAAACCCAAATGTAGATAGCTAAGACTACTAAACAAACAACTAGAAATAGAGAATCAAAATTCCAAGAAGAATAAGGTTAAACACTCTGAGCATAAGTGAAATGTCTACAAGGGCCACAAGAATATGAACAATAACATGAAAGAGTCCCATTCTATGTAACATGTAAATAAATTTAGTAAAATACTTGAAAATATTCCTAAATTTTTGTTTATCTTGAGTTGGGTCAAAGACAAGTGGCATAAAAACAAAGCGAGGCTTCTATAACTATGAGAAACATCAACTCTTAAATTAGAGTTATTTTGGCCTCCATTATGACAATAAATTGAGTCACTTGTTTTTGTAGTCAAAGTGTTGAACAATAGGAATACTGAGAGGGGGGTGAATCAGTATTCTATTAAAACTGTTGATCATAATCTATCCAATTAACAGAACTTATTTGCCTATAACAAAGATTGAAAGAATTAAACAATCACAATATCACATGACACATGAACACCAATATATTTACATGGAAAACCCAAAATGGGAAAAACCATGATGAGGATGCTCACAATTTATAATAACTGGTTATAAGATGTAAGACCCCAACATTCATGTGATTAGTAAAACCCTAATCTATTTTATGTTTTTTCTAAATAAATGGTAAGATGTATTGTGGATGATTAGAAGGGATTATTTGACAATAATTTTGCATATCATTTGTACATTATGTTTAATTCTCACTACCATGAAGGTCGAATTCACTCATATACCATAGAATGCAAATTGAGATTCTAAATGGATTATTGTATTGTTAAAGCTTAAAGCATTCAACTAACAAATTAATGTGATACACAATTGATACTTACGATTATGTTGGTAATGGGTAGGAAAGCAATGGTGTTAGCATGGGAGAACCATCAAGAGAAAATCAAAAGACTTCTTTATGAGGATATAAATTTGACCCCATTTGGGGCATAGAAACAAGTAGAGTTAATGTATTGGAAAACTAAGGTTGTGAGGACATTTAGTGGTGATTCATGTAAAATGTAAGTGGGGATTAGGTCTTGGAAACCCCTAGCCAAATTTGAAACTCGGATGGAACCTTGGGTGGGCTTTTAATGAGAGTTGCTGGTCAAAAGTTTGGGTTATGGTACAAAAATAAACCCCCCTAGGGTCTATACCATAGTGGTAGGGGTCAAGTGGGAATATAATAGTGCCCTACATCATGATTTGACCCATAAATGCTCTCATAATGGAGAGTGACGAATTTTGAGAGGAGGATGGGGTGGAAAGTTTGAGTGGTTGTCCAAGTGCATGTTTTCATTAATGGGGAGAGGACCTTCATTGATGGGGGAGGTACACTCCACACCTTCCCATCCAAGTGTTGCAATTGGTGAAACTTCTATATATTTGGAGAGGAAGAAAGAGTAGGGTGTTACCCACTTCTCTTTTTGGAGAACTTTAGTGAGGATGGTAGGAAGGTTGAGAAGATGAGAAGAGTCAGGTTGGAGAGAGAGTGATCAAGATGGCTTTGTTGGAGGGAAAAGAAGGATAAGAAAGTTAAAGTCCAACACCTAAACCAAAGAGATAAGTATTGCTATTCCCATGTTACCTTGTTTACTTGTTGTAGGAAAGAGATATGGTTGTACGGATCTTTGTTGAATATGATGAATGAAAAAAATGTATGTAAGAAATGTGAATGTTGTGCTATTTTCATCCCTTTCATAAAAGTTTGATAAGACTCCATTCAATTTTTTTTTTGGGGTCAAAATAATTCTTGCTCAGGGGTATGGCTAGAGCCCATGAGGCTCCATGATGCCATTATGGTAGGGTGGAGAGCAAGGCTTACTCATCTATATGCCATTCATTGTATTCTTAAAACAAGTTGTAATATGTAAAATCTAACAGTTTGTCAAGCATGAAAGAAAAATTTTGGTTTTGGACTCATATTGTAGAGGAAAATGTTGTATTAAATGTGCTTGATTGAAAGGTATAAAGAGACTATGATAATAAGAGTGAACTACTACATTCAAAGGTTTAAATGAAAATGGTAATCTCCTTTGCTGGAGAGATATATATGTGTTCATTCAAGATGCAGTACTCCATGATATGGAAAAAATTGGGAAATCCTCTTTTGTTGTTGAATAATAAAATATTAAGAAAGCCTACATATCCTCCTCTTATAACCATTAAAGGAACTACTCTCTGTTAAGTTGGCTTATAATGCACTACTCAACTGTGCTATATCAAATAATCTAAGTCTCTTTTATTGCTAAAATATGCTTAAAGACTTGTTCGGGTAGTTAGGCACTATACAAATAGATGTATTGTGTGATATTAAAAGAAGGAAACAGATATCTAGAAATATCGCTATTGATATAAAGACAACCATAGTTGTTCTATCAGTAAATCATGGAATTACGATTGTTGCTGTATAGAATCAAACATGAGCCTTTCTATGAAAATTTTGTGGATTTTGTGAAACCCTGTTGATGTGTGTCGTCCTCAACTCTTTCACCGGTCATAGTTGGGCACGCGGCCTTGCCCTGTACATGACCTACACACCTTGAAGGATGGGCTTAGCTTGCTCCTGGGAGGATGTGGCCTCCACAGGCCGTAACTTGCGGAAGGACCACAGGCACTCTTGGAGGCTAGTGCTAAATTGTGTCTCTATTGCTATATGCGCCTTCTTTTAAAACATTTAAACTTGAAACTAAATGTAATCATAGCGGCTGCAAAGAACAATATAGGTAAATCTAATGAAATTTGGTGTATATAATCCACTGGTCCAACTTAGTTAGATATAAATCCAGAATCCTCATCACTATGGCAGCCTGCAGTAAGTTTGAAAACACAAAAAATCCCATTTATCTCGTATTTGGATATGGATATATTCACACTTAGATTTTTGGTATGTAAAATAAAAAATGAAAACTCAAGTGTTCACACCATGGCCAAAGTGGCTGGTGAGAATAATCAAAATAAAACTGATAGATAATCAACGAAGGAAGAGAAAGGTTGGTCAATAATGCAGTAGAGAAGAGGAAATGGTGTATGAATGATCTCAGCCAACCTCAAAAACTCTTCCCACTGCAACTCTCCACCCTGGGCTCTACTGTGGAGACCTAAGAAGATATATTACAACAAAAAGTTTGAGCTAAACTAAAACAAAGCCGTGAATGGAAGCAAAGAAAATTCCGAAGACCAGGCCTTAATACATTAATGAATAGTATAAAAGCTCAGATTTGGAAGGAACTTAGCGTACAAGATTACACTCATTTTCAGATTTGGAATTAAATTTCTTGGGTTGGGGTAGGTCTGGCATCAACAACTATAGGAGAATGCACGATAGTTAGAAGAATAAATATTATAACAACCACTTCCATGCCTCTTTAATGAAACCCAGAAAGCAAATTTGAAACATATATCGAGCTTCAGAGTTGTACGATTCTTGAGTTAAAATATGATAATGGCAATTCTTCACACCAGTATATTAACTGTAGGATGGGACAGATGGTCAAGTGTAGGTGAAAGATATCCAACGTGTGTCAAAAGCCAACAATAATGGTCAAAAAGCTGACATCTCTCTGTCCAACATGGTTTCAGGATAATGGCCCCTGCCTGTTTAAATGCAATCCCAAAATAACTTGGTAGGATTGCACCCAATATCTAGAAGTTAGGTGGTATTGATTAGCAGCCATATTTCTGGCAGTTCGTGGTGATTGCCAAAATCACGTCTCATCCCAAATAATTATACTCATGAATCATTTAATACTTCGTCAGTATCGAATGGGATTGCAAAGTGGGGCATTTCTTTCCATCCAAATGTTCGAAAGAAGTTTTCTCTAAGATACAATTAAAGAAAAATATAGTTAAAATGAAATATTTGTTTGTATTTTTTTATTTTATTCTTCTGTTCATTCTGCAATTACAATTTCTTAGCGTGCTCCCACATTGTCTTCCACGATTGATCTGCTTGCAAAGTGTATTGCCTGTAACTTACACTATTATTTTGATAAATCAAATTATTTTCTAATGCCAAATTAACAGATATTGTTTCTATGTTTTATAGAATGTAAGTGCCTGAGTTGCGTTAATCCCGTGCTGGGCCATAACTTAAATTTCAACTACTAATTTTTTTTAAGTCTACCCCTTGTAAAGCACACTGAAAATAATGTATTTCGCAATAGTGTAAGTTACAGTATGTTTGTTATTGAACAAGTTATGGCATCCATTAGATAGGTAGATTAAATTGATATTGATTTTATTATTATCATTTTGATAGACGGTTATAAGATTTTTGTTAAAAGATTAATTAATGATATCATTATTATTATCATTAATATTAGATACAAGCAATAAGAAAAAAATAACTTAATAATAAAATAAAAAGATTAAAAATCATTATAGTATTCAATGCCCATAGGTTAATAATAATATTAGTGATGTTAGTATTATAATTTTTTTAAAAATTTGGATTCTTAATTTTAACTTCAGAAGAAGTGAGTTAATTAATGTAGAAATTTATATGGTGAGTTATGATAATAAAAAATATTATTGTGATTTAATGTGGATAAAAAAATAAAATAAATAATCCTATGCCAGCACTTTAGAGTTCATATAAATATCAAACAAAATTTAATTACTTATTCATTATTTAGTTATGAATGAGATAAATTAGTAAAAAGTAAGTGTATATAGTAATAGTATTGGTAAAACAATAAAATAAATTATAGAATGCTTTTAATTGTCACCGTTTCCATGGAGAATATTATGGAAGAGTGAATAATAAGCTAAATCTTTTAACATCTTAAAGTAAAGAAAATAAAATTCCCCTACCTCATTTTCTCTCACCAACTAATGGTTTTGAAATTAGAACTTATAATTTAAAAGCATGCATATAAAAACGAAAAGATAGAAACGTGAGAATCTAGGAAGGCTAAAAAAAAAAGTTATAGAATAAGAATTAAGAACGGAAAATAGGGAGATTAAATATATCTAAAGAAAATCATTTTAATAAATAATGTTTAAATATATTTAAAGGTACCTTAATGGTTAATTTTTAAAAAGTACTGGGGATGTATAAGTAGAATTATGTTTATAATTTATTCATATATCATTATATCTATATTATTTATTAGTACTTCAAAAAAAAAAATATTATGGTTGAATGTGAAAAACTTAAAAAACTCATATATACAAATATTACTTTAGCTTATGTGTTTTTTAAAAAAATAAAAGTTTTTAGGCTTTTCAATGAATTTTTTTCAGGCATGACACTTGGTATCAGAGCCCTAAGTTGCAACCCTAGGGAACTCTAGGAATAAATTGGGCTTTAAGTATTGTATGTGTGTGTATGGACATCCAAACAACTTGGTGTTAATAAAATATGGAAAGGAAAAATATTTTCATATGTTTATCAAAAAATGAAAATCTAATTTAAATTATTCAATTGAAATAAGATTTTAATGTACGCAACTTTCAAGAATTGACCTTTATAGATGGGTTAATCAAGTGTTTAATTGAAGGCATTCAACTTTTAAAAGAGGTACTAGCTAATTATGGTCCCTTAATTTTGTTAAATGTGGTGGCTAACTGGAGTGAGATACTAGTCTAGTAAACACAAGTTATGATGTTAACCTTGCTTCCCTTATATTTTATTCCCTTAAACCTTAGGAAATATATATTTGAGTTTTTAAGTGTGATAATTTTTTAAGGATGTGAATGGAGATGTAAAGAGATAGGTCATCATGACCTGTATTATTAGGGAAACCTAATCCTTTCATCCCCTTAAATTCATAATTCTATATAGACACCAAATAAAGAAAAATAAAATTATATATATATATATATAGAACCTTGAAGAGGGATTAGTATGATGAAGGTTATAATTGATTTAGAGTATGCTACTAAACACTTGAATTTTCCAACAAAAAAAAAAAGGTATCAAAATTGAAACATTCGAAAATTCTTAATAATTATAATGAGTGTTATTTGAGTATCTCATATAGTTCAGGATGAATCAAACCTTTTAAAGTATAGGTTATTACACTTAAGGAGCTGCTCCCAACTCGATGTTGGATAGAGATACTCATGGACTAATACTGTGTACACCTTCAACCTTGGATTTTCTTAGGCCTTTCCCTATTACTTAAAATCATAGGGCATATTAAGAATTAATTTCTTGTTCTCACGAAGCAACAAAAGAATCACCATGTGGTTGGTATGTAAATTGTTTTATAATGAATTTCATTGAAGCCTAAGACCTTGTTGAGTGTAAGACATCCAACATAGTTAGGTAGACAAGCTTAGATCCATTTTGATTCAATGAGGAGGCTAAAAGGATTGCTAAATGAATTGTGTATAGTTAACCAAGTAATTAGAGAATTTTATAGTCTTAAATTTTATTGTTTCAGGCTAGATGATAGGTTATAAAGCCACGATGTTAAAGCTCAAGTAAAGATAATGGGTTAGCAATGAATAAACAACAATGGATAAAGCAAGTACAATCATTTGAACCTCCCTTTTGTAAATCATAAGGTGCCTATACTTGTAGAGATTGAAACTCCACTACCATCAACTACCCTTTTCTATCTAGAGAATGTTACCTATACTCTTTCTATATACAAATAAAGATAAAAGAACCTTTTAGATCCCAATAAGGAATACTATATCTCATCTTGGAATTAATAACCTACACAAGTGGATGTTGTCCTTAAATCACAAGGATGACTAATAAAATGTTTATTTTAAATTTTTTAATAAACCATGTGCAATTTTAGGTAACTTAAGTGGACGGGGAATTAAAACAAACAAAATAGATAAACGAAAGCAACTAATGTTGTGTGTTGTATAGTACTTATATACCCATGAATATAATGGAGAAAACATAAAGGTAGTCAATTTTTTTTAGAACCTTTTATTTATGGTGCATCTTTAGGGTGATAGATGGAATTATGATTGTAAAATGAGGATTATAACAAGTGCTTAAATGGTTCAATCTTAAATAGGGAGACACAAGATTTGTAAAGGATGTTAATAAGTTGTGAGGATTGTGATTCCATGGATTTTAATGTGTTTAAGACATGGAGTGTGCTTTCTTATTGCATATTGTGATGCTTCAAATGAAAATAGTTAATTATCTTCCTTATTAAGTAAGAAATATTCCTTAGCAAGTTGTGAAGGATATAGTGGAATGAATCTATATATAGAAAAACAAACTCGATCATAAATGTGACTTTAGTAAGATAGGAAGCGTGATGCACCATGGGTTGATAATTGTAAGAAAATGGAGTATCACCTGGATTACAATTGTGAATGAGGTGGAAATTTATTTTACAAGTATGCAAATGGATAGATGTTAATAAAAAGATAAACAAAGTGAACATTGTGTAAAGAAAATAAAGTGTGTATGGGTGTATCGACATTTTTGTTAATAGTGTGGTGAATCATGCATTGTTATGTTATAGTTGCCCATCTTCTAGTGATTTATTGTACTTATACAAAGTGAGTAAATATTTCTAAAGTTGAGAAGCAAAAGTGAATATTGTTTAAAGAAAATAGATTGCATTCAAGTGCATTGTCTTGTTTTATAATATGGTGAATATCATAAAGTGTATTGTGTTATGTCTTGTGGAACCAATAAATGTGTTGTACCCCAAGTATGAGATACAAGGTATCTGGCTTGGGATAAGGGCGAGGGACATCAAGTATGATCCCTTATGTGTACCCTTTGTGATTTACCACTGTGTAAGGAAATTAAATGTGATATAATGTAAAAATTATATGTGTAGATGTGTGTCTACTAATGAAATGAGAAGTAATTCTTTGTGTAAGTCTTGTGTTATGTTAAATGTGTACCCCTAGTGTACGAATCCCCTACGGGATTGAGATGCCTACTAGTGTGAATAGGGGTTGAGGGGTGAGAGAACCCCAAGTGGGAATTCCATGGTTTCCCTTGGACGTGTTCCTAACCTATTCCCCCATATATCAGAACCACACTTGTTGGTTCGTAGTGCAAAACCACTCCTTGATGTTTATAACCCATGGGTAAAGGATGGAATTACTTGGACCATATTGATTACAGAATTTGGATACTTCAGCAATGCAAGGCATTGATACTATGCAGAAGAGTCCACCATGTTATTGCACGCTATCATATTTATGTGGTCAGGGACCACTAGATTATTGCATGTTATTATATTTATGTGGTTAGAGAACCACCATTCCCCTCCTCCCCTTAGGTGGCTTTATCAAAGTCACGTGGTGCTCGTAATGTGAAAGTTTTATTGTTGAGATATGAATTATTGGTAATTTGTTTATCAATTGATGATTTATTTTATGTCAATAGTGTTAAACTTTTCATTTCCTCTATTGGGGGCTATTTAGCCATTTGAAATTGTTTTTGTAGTCCATTGCCTCAAGGACTCATTTAAGTTACGCTTTTGAATTTAGATTGGAATGTTGGAATGTAGCTGCAATTGATCTTTATTTGATTTTCGTCTTGAATTTATAATTTTTTTGTTTATTGAAATGTTGGTTTATGATTTTACGTTGCTCAGTTTGAAACTTCTTATGGTTTGCTAACTGTTGGCAACTGTGGTGTAATATGAAATTTGTTAAACTGCCATATCCCTAGGGGTTACCTGGCAGGTCGTATAGGGGAGTAGATGTGCTGGGGAATTATGAGTTATTTGAAAGGGGTCGCAAATGGGACTGGTATGGGAGGGTCATTAATGCATTCTTCCCCTAGTCTTATGATTATTCTTTTTGTACCTTTCCCTTCGAGGCTAACCCCCTTACACAAACAAGGGAAGGTACCTAGGAGATGTATAGACACATTGACACTCATGTTTAATTTCACAATTTTTCTTTCTTCTAGTGATGCGTCCTTTTCTTGGTGGTGTCATTGGGCTTAATTCCCTCCAAGAGCGTGATACTTCTATGACACATCCTCTCTTGGAGACGTTAAGCACAATGTTTTCTAAGGTGAGACCTTGCACGAACTATAAAAAATCCCTTTGAACATTCCTTGCACTATTTTCCATTGACAATGTCTATGAGTGTCAAGCATACAAAGTTGTTCTTACCTCATAGAGCTCAAAAATCATTTTCCTTTATGGTGCCTTATTAAATTTATCAGGGGGTATAACTTTGGTATGGTTGAGCGGGAAGACCATTCCAAGGCATGAATTTCCTCATTGCCACCTACGTGTGTGTGAGTGCATACCAGTCATGAGGGTATGTTTCTCACCCTTTTACGATTTCTCACCCAGTGAACAACCAAGAATTCTATCACCTCATAGTGAGTATGCATTATTGGACAAAAAACCTAGATCTGATCCATAATGTGTTGGACAAATGGTCCAAGCTTGATCCACCTTTCCATTTTCATCTTTCTCTTCTTCCTAGTTCTTGCCATTGCATGATTGCATATCTTGTTTCGTTGCATGTCATTCACCTCATGCATGTCCTTTTGCACTTATGTTGGTTTGATTTAGGATCTTGGATACCGGGGGCTTGCAGAAATTCCTTTGATCTTTGTCATCCTTTTTCACCCACAATGGTACAATTGGACCCCTCCTGAATGTATACTTTAGTGTGAGTTTGAAGCATGTTCATCCTCTCACCAAAGTGGGGGATAAATGTGGACACAAAAAAAGTATCCCTCTTTGCTTGCTTGATTTGGGAATAATTGATTATAAATTGGACTTAATGAGGCCTTGACTTGGTGTTTTGAAGTGTTTTACACATTCACATTAGGTCTTGGAACTGAGTAAAATGAATAAAATGCATGTATTCTAAATTTGTAAAATGTTGTGAATCACTTTCACACTTTTCTAGACTTTCATTAAGAATTTAAGTCTCATGGACCTATTTTCCCCTTTGTTGTGCCTATAGTACACACTCCCCATTTGGAATAGGGACCCTCTCTTTTTTCCTTCACTGGGTCACTTTTTCCTTTGTCTCATTTTGAGTGTCCCATATTTTGAATCCCAATTGGTTGAAAGGAGTCATAGAGTTATCATTTTGAGTTGACCAAGTTTCACCACCCTTGAAATTTTCAAGTCTTTTTCCTTCATGTAGTTCCTCTGGCAATTTTTCTTGATATTTTTGAAACCGGTGTCTTTCTCTAGTTGCGGGAATGCCCATGTGGGCCACTCCTGGCGGGATTCTATTCTGCCTTGGCCATTTCGGTCACGACCGAGTTGGGGTGTGGACCCACATTGTGGGATCTACATCTTTCGTTGCCATCCCCTTTATCGATTGGCCAAACGAAAAATTCTTGATTGTCGCTTTCCCCATGAGTTCTGCCTTTCCCACCGCTAGCCTTTTCAAACTTTGTGCCCACCAACCTCACTAGCCATTGTACAGGCATTAAATGCAAGTAATTAATATCAAATTTTCTATAATTTTTCCAACTGGCCTATCATTTTCACTCTATTGGTTAGAAGTTGTCAGAGCTCCTGTTGTCTATTGTTTCCTTCACACCCATAACACTTCGAGGATGAATTCAAGCACCTTCTTCATTGCATTTCATCGGGTCCACTAGGTGACTTCACCACAACCCTAGTCATGCTTGTTCCAGTTCATTTTCTTTATGAAATTGAAAATATTGAGGAAAACTATTAAAATCCTTAGGTAGCCAATTAAGGATGAGATCCAGCACAAAACCCACCTTTTGAAAATTTGAAAACCCTTCAAAATTAGCCATTTAGTGCCTTGAAAAACTCAACTCATCATTCTTTGTTCTTGACTAGGGCATTCATTCCCTTGTGGGCCGCAAGCCTCCCTTTGTCATTATGCAATTTTATGAAAGCAAAGACCTAAGACCTTCATCCTTGGTGGGTTCGTACATGTGGGAAGATGTTGTCCCTCTGCTGAGATTTGATGAAACTTGAGAGCTAAGTAAATAGGAGTCTAAAGCCCATGCGGGTCCACATTTACAGACTTTACTGGGTGGATGACACTGCACCTGTCGTCGTTCCTAAACTACCATCTGACATCGCCACCCCACCCTGCGGGCTCTGCAATGCTTGCATTCACCAAACCTAATGTAACCTTGAAGTCTCCATCATCGACTATGCTCTGTAGACTTCTGCCATCTATTTTCCACCGTTAACAACACTATCACAAATGACTGGCACCATACTTCTTTCTGTGTCGCAAATCCCACAATCTCCTTTTCCCTCAAGACTCACTCAAAAAAACCAAGTATAAACCTATTATGGGCCTAACCATATACAGAGCCATCTGCGGGCTACCCCCTCCTTATTTCCATCTACAAAATAGACCAATGGTCTTTGTCTGTCCACCCCATGGGCCCTGGCAATGACTTTTCCTCTTTGTCGCCATCGAATCCTTTAAGTAAGATACCCTTGTAGATGGTTCTTTGCGAGCTGCCGCCTACGGCCTACCTTTATGTGAATGTCATTAGTAACAGTCGTGCCTTGCTGCTGTTCTACATGGTGGATCTTGAGATTTCCTTTTCTGTCAAGTCCTTCAAAGAAAAAATAATCAATGTTTAGGTCCTTTTTGGACCCGCCTATGCGGGTCGCACTTTGCAGGGTACCTCCTCTCTACCGTCATGAAATGTCTGTGAAGCTTCATATATCCCCAATGTGGACCTCAAACCATCTATTTCCCCTTCGGCATCCTCAGGTGCAAAAATGACCAAGTAAAATTGAGGGTGGGCATTCAAGTACGGGTCGCCAACCGTGGACCGCTGCCTTGCGACCACCATTTCCTAGCGGTCGTGACTCACCATCCACCCACTCTATAGAGCCTGCTTCCCCTATCATTGTCTGACATCTTTGCTAACCAAAATTGATGTTGATGCCTTATGTGGGCTTGAGGGTGCAGACCGCCATCTATGGGTTGCCGTCCCGTCTTTGCTGCCTCCAAGTAGTTGTCTATAGACTGCTTCCCACAAGTCCCTGCCCACATTTCTCCCAATGACTTAAACTTTGAAGCTAATACGGAACCGTCTAGGCCCCATGTGGGTTGTTGGATCTCAAAAATGTAGGTTACAAATCCTAAGAGGATGTCAGACTCTATGATCAGATTTGTAATATTTTTGAACCAATGAATGGAGTAACCTATGTGGTTGATAACTCCCTGCACTTCAGGCTCTGCTAGACCTAGGCGGGTAGACCCTGATTGCTAAAGCAACTTGAGAATTGTTGATTCTACCTAGTTAATTAATCAATTAAAGTGGCATAAAATGCAATAGATCACAAATTGCTAATTACTTCTACTCCTAATGTAATAGTTGGAATTTCAGGGTATGAAAATGGATAAATAATGTACGAATGAAATGTAAATGTGAATGAAATATGAGATGGACTAGTGCTTTGTTGGGTGAGTAGAGTCAATTACATTTTATGATAGGTGACTACTATTGGCTACAATTATGTTTGTTTGGCACTTAAGTTTATTTATACCTAGTATAAATGTGCAAGAATGTGACTAAAAGACTCTTCTTATTGATGCAACTGACCCTATCAAGTTACTTGATTTATTAAAAGGATTGTTAATCCCTCTTTGAAGGAACCAATTAATATAACCACACAATGACAGAAAATTTGTATCAAAAAATGAAGAATTTCCTCAATTTGATTAATAAGACAAAATCAAGTTGGAGATAGTATGACAACCTTATCAATTACCTAACTCTTCTTATTAATCCAAATATTACCCCCAAGTTACTGTAATCAACTAAAAGGATTTATTATTTGACAGAAACCAATTAACTTGACTACACAATAACAGCAAATGTGTTTTGATGAAATTGAAATACCAACTTGGATATACAACTTCAAATAACAAAGAAGCAACAATGTGGAGATAGCTAGATAATTGTTTAAATGAACAAACAATAGACACAAATATTGAGCCACATAGAACTAATGATCTTCCATTGATTGTTTGCAACATTTATACATGCAACATAGTCATCTTGGTATAATAGCAATCTTCTTTTATCTATATATTCTCTCTATTCGCTTATATCCTTCTATCACTATATGTCCAACATATATATCAATACTTTAAAGAGGACATGCCTCTTCATAAGTGTCTTTTGAATTTAAAAACAATTAACATAATGAATTAGGCTCTAGTTAGCCATAAATGGACTTTTGACAAGTGATCCAAATAATCTTTTCTTACATGAGTGTTACCATCTTTTGGCACATTTGGCACATTCTTGGTTGCTATCTCCATGATTACCATCTTTTCCATCTGCTCACATGCCTCATTCAATGCTAAGTCCTTGCTTGTGGCTACTTCTAGTGTTTTATGTAATATCAACCTACATTCTTCAATCCATTTGGTCCTGTCTTTTAAATTTCCATCACTTCTATACAATGTCGGTATCCCTTCCTTTGCAGCATTAGCAATTACCTTTGCATCTCCTTGAAGTTCCTCATGGTAACCCTTGTGTTTTCTCATGATCTCCTTGGCAGCAGTGATAGCTTCATTATCAGAAGTATCTCTCTTTTGTATTTCCTAAAAATTTTCCTGAATTTTGTCACTGATCCTTTTATGCTCCAAATTTGTAGCATAACTCTTTGAATGAGTTCCCCAAAGCTTGCTCATCCAAACTATTAAATTGGCCTGTCTTTTCTTGAATACTACAGAAAGTGTATCAGATTTGGCTTGAGCATATATATCTGATTCTTCCTTTCTTTCCTTTGTCTGGGAGCTTTCTCCTTGAGTCAATAACCTTGTACCCTTGACTATATCATTTAGAAAATAATTTTCCTTAAGAATTTTATCATTACTCATTTTGTACATATCCCTTTCTTTGATCAACAGTTGAATTTTTGCTTTATTCAGTTTGGTAGCATTGATGCCAATGTTAGCAGTTGCAACTAGATCAACTTCTCCAACCTTTAATGTCATCATGTGGCCAAAAGCCTTTTTTGTGTCAACTATCATCAATTTCCTGTGTGGAGGATACAAAGCCCAAATCATGAGAGAATTTTCATCAGGGTTGTACTTCGACCCTGTGTACACTTCTATAACTCCTTCTAGGCTTAACTTGTGTGTTGCACCATTATTGTGTAGAAAAATATCAAAGAAAAGAGTTGAATTCAAATCCAATCCAAGGAATATCATAACACCAGATTCTTCTAACAACCTCCTTCCCTTTTCTGGAGTCATTTCTTTCATTTTCTTCTCCACATCTGACTTCAAGGTATTTAGTAGTTGTGCCTCATTGCTAGAAGTAATATCTACAACAGACTCCCTAATTGCTTTCCCCTTTTTCTTATACCGAAATGACCTAAATTCAGAAGACTTGATAAAATCATCATCAGAAACAAAATACCTATAGGCTAATTTCCTTGCATCTGCATCAAACATTTCCTCAACCTCTTGCTCTCTATTTGGAGGTTGATATTCTTCTATTCTCAGTTTTGGAATCTTTTAAGTTGAAACTTGAGGTTCTCGTTCACTAGAGGACTCTTCACTAGAGGATAAGATTTATGCCTCTTCCATTGTCTTTATGTTGTATCCATCAATGGCTAATCCTGCCTCCCTCTCTTCCATTTTTTTGATTATTTCATCTTGTGGGTAAGGTATATGAGCATATCCGCCCAAATTTACCTCCTTTCTAGCAAAATCAATGTAACCTTAAGGGTCAAACCATTTTCTTGGTGTTGCTTTCTTCAAATTGAATTGAGATAATTTACTTAAAATTAAATCATATCCCTGCTTAGACGAGACGATGAAATCTCCAAACCATAGTGTACTTGGCATAAATGATTATTTCTCAAAAGAACTCAAATTCATAACACTAGAGTAATCCAGTTCTCTAACAATTTCCAAATATGCAATTCTATTTGGTACTATTCTTAGGAGAAACAAAGGTGTGCCTTCGAAGCCATACACCCTAATCATTGTGACATCGTCATAAGAGTAACAATCGCCCCAATTGTGCCCAATAGTTGTTGATCCATTGAAATATTTTGGCCTTAGAAATATCTTAATTTCATTAGCTAAAGAATGATCACATGGATGATTGAAAAATGTGTATAGTACTTTGACAAAATGATCCTCAAAATGCACATAACAAGAACTCACAAATATACTATCCCATATGGTAGTCCACAACTATACTGGAAGTGGCTGACCTTCCTTATCATATTGTGTTATTCTCAATTCTTTTAGCCACAACCCACAACACTAACTTGTGCCCATAGAATAATGCCATATGCATGAAAAGGGAGTAGTGTTTGAAATACATTATAGGAGCATCGTTCTTGATGGTTGTTAATGCTGAATCAATTTCCTTGTAAACATGTGAACCATAATCAAATGGCCTTGGATTGTGGCATTGTACATTTGCAACAATTACCATCGACCTTATAGTCATGAACTCAAGGACCTCTGTTCCCATTACCTTCCCTACTGAGAAGTGATAATATATTTCATGTATGGCTCAAATAGGTCGACATGGAAAGGAGGTCCATCCCCATCTTCAAGTGGTACTAAATTCCCATCATTTCTAGGTCTATGTAGTGGAAATCTCTAGCCTTTATAAGTAGTGTCCATTCTCCAATACTCTTTCTCTAAATCCGCATGTATTATGGGCTCACTATAGGTATCATCTAGGTTGAACAATTTATAGAGAGCAATTTTTGACAAATGTATAAAGGGATTTCCTTGCAAGTCGCATATGGCTTTCAAATCAGGGCTATATTGTTTTGCTAGGAGTTTTATAAGGTCAATATTTATGAATACATTAGGGACAACAAGATTTCCTAAATTGAAATTCCATGGATTACATACTAGTTTGAACCTATTTCTTTGACCATAATGGAAAATAAAAAGTTCATATCACCTAACAAGGGTCCATATATCACCCACATGTGCACATTTATCTTCTAACCTATCAACATCATCCCTCAACTGTGCAGACCTTCTCGCCTTTGGCCCTAAGCCAGGAAATTGGTCAATGAGGTCCTCGTTTAGTTTCCTGTCCTTTTTTTAGGTTCCTCACCAGTTTCAATTCTCTATTTTTTACCTTTTGGATGACTACTTTAACCTTGTTTTTTTCTGCCCTTTGTATTCTTAGAACTTGGCCTTTCCATCTTTCAATATAACAAAATTGAATGGGAATTTCAACTGCAAAGAGACTTTGTGAGATTACTTGTGAATCTCTATCCACACAGAAATTTTGGCTTTTGTTCGATCTTCCATCCTTCTTGCTGCTAATTCTAAAAAATTCCTTTTGTTTATTCCTCTCTCAATCAAAAGATATGTACATAATTCACATTCGTGTAGCCATTAATGCCTATCTTTGTGAGTGAATGAAACAAGTTTTCTGAATTTCGAAATGTCAGAACAATAAGATCACATCAGTGTGACTTCTTTGGTTCTTGGTCGATCTGTGTATCATTTTGGTGCCACCCTTTTTTTATTTGATTCCCAAGACATAACTGAATTTCTTTTAGATGAGAAGTGACCTTTGATTTATTCTCCTTGGTTAGGAAGACCAAGTGATTCTTCCACTGATAACACACAAATGAACTCTTTCTTGTTTTCTAACACATACCACTTCACGGAGATCATTGTGAAGTTACCCTGATTTGAAATTGTTCTAGATCATTAGAAGCCCTTTTACATCATCAACTAGTGTTACTATCAAGAATATTGATCCCTTTGTACTATCATTGGCATGACAAAAACCATCGCCAAGAGAATGAAACATTGCTTTGATGTCATTTGGTATCTCCAAAATATCCATCTACTGCTTCTTTCATTTGGATGGGTTGGCTAGAATCTCCCTGAAACTTCCTTCATCGGTGGAATATGTGAGGTCGAAAAGAACAAGAAAACTCACTCTGATTGTGCATATCTCTCTGATAAGCTCCATATACCACTTCACTTTGTGTATATTGATCGACAAGAATACTCCTAAAATTTTCATTATCAGTGTAACCAATATGGTTGATGAGATCTGTTTGATTCATCCTCGTTGCACAAGTCTTCTCGATAGTTGTTATTTTGACCCATTGATGTAAGAATGTTTGTGTCTCATCGATGAATTTACCATTGGTGTGAGTTAAGAGATCGGCCTGACCTAGCAACTTCACTCTGGCTAGTTTGTTCTTGTTGATAACTTTCATCGATAAGATGATAGACTTTGTCTTACTAATTATGCATTCTCCATGACCTCTCATCAGTATAACTCAATTCACTTCTTGTCGATATGTAAATAATGCTCAAGATGAGAAGCTATGATCTATTGATTGGAAAGACTTGCCTTGATCTTGCTGATATAGACTAGTAGTTTGAAATTCTTGCTCAATGATGATCATATGAATATATATGTGTTAAGGGTCACTTTAATGGGATCATTGGTGAACATAGATTGTGAAATGGATTTGGTCACACAAATCTTAAACAATTTGTACTACTTATGAAATTATGATGTGGGAATTTCCTAGGGAACATGAGTGAAGGCTAGTAAAATGCAAGAATTTTACAATCCCAACATGGGTCCTGCAATGGGGGATTATGTCTGTGGACTTTCGACATGCCAGTGTCATTCCAAATCGCAGAGCTGCAAAATGGCCTTGAGATCAGCTACTCCCACATCCTCTTGACCCCCATTGACTCTTTTGAAGCTTCATGAATGATGGACCCAGATGTTGAAACACCTTAACACATTGGTGGGCCCCAGTTATGGTGCAGAAAATTTGATGCGGGTGGCCGCATGTAGGTCATTGTTCCCTCTATGCCACCTCCCTGCTGCCCTCTCCAAAATATCTTCTAGTCCAAGGAAACCCACATCCCTAGGACCGCATTGCTCCATCTTCCCCAAATGAGAGGAAAATGGTGATTTATGATAAATATTATGATATTTAAAGGATGAATTACTTGATCTAACATCTGTTTTGTAGGATTTGACTAACCCTCCCCTTACTTTCCATGTGAATGTGCTTACTATGTCTCTATTTGTAGGATTTATGGAATCGGTTGCAGGAACATCAGGAGCATCCGCAGAAAAAGGCAAAGGGAAGAAACCTATCAAAGTCTCCATAGGAAAAGAAGACAAAGACCGGATGAAGTACTAGTTCCATGAGGTGGAAATCATCTCCAAGGTCACATCCATGTGTGAATAAATATCAAACAACCTTGGACATGTTGACATGGATGAATTCAAACAGAGGGTGATCATCAACCCCACTACAAACAATGCCCAAAAAATTAGAAATAGTGGTTTGGAAAAAGCAACTGGTTTCTCTCCAGCTCTTGCGGCTCTGGAACTAGTAATGGCTAGCAGGGAATCCTATCAACAATAAACTAGAAGGATCATTGATCATGAGGGTTAGGTAGTTGCTGACCTGTCTGCTAGTTCCATGGGGAAAAAGTCCCACATCCCCACATTTGACCCTATGGTGGAGAGGACAAAGGAATATGTAAAAAGTATGTGGAAGGTTGACCCCCTAAAATGCAAAAAATTAATTAACCAATATTGGTTAAAGGAGAAGAGGGGAAGTGCTAACAAGGTGCCCCAAGGGTTGTTTAGGAGTGACTTCTACAAAGATTATCATGACTTGGTGACCTTTTTAAACAAATTTATGGTCATTCCTACACTCACTTACTTTCAAGACTGGATGTTCTACTTCATTGAGGAGATCATCAGAGGGAAGACCAAGTTTAACTGGGCTGGAATGATCAATAACAACTTGCATCAGTAGTTCCTGGTGGTCAAGAAGACCTCTCAATTCTATATGACCTCTTACCTGGTGTATCTTTTGGCCGATCCCTTTCCCTATAGAGGACTATTTGTTGCATAAATCCCAACTCCATGAAGAGAATTGAAATTATATGATAGGCACCCACAACTCCAATATAGGAGTTTCAAGAAAGACTACTGCAGGGTGAATGATGCCTTCATTAGGCACATTATCAGACTTCTCAGAGGGGACTTTGAGAGGAGAGTCTTGTACAGTTCCCATGCATTCATCCATAGGTTCAAATTTCTATTCATACAGTTCCTAAAATTTACTTACATTCAAACATAAGGCTTCAATGAAAGGCCATACAAACTTCCCAGACACCCAAACGACTAGCTGGTCCTGCTAGAAGTCTCCAAACAGTTACAAAATGCACACACACTCCTCAGTGGAAAACATAGAGTTGGGATACCATATCCTCTCACATTTGGGCAAGGAATGTATGCCCTCGCGGCTACCCAATGTGTTGAATACTCAAAAAAGGAGATTGTTGAATATAATCTGAATCTCCACACGGCCTGACCAAGGATGGATCCATATGGAAAGTTGAAGAAGTTTGTCAGAAAAGAATACACCCGTTTGCACAACATTGAATATTTTTAGGCTAACTATTAGGATGACAAGGAGGTGTGCATAAGGAATTATATGTGTATGACTGCTTATTTTTTTTAGACAATCAAAATGTTACCGGTACTGGATCATATTGTAGAAGATGAAAACATTGTCATAGATCTGAGGTATGATGCTATTACCAACTTGTCATTTCCCCTAATAGAATGAAATGAAGAAGAGGTCAATGACCTCGATATTCTGACTAAACCAATGGAGCACATAATGAGACAGTGGATTGATGCTCAAATAGCTCAATTAAAGCTCCAAGGGGCTACATTGACATATGGCAAGCTTGAGGATGAGATTGAGAGTGAAGAAGACAATGGGATTGTTGCTTCCCCAACTAAAAAGCCTCCAAAATCTCCTCCCGCCACTAGATTAAGGAAGAGAAAAGAGGTAATTGAGCGCTAGCCTAAGCATAAGGTGTATTCAAGGAAGGCCCCAGAAGGTGAGACCTTAAAGAAGGAAAAGAAGTCAGGTGAATTCTCTGAGATGTCTATGATCCAGGAAGACCCATTGTATGAAGGGGAAGAAGAAGAGGTAGAGAAACCAAAGTCACCACCTACCACCTCTATCCTTGCCATCACCTCTGCTTCCACTGTTGCTACACCTCCTTTAATATCTCAAGTATTTCATGCTTTCTCTCCACCTGTGGTGGACATCTCGGTTCACCTTGTGTCCACATCACCAATTGTTCCAATTATAGTGTGAGACTCCTCATCTGCTATAACCTCTCCACTCTCATCTTCCTCAATGTCTCCCTCCATTGTAGTCCCTTTAGTTGCTACAACTACAATTCCTACTCTCACCCTGCTAGAAGCTTTTGCAAGGCATATGCAAAGCATACCCATTGAACTTTCTGGGGTGTTGATGAATCCTACTATCCATGCTGCTATGGCCTGAGTTATTGTTGGTCTCCCTATCCCTCCTCTAATAGAACTGTCAAAGATGGAGACAATCATGCAGATCTTAGAAAAACTGGAGAGACAACATTGGGAGGTTGCTAAAGAAACATATGAGGAACACGAGGATCCCTTCAGGGATGACTACGATGAGCACCCAGAGCATTAGAATGTGACCATAGATGAAGTGGTATATGAAGAGGAAAGGTCACAATCCTCAAAGGAAAATGTTGAAGACCCCAGTGCCAAATATATAGTGGAGTCCTTTGACTAGGAGCTCAAGGAGGAGTTTTCCAAACAATTCAAAGACGTCAGAGAAGAAGTCAAAAGAAAACCCTATGGAGAAGAGGATGAAAGTGATGATGACATGGAAATATCTACATGGTCTCCAACAAAGGGACAAAATGAAGGCCTCAATCAGGAAGAACAAGTACCTCCTAAGAAAGAGGAGGGAAACAAAGAGGTTGAAGCTAAAGAAGAAGATAAGCCTGAAGAAGAGACTGAAACAAAAAGGAGCCCCAAGCCAGAACACCATGCAAGGCTCGAGCAAGAAGTAAAAGAGACACCTAAAGGGGAGGACAACCCTAAAGTAAATGTAGCTGCTACTAGATTACATGAAGAAAAGATCATACTAATCCAGGACTCAAATGAAGAAGAGGAAGAAGAGAAGATGGAGCAACAAGCCTCGGACCACGAGGAAAGGGAGATCCAACATGCTCAAAGAGAAGTTCATCATGAATCACCAAAGGAGGGATCTCAAATTCCTAAGTGGTTGGAAAAGCAGCTACAAAAGAAGACTCCCGCTCTCAAGGATCTTGAGGAAAGAGTGGTGGCTATCTTTGCACGAGCTCAATTAGGAATGAAGAAGGAAAATAAATCAAGAGTCTGATCCCACATCACAATGGATATGTGGGTATGTGTAGGATCATGATGGGCCAAAAAGTGGTGATATGATGGGTTTTTGTAGGGTACGTGGCTGATGACTTTTTTTTACCCAAAATTAATGAAATTAAAAGGTTTTTTAAAGGAGATTCTCAACTTTCCAGTAATATAAATTATTCTTTACTTTGAATTTAATAAATAATTATTATTTATTTTCTATTTGAATTACAACTAAAGTCCAAATTGATAGGCTGATTGAAAAACACCAATAGCTTTCAAACGGTATCACATGTTTTGAATCCAAAACATGTGTCATATTCTATGATTTGCATATTATAGGATTAAGAAAAAGAAATGAATTTCATGAAGTTTTGACCAAGTTAAGGTGGTTAGACATCAGTTTTTTTTATTTTTAAAAGTTGTAATAAAAAATCATAATTAATTATTTACTTGGAAACAAATTACAAAAAAATATGCATCACATCGGGACATGAGTCCTCTAGTTATATCTAAAATATTATAAAAATAATTATCATTTTATTGTGATTAGGGTGGTCCAGACACCTACTTCTTATTTTTTCCTGAAATTTAAGTACTACTCCATTGAAATTTCAAATTTTCACCAAATAGATTTAAAATAAAAAATAAACCTAGTAGTTTAGAAACTAAATTCAATTTGCTACAAATTCTATTCTTACATATTTTTGAAATAATATAGATAACTTATTCAAATTTTTACGTCAAGTTTCCTAACTCTAATTTTTCTAAATTTTTGTCACTTAAGGGCCTATTTTTTCCATGATGATCCTACACATACCTGTGTTTGGATCAAGGATAGTGCAAATTGCCACCCTAGTAGTAGACAAAGGAGAAGGGGTTAGTTATAATATCTCTACTATTGACTTGGACACTACCACCAAAGAACAAAAGATTGATCAGCTCTAGGGGTCAGTCACCACAATTTTTCCATCAAATGAGTAAGGATCAGTCTTCCAAGGAGGATTTGAAGGCGTAGGTGGTGGACCCCACTTCCTACATACAAAAGTGGTCTTCTACTAAGGAGTTACCAACAACTTCGTCGGCCTCGCCTCTACTATTTTCCATAGAACACATAAGCAAGTTAGAGAGAAGGAAGAATTAGAGCAAGGATATTGCACAGTGGTTCCAATAGGTGCTCTACAATGGTGATATGGGCATTGGCCATGCTTCCTTAATGACCAAAAAGTTTTGGGAAGTACAAAAGCAGCTTGAGGGCATGGAGAGAATATGTAATAACTTCCCTAAACTATATAGGATTACATATCCTAAACTCGAGTCCATCCTCAAGATGCCTAAAAATTCTTGGGAGAAGGAATTGGCCCTAACAAAGGATGATTGTTGGCTAGTTGAAACTTGGAAGATGGGCCTAGACCATAGAAAGGAAGTCCTAGAGTGGGTGCTCCATGAAGTGGAACTCAAGTTGGAATGGGCCAAGGAACATAAAACGGTCTGTGAAGAATATCTGAAGCTCATGACCGACTACGACATGCCTACTATTGAGTTAGATCTAGAAAAGATCAGGCCGCTTTTCCACAAGAAAATGGAGAATGGGGCCACAGATTCATTAACAGAGGACTTCATGGATTTTTCTTCCCAAGCCTTTTCCCAGTTAGAATAGGTGATCAAGCATATGCCTAAGTGTATAAAGAATTGGGAGCTGATCACTGGGAGATCAAAGAAGTTGAGCTTGCAACTGCTTCAATCAGATATCATGGAGTGGGATAAACTTTAGGTGCTGATGGGAAAATTTGTGGAGTGCACCACTATCCAGAAAAATCAAGGAAAGCCCATCATTGATGATGAGTTCCTCACTATGTAGCTGTAGCTAAAAGGGAAAATCACTAGAGGACAAAAGTGCTATAGTGCCAAGGCACTAGAAGAAAAAATAGGGAAAAAGACAAGGAATGTATTTTAAATTGTAAAATATTGGGGGTGGGTGAAATCCTAATTTGTAATGAACCTTGGCCACACAATGAGATTAAATCTTGGCCATTCATTTTTCTTTTCGAAAACTATAAATAGGGAATCTCCTCTCATTTTCAAGGAGAGTTGAGTTGTTGTAAAGACATGTTGCTTAAATTCTAATAGAAATTCATTACTTTTGTTTGGATTCTTGAGTTTCTTTCATGTTTCATGATTCATCTCCTCATAGTTGATAGATTTGAGTAGATTTAATTTTTTGTTCTATATATTTTCCATGCTTTTAGTATTTCAGTGAATGTTGTTCATTGATGTTGAAGAATACTACCGTGTTGATGCCCTTCCTTGTTCATGCTTTTTGTTGTTTGTTGATGATAAACAATAATGTAAAGCTAGTCTAAACATAGATTCATTGTTTCCCTTAAATTTCATCTTTTATTCATGATTTATGGTGAATGGATAGTTGAAAATCTATAGACCTTAGAAGATAGCACTAGTTTCAGGATACTGTCAGCTAATTTGGTTAAGTGGAACTTAGTTTTAGGAAGGTTGTCTGCTGTAGCATCCTCCATTATCACTATTCATTGATAGTTGTAGGCCTAGGAACTTCCTCCCTTCCCTTCCCTTTTGACCTTTCTTTGAAATAGTAATTTAAACAAAGTTATAGAATCATTGTAAAGCCAAATCTAATGATAAAAGTGGGGTTTTATAATGTTGTTTTGAACTTCCACCAATTGCACATCATCTTCAAAATATTTAAAACTCAATTTAAGGAACTAGTCTCCCTTCAACTTAACATACATAAGGCTACCCTGTGATTACTAGCAAATCACATGAACCAACTGAGATATTCCAAGCAAGTCATGGCCTGACACCCGAGAGACCTTGGGATAGTTTTCTATAATTTGTTTGTAGGAAATTTTCTTTGAAGAGAGGTGATGCACTTATGCATTACCTATGGTCAAAAATGAAAAAACACCCATCAACACCCTTAAATCAACTTTGTAAGATATATTATATTGGATTTTCACATTAATCTAGAAGGCTTGTAAATTAAACTTGACTCTAATATAGTGTTGTAATGTATTTTACACATTCATGTTGGATGTTGTGCCTTTCTAGGCTATGTGGAACTCATTTTAGTGTTGTAAATGTATTTAATCACACTTTCACATTGAATTTTGTGTCTCAAGCCCTAATTACCCTTTATATCATCATTAATTGGCCCCTATGGCCCCATATTGTGCATCCTGAGGCTTAATTAGATGAAATAACTAACAAAGTCATCATATAAACCCAATTTCCTTATTTCTCAGCATTCTAGCTAGTAGAATGGCCCTTGCGGGACCCATTTTCCATTAGGGGAAAATGAGTCCCATCCAGGTGGGACCCATTCACCCTTAATGGTGAATGAGTCCCATTTGAACTATTTTTGGGGTTTGAGTGGGAAAAATTAGGTTTTAATTTTAATTTTCCTACATGTCAGCCTTGGGGATAAAATTAATGGGAAAATTATGTGGATTTGGACTATAAATACAAGCTTCTAAACCCTAATTCATAATAACTTAAACTCATTCATCATTCATCATCTGTTTCAAGTCAAGGAAGCGAGGGTTTTAAAACTTTAAGTCATCAAGATAGCAGTTTTCAAGCAATCAAGGGAAAATTCTTCATCTATTGTCTCATAAATTCAAGATCAATCATCATGGAAAGGTAATAATTCCATTATTTCATGTTTATGCTTCATATTATTTCTTCATTTGGTTTAATTACCTTAAAGGGGTTTGACCAAGGAAAACCCCCATGCCCTAATATTCAACTTTTGTCCTTGTTTTCTTATGTGTTTGCAGATTTAGGTATCTTGAAGACTTGGAAATCATTAAGGATCAAGTTGCAAAATTGTTCAAGTCATCCTTTCTTTGTCTAAGTCAAAATATCCACAAAAGGTTAATTACAGTGCCGAAAATCAGAGTTTCGGAGGCGAACACTTGTCAGGAATCGAAGTGCAGACCGATGGCTTATGTTTCCACTTTTGGATTTCCAAAAATTTAGAAGTGGACTCATTAACCATTAGTGGTGAATGAGTCCCACTGCTAGGGCTGGAAAGTGTTTTCTACAGTTTTGGATACCCATTTGTCATAAATGGGCTCTAGAACAATTTTTCATATCTCAGATTAATTCTCCCAGAAGGGTGAATAAGTAGGAAATTTTTTTAGGATCAACAACATTTTAGAAGTCCTTTCTAGTCTCCGGCAAGTTCTCAGGTGCATACATTTAGTTTCATTCATTTTTGTTACAACTTACTTTCATTTGTAGATCTTTTTGCATATCAACACTGTGTTTTCAAACAACTTACATTTCAATAGTTTTTCTTTAATAATCAACATATTTTATTAAGTTTATTGCATTTATACATAGAATCTAAGCATATTTCATCCATCTTTACATTTATTTTGAATGTAGACATTTCCCATTGTGGCCCATCTTTCTCCTTTTAGGTGAAAAAAGGGCTAGAGGTGCTAGAAAGACCTTGGGTGCCAAAATCTTTGTCCACGGATGGAAAAGAAGAAGAAGAGAAAGTAGAATAAGAAGAGAAGATAGAGGAAAAAGAAAGAGTAGAGGAAGAAGATAAATATGAGGAATCTTCTAGGGAGAATGAAGAAGATCAAAGGTAGGTTGTAGAATCTCAAAGGTTCCTTGGAGAATCCTCCTCCAGCAATGATGTTTTGAAAGGCTTGTTGTCTAAACAAATTAGTTTCTAGCCAGTGATTCCTCTAGAAATCTTACAACTCCCCATGATTCAAGCCAGTGTGGACTAGGATAAAATTTCTCTTGTTCATAAGTTGGTGTTATGGGATGCATTGTATGCATCCAAAAGAAGAGAAATTCTTGAAACACATCAGAAAGGAACAAAGCTTATTGATGATGCTATAAAAGCTTTGCATGAGGTCGCGCTTGATACATTAATGGATACATATCTCACTCTGGTAGAGAATTTGAAACTTCTGTTGGAATCCTTTAAGGAGTATGCCTTCAGACTTGGTGAGAAGACAAGGAAATAGGTTGAGGATAAATTGGCAGAGAAAAGACTATTGGCAGTTCATGTTAAGTGTGCTTTGACACACACAAATGTTGAAAAGAATCTAGAATTTGTGCAAGCTTGTGAGTTTGAGGAAAATTTTGTCTTTTCTTATTGCATAAAGTGGTTGGATGCCACTTGGACAATTAAATATCTCATGGACTCCATTGAGTCCCATCGACTCCATTGAGTCCTAGTTGATTGTTGTCACTAGTACCTGCAATGAATCTAAAGATAGAGACATGACAACCTAGAATGCCATCTCTGCTCATAGAGCCAAATTCTTTATTCTACAAAAGTAGGAGGACATCATCAAAATATTCGGTCAATTGGGTGACCTCATGAGAATGGAGTACACTACGGTTGGAAATGTTTTGGAAAATGCAGAGAAATTGGAAAAGATCAATCTGACTTCAGGTTCTCTAGATGATGCAGAAGAAAGTCTGGTGGAATTGGAATCTCTAAACATAATGTTTATTGTTGCTAAGAAGAGTTGGGAGAATGGTAAGACAACTTGGTAAGGTATTCTTAAGGAGCTTCACGACTCGCCATCCTCTAGGTAATGTTTTTAATTTTTCATATTTTTGGACCACCCTTTGTCCTTGATGTCAAATGGGGAGAGAATTCCATAAGAGGTCTGTAGGGGGAGAGAATGTTGTAACAAGAAAAGGGGAGTATATTGTACATAGGAGGTGTTTTTGTAAATTATTTTGGAACATGTTGCCATCAATGAAAAAGGGGGAGATTGTTGGAAGAATGAAAAACATATATTTTTGCACCTTTTGTGTTGTCATTGATGTCACCATTTTATATGAGTTGCAACTGCAAGTTTATGATCAATTTTGATTTGGTATTCTATACTATTATTTGAACTAGTATGTAGTTACTATCCTCTGGTATTTTGGCCCAGAAACCTCTGATGATGATTACTATTTCTTGAATTTTTTAGGAAATGGTTTTTGGATATTGGAAGCTTGTAATTTAAAATTCTAATGTGCCCACATGTATTTGTGACCTATCTTAGGTCCATGCCCACATGGTGTAGCATGCTACATGCTTGGATTGATTTTGGAAAGTTTTTGTAAAAGTTTGAACCCGACAGTTGATCCATTTGGTGCATAAGGGTTCCATCTAATTAGGATGACCTAATTGATGCCTTTGGATGAATCAGATATATTTATTGGATATTTTTGTGATTGTAAATGTGAAGTATGGTGAAAATGATGAAATGTGTTAAGTCAATTTGTTGAGTATCAAAGGAACTGAATGAACACTTGGTAGGTGTAACTTTATCAGTTCATTTTATGGTTGTAAGCCATTTTGTCATTGTATCAAGTGTAGGTAGTGAGCCTCCCATTTTGGATAGTGAGTTCTTTGAAGTGAGCCACCCTTTTGTAATAACTTATAACTGGTTATACTATATTGTGAGCTAACCCTCACCATGGTTTTTCCCATTTTGGGTTTCCCACATAAAAATCTTGGTCTTCATGCATTGTGTGCTTTCATGTTTTGTTAATGCTCTTGCTTATCTTTACCATTATATGCATTGCAGTAATTGGATGGTGTTTGTTCAATAAGTTTAAGAAGATAATGATTCACCCCCCTCTTAGTATCTTGGGTATTCAATAGTGTAGAGCCGACAAGACAATTTTGATTTTATTCAGGGCCACATCTAATTAGGCTGACCTAATTGATGCATGTGGATGTATTAGGTATATATGTAAGAAATTTTTAGAGATTATATGGTGAAAAACATGTTATGAGATTCCAATATGTGAATTTTTTGTGTACATGATCAAATCTATAGTAGATGCATTGAAAATATTGAACAAATGTAGATTAGAGTAGTGTTTTGTATTTTATATTGATATAGTACATAGTATCAGTATTCAAAGCTTCAAAGGAATTGGGTATGTGTAGGATCATGATGGGCCAAAAAGTGGCGATATCTAAGTGATATGATGGCCTATGTGGCTGACAACTTTTTTCTACCCAAAATTGATGAAATGAAAAGGGTTTTTAAAGGAGATTCTTAGCTTTCCACCAATATAAAATATGCTTTACTTTGATTTTAATAAATAATTATTATTCATTCTCTATTTGAATAACGACTAAAGTCCCAATTGATAGGCTGATTGAAAAACATGTATATCTTTCAAACAGTATCATATTTTTTTAATCTAAAACATGTGTCACATTCTATGCTTTGCATACTATAGGATTAAAAAAAAAATTGAATTTCATGAAGTTTTGACCAAGTTAAGGTAGTTAGACATATGATTTTTTATGTTTTTTAAAAGTTGTAATAAAAATTTCATAATTAATTATTTTCTTGGAAAAAAATTACAAAAATATATGCATCATATTGGGATATGAGTCCTCTACTTATATCTAAAATATTATAAAAAATAATTATCATTTTATTGTGGTTAGGGAGGTCAGACAAACACCCACTTCTTATTTTTTCCCTAAAATTTAAGTACTACTACATTGAAATTTCTAATTTTCACCAAATAGTTTTTTTTTAAATAAACCTAGTAGTTTATAAACTACATTCAATTTGCTACAAATTCTATTCTTACATATTTTTAAAATAATATAGATAACTTATTCAAATATTTAACAAAAAATAAATTATGCTTTACTTTGATTTTAATAAATAATTATTAGTCATTCTCTATTTAAATCATGACTAAAGTCTCGATTGATAGGCTGATTGAAAAAAATCTATATCTTTCAAACGATATCATATTTTTTTAATCCGAAACATGCATCACATTCTATTCTTCGCATACTATAGGATTAAATAAAATAAAATTGAATTTCATGAACTTTTGACCAAGTTAAGGTGGTCAGACATACAATTTTTTATGTTTTTTAAAAGTTGTAATAAAAAATTCATAATTAATTATTTAATTGGAAAAAAATTGCAAACAAATATGCATCATATCAGGACATGAGTCCTCTACTTATATCTAAAATATTATAAAAAATAATTATCATTTTATTGTGGTTAGGGTGGTCAGACAAGCACCTACTTATTTTTTCCCTAAAATTTAAGTACTACTCCATTGAAATTTCTAATTTTCACCAAATAGATTTAAAAAAATAAAAAATAAACTAGTAGTTTAGAAACTACAATAAATTTTCTACAAATTCTATTCTTACATATTTTTAAAATAATATAGATAACTTATTCAAATATTTACATCAAGTTTCCTAACTCTAATTTTTCTAAATTTTTTGCCACTTAAAGGCCTATTTTTTCCATGATGATCTTGCCCAAACCCAACTGAATTTAGCACAAGGAAGGTGCATTTTCTACAAGTTCACATCTTGACCATGTGGTCATTTCTATCTTCTTTCCTTTCTTCTTTTTGTAGCTGTGAGCCCTATTGGCTAGTGTGTCCTAATAGTGAGCCTTTGTAATGTCTTATAACCAGTTATAATATATTGTGAGCTAATCCTCATCACGGTTTTTCCCATTTTGGGTTTTCCATGTTAAAATATTGGTGTTCATTTGTGAAGCAGGGAGGAGGTGACACAAAACCCTCTCTGCTGATTTAATTTCAACTCAAACACAAATTCTCAATTCACTATGAATTTCAACACAAGTATGAAAGAAACTACAACATGCAACTTGCATTAAAATGGAAAATCTGCAATTATAAAATAATAAAGTCTCATTGAGACTATGGGTGCCACATATTCCCTTTACAACATCATTGAATTCATTACAAAAATCTGCAACATTCCATAGAATTTATATGCTTATCAAGCACAACAACCAACCCACATGCACACTTTGTCAGTCTTCAACAATGGCTGCAAATAAATTATTGAAGCATTCACACTTTTCTGCAATTTCTCCTTAGAGAATATCCATAACCAAATTATGAGTTTCCTCAACTTTGAAAACTAACTCCAAAATGTAAATGAATTATCTTTTATTAACAACTTTCCAAATCTGCCAAGATTGAAATGAAATTCAATTTCATTTCCATTTCAAACTCAAAAATCATCTTTCCCAAAAATACAAGGAGAGAATTTATAAATTGAAATTCCAAAAAAATTCAAAAATCAAACTTCTCACTTCAACCAGTCTCACACAATTTATCGGCAGTTTCCAAAATTGAACTCACTCATCAAAGTTTCCAATTTGATTAGATGGGAACCCACTTTGATAGTCCCTATTTTTTAGGGATTTGTGGAAGTTGAGATTTTATTTTAAATTAAAATTGTAAAATCTCCTTTAACTTGCAAAAATTGAAAGTTTGAATTTTTGCACTTCCATTTGCTTTGCAACACCTGCCTTTTTAAGCATAGTCATTCAACATGAAATGTTAATGTAATTCAATTTTAAATTACATTCTTCCAATAATTACAAATATCTGTGGCAACCATTTATTGAAAACCAAACAAAATTTTAAAAAAAAAAATTGGTTGATGCAAGATTGCACTAGCCCATGGATGCTCCTACATCAATTTGTCATTTGATATTGTGATTGTTTAATTCTTTCAATCTTTGTTACAGTCAAATTTTTTTTGTTAATTGGATGGATTATGATGAAAAGGTTTAATAGAATATTGATTCACCCCCTCTCAATATTCCTATTGTTCAACACTATTGACTACAAAAACAAGTGACTTAATATTGGTTTTTGCTACACAAATTTACGGTCATAATAGAGGCCAAAATAGCTCTCATTTTAAGAGTTGATGTTTTTCATAGTTATAGAAGCCTGGCTATGTTTTTATGCCACTTGTCTTTGACCCAACTCAAGATAAAAAAATTTGTAGGAATATTTTCAAGTATTTTACTTATTTATTTACATGTTACATAGAATGGGACTCTTTCATGTTATTGTTCCTATTCTTGAACACCTTGTTGACATTTCACCCATGCTCAAAGTGTTTAACCTTGATCTTCTTGGAATTTTGATTCTCTATTTCTAGTTGTTTGTTTAGTAGTCTCAACTACCTACATTTGGATTTGAAATTTCTTAAATGGTTGTAGGAATTTTTTGGATAGCTTCTATTTCACTATAATGCTACCTATTAAACTAAACAGTAAATGAAAAATAATGAAAATTTTAAATTTTAAAAATTCTAAACAACTAATGCTATGTGAAAAACTTGCAAGCTTCTAGGTCATTGGTTCTCACTTGTTTAAGTGATTTCAAGTAATATTGACCTCTCTCGATAAGTTGACTGGAATCCATAAAAAAATCAAAACGTATGCTTACTAAGTTTTCCTTGAACCTAGATGGTTCTAAAAGACATAAATGGAGTTCCAAAAATGACTAACTTCAAACAAGGCCAGGGAAGAATAATGAAGCTATTATTTTAAATCTGCCCTCCTTAAGTAAATGTCTAAATAAACTCAAACAACAACATGCTTGATACAACTACCATAGTTAACGGATCCATGAGAGACTGTTAAGCTATATCACGAATCTCGAGGGAAGCACATACCATCTACCAATAACCTCGCCCTCAGCATTACCCAAGGGGATTCAAACGCAACACATTTTCAACTTTGATACCAATTGTTGGACCCACAATTGTCATTGCACCAAAAGGTCGACCTATTAATTCTTGATACAACCGCCAAAGTTAATGGATCCATGGGAGACAATTAAGCCATGTCAAGAATCACGAGGGGAGTGTTGACCATCTACCCACAATTTTTTTTGTGCTACTCAAAAATATGGTCATAATGGAGGCCAAAATAACTCTATTTTAAGAGTTGATGTTTTTCACAATTATGGAGGCCTAGCCATGTTTTTATGCCACTTGTCTTTGACCTAGCTCAAGATAAAAAAAAAATAGGAATATTTTCAGCTATTTTATTTATTTATTTACATGTTACACAAAATGGGTCTCTTTCCTGTTACTGTTCATGTTCTTGTGCTGCTTGTAGAAATTCCACACATGCTTAGAGTGTTTAAGCTTGTTCTTCTTAGAATTTTGATTTTATATTTCTAGTGGTTTATTTAGCAGTCTCAACTATCTACATCTAGATTTAAAATTTCTTAAATGGTTGTTAGCATATTTTTTGATAGCTTCTATTTCACTATAATACTACCTATTAACCTAAACTGTAAATAAAAAAATAATGAAAATTAAAAAATTAAAGAACTTCTAAACCACTATGTTGTGTGCAAAACTTGCAAGCTTCTAGGCCATCTATTATCACTTGTTTAATTGATTTCAAATAACATTGATCTATCTCAATAAGTTGTCTAGAATATATGCAAAAATTAAAACGTTTCATTACTAAGGTTTAAACCTCAACCTAGATGGTTCTAAAAGAGGTAAATGGAGTTTAAAAAAGAAAAACTTAAAATAGGGCCAGTGAAGCATGTTAAAGCTATTATTTTTAATCTGCCCTCATTGGGTAAATGTCTAAAAAAATCCAAACAACTATTAGGAAACATTCAGAAACATATATGGAAACATATATGCCTTCCCCTGTTATATATTGTCTTGCAACATTTACCTAACCCTGTATTTAGTTGACATTCGCCCACAATAGATATAATATTTTTCTTATACTTTATAAACAAATGGAACTATAGATATCTATGCCAATAAAAAGGGTATGAAATTTTTTTGAGGTATAATAATTTTATTTAAACTTCATATTTTGTTATCCTAGATTAAAATTAAAGGTCCTCAATGTTTTTGCACCCATTTTGTTTGCTTCATTTTCCTAAGACATGTCAACATAATGAAAATAAATTAGTGATGCACCACCTAGTCAGAAACTCAACTATTTTTTTAGTAATAGGAGTTGTTTGGAACTACCCTATTTTTGTTCTAGTTTGAACGAGGAACTTGGAGAGTTGGATTAGAATCATGTGGGTATTGATGCATGTGGTTTTATTGAGGTTAATGTTTTCACTAGAATAAGGGTTAGAATTGAAGTATATGTAATGCTTATTTTCTAAATTAAACTGACATTCTTTTTATTTCACATTGGGTTTTTCAAGGGTTATTATTTGTTGCATGTTCTACTGTGTTTTTTTCCAACTTCCTATTTCAATGCTAATCTAAATAAATGGGCATTTGAAAGTTTTTCAACATTAAAATACAATATAAGGCATATCATACCTTTGAAGATTAATCAAATGAAAAATTGTGTCAAGCTTTCTCTTCAAGGGTAAAACAAGAATACTAATACCAGAACCTTTCAAAAATTAGGAAAAATTATGTTTTATTATGGCCCATGGATGATGATTGATTTGTTTTTCTCAACACCCTCAAATCATGCAAAAAATCTAGGCTTAGTTATTCTATGAAATGTCTACTCTGGGTTAAGCAAAAAATTAAATTTGTAAACAAGAAATGATGATATTTGAGAATTAATTAAATAAGTTTCCCATTACCCTCATACCGATACAATGTAATAGACACTCACCAAGGTCTATTACACTCAAGCCACTTCATTGCAACATAAATTTAATTTGACTTGGGAATTAAAAAGCATTGAAATTGCAAAGTAGACTAGAATCGCTTGAATCGACCTTGCATGTCAGTACATTTTGGGACTATCACACTTCATTGTCGAGCACACCAAAGTCAAAGGAATTTGGATAATTGTGGATGAAGGTAAAAGACATACCTTATTGATAAAATGCACCAAAATAGCTTCAACACCATATTGATTCTTCACAACATCCATGTAATTGGGCTAAACAAGGTCATGGACTGATCCACCCATAATCCATTTATAATTGACAAAAGGGGACCTCTATTAACACTTCCATCTAGTAAAACTGCATTAATAAGATGAGAAGAAAGTTGATGCAATTGATGGGAATCTTTGAAATTGATACAAGTGCAAAATTGGTCCAATGTTTCAGACTTTGTTGCACTTGCAACCTAAGTCAATACCACAAAAATGCTCTTGACAAAGAAAACAACCTTTTTTTCTGCACTTAATTGGAGTGCTTCCATTTAAAACTCAAGTGAGAACTTTGTTTGACTATGAATTGATGCTTGTTCTTCCCATTACTATAAATATAAAGTATGTTTGCATTACATAGTAATTTAGACAGTAACAGAAGAAGAATTATTATCAAAGTACAAAATGAAGCAGAAGGAAGCCAACAAATGAAATAAAAAAGAGATTTCAAACGCAAATTCTAGGTAAGTGTAATGTGTCTTTGTATCTTTCTCTATGCATGCAATGAATTTACCCTAATCACCAACTTCTTGAGCCATCTGATAGTCTATAGAGCCTCTTTCAAATTTCATGCACTCTCTTACCTCATGAAACTAGAACCATAAACTGACATGATATAACCATTGATTGAGGCCAATAATAGGTAACCAAAATTTAGAACAATCAACTACTGAGCACATTTGTATCCCTAGATTAATCACTACTCAAGAAAACCTGAAAACATCTAAATTATGATTGACCAATGTAGAATGGTTTAATCACAGTTAACCATTTTAAGGCTTGGCAATAGTTCCTAGTAGGAACTAACAAGTATTAACATTTTGAATTGAATTCGATGGGATCATCTATAGTTATTTTGAGTTGCTACAAACCAACTCATATATAGCCCAAAGAGTAAGTACTCAAAATTTCAAGTGCATAATATAAGTTCTTGCAAATATACCTTTATCTTAGTTACCTCATTTAAGCTTCTGTAAAATAGAGAATATGTTTATAACCCTCAATTTATGCCTTTTCCAATCAAAACATTGAATCATAGCACTTCTCACGTAGAAATTAGTAACATTTATAGGTTGAAGGAAGACACCAATTTTTAACCCTTAGAGATTACTTAAAACTCAAACCTTTCTATACACAATTTGGTTTGAGATAAAATATGTGTTATATCATCATATCGCATCCCCAAGTCTCCCTAGTAGCCAAGATTTTATAGGAGATAAAATTAAAGAAATGTCATTCTTATAACCTATAGCTTGAAATTTCATATTTGAATAGTTACTCATTCATGCTTTTGATAAATTATCTTGAGTTTGAACCTCACAGATAATTTATGGCTCTTAAATGTTGCTTCCATCTTCCAACCCTCTCACATCATTATTAGGAAGATGCCATGTGGTTCACTTGTATACTTGAGTAGGAGACAAAAAATGTCTTACAGACAAAGTGTTGCACATGACATCATGCCTATCAGACGATTCCTTATGACTTAGAGTGTTATATAAGCATTTATCTACACTATTAGAGTTCATTACATTGGGTGATTATTGTTTTTGAAAAGGAAAAAATAGGTTTTACAGGGACCTGAAACCACCAAGTTTAAACAACAAAAGATAGAGCAAAATAAGTCCAAACAAACAAATAGCTATCCCAAAAAGGAAACAACAGCACAAAGAGACAACAGGGTCCAAAAAAGGACTGCCAAAAAGCCAGAAACTAACAACAACGCACTACTCCAAGGTGTTCAACAACTCCTCGGCCTCTTTTTCAACATCTTTCATATTCTGTAACCCCTGCTTGAGGATTTGAGTCGTATGTGAAGAAATCGGGGTCTTCCTCTTAGTATTAGCCCGGGTGTGAGTCGAATTCCTTCAACAGTAGATTTGCTGCAACCTCTGTCCACATCCAAATCCACGACCAGCGATCCCTTTTGATTTTTTTTGAGCTTTTCCACCATAGCATTGATGCTAATAGTATTATGCCTGGCAATTTTGAGATTATTCGCCACAGTGGCCCTAATATTTTGGCCTATCTTGGACATATCACACTCGAGCCTAATCAATCTTTCCTCCTGCAAATGTTGTCTTTTCCTTGGTAAGGGGGTTTCCTGTCCCTCATTCTCATTACAATTCTAGCAAGTCTTCTGCTCCAAATCCATGACTCTGTTGCTAAGATCTCTATTATAGCCTTTCAACTCACAGACTTCCCTCTGGGTCCACTTGAGAATAGTGAAGAGGCCATCCATACTTTTTTCCACCACACTCACAATATCCTCAAACTTGAGCTTATTCAGGGCGGAATTAATTTCATCCTGATTTGGGGAATCATACTGGGCATTCCCAAAATTTTCAGACATAGGGGTGCTAGGGGCCAACTCTTTACTGACCATAGGTTTATCAAACAAAATTTCCATAGAATTCCCAGAGTACGAGACTAATTTAGTAATAGAGCTACCTTTAAAACCAGAGACCAAACCCGGGGTAGGGCAGCCAGGAGATGGCTGGAGAATAGGACAAGGTGGCGAGGCAAAACCTGGGGTAGGGCAATCATGCAAAGACTGCAGATTAGGACGTGAAGGCGAAACAAAATCCAAAAGGGCTTTCCGACAAGATAGGGACTGGGGAGCAATGGTTTTAGGACCAACAGGGGCACAAGCAGGAGAGGCCAGGGGGTCGTTCTCCCTACTACTTTCAGTATCCTCTTCATCCAAATCCCCACTATCAACAATTTTAGGCAAAGTAGGTAAATTTTGATAATGCTCATAGATGAGCCTAACAAGACCATGATGAATAATAGACGTCCTTCTAGGGTTTCTTTCAGCTTCATCAAGGCAATTTTTCAAAGAAGAGAATAAGTAGAAAGGCAGAGAGATACGAACCTTGTGACGGAAATGATTCAGAATGGCAAAGTGGTAACCATACGCCCTGGTGAAACGCCTGTCAACCGTGATATACTCCATTATAACTCTTAAAACCTTCCTCCAAATTGATTTAATGGACTCCACGTCAAAATAGATATTGCCAATCTTAACCAGCTTAGCTTTCTCCTTGTCTTTTTTAGGAAATCTTATGACCGCTTCATCAAAGAACCGACGGTCCCGATAAAATTTCACACCCTCAGTCGAAAGACTAGTAATCTCACCAATTATTTCCTCATTCAGCTTAACATTCCTACCAAACAACACAATCTCACCATTTTTCCAATTTTTGATAAAATAGTCCAACATCCCCTCGTCAGTACCATGGAGCCTTTCCAAAAATGGGACTAAACCTCCCTTTTCAATTCTTTCCTAAGCTTTAGCATTCTTTCTATGCTCTTGAAAGCTGCTCGGCTCCACACGTTTTCTCTCTCCTCCCATCTTCAAAGCTCTATTATACCATACCCTACAGATACTCTGGGTCCCATTTAAGCATATTTTATCAAACACCCAAAAAGTGTGCCGGATACTCTTCTTGAAAAAGAAAAAGACGTCGATCCCATCAAATCTAATAAAATTGACGTACCTAATCTTTATCCTTTTCATCATGACGAAGACAAGCTTCTCTTCCATGCATTGAATCATAATAAATTAGCGCTTTCACCTCAGAATGGAGGTAGTCATTCTTCCTCCACGTCTTTTCCCCGCCCTTCTTAACCCCTTCATTGGAAAAATAATTAGCCACCTTACTGGCTTCTCTGTAGGTGTGAGACACTTTCACTTTATTGAATTTCCTTAATAAGATTATTGTATCTTCGATCCACTTTTTAATGGTCCACGAGGGAGGGATAATCCCAAGAATGCAATTTATTATATTCAATGAATCACCCTCCAACCAAAGACATTTCGTGTTCATCTTGAAAGCTAAGTTAACTACATGATAAGCCCTAACAGCTTCCACAACATGATTAGTTTGGGTGCGGATGTCCACAACAAAAGCCGCAATAAAAGCCCCCAAGTTGTCCCTTAAAACACACCCACTGCCAACTTTCCCTAGGTTGCCTTTAGCAGCACCATCAAAATTGGCTTTCAACCAACCCAGAGGCGGCAAAGACCATCTTGCATTCTCCCTCCCACAAACATCAGGCGTGGGGACTTTTAACACTGCTAATTTTGAGTTCCACTTTTCAGCCGTAGCAATATCGAAAGGAGACCAATTAGCTTTATCAACCATTTTTCTTGGGATTAAAGATAAATTTTCCTTTATTGCCCTTACAATTTTTTCATACAAATCTCCCTCTGACTTCTCTTTTTCCCTAAACACTCTGTTGTTCCTTTCCTTCCAAATATTCCAAGACACAAAAGGTAGAACAAAAGACTAGAGCTTTCACACAAAAGGATTTTTTGAAGGAGCTTTCCATTGCAAGAAAAAATCTTTGACAGAAGTAGGGGAAACCCAAACCAAATCAAGAAGTGCAAAAATTTTACCCGATATGTGCGAAACAAAAGGGCAATGAAGAAAAAGATGATTAACGGTCTCAACATCGTTCCTGCACATATAACACATGTTAGGTAATTGAATTCCTCTTTTTCCAAGATTGTCCAGAGTGAAAATCTTATTCTGTAGCATTATCCAATAGAAATTATTGATTTTAGGGGTCAAGTGATTAATTCAAGCCTTAGCCCAGAAGGGCGGAGGCTCCATCGGATTAGCCAGCAAAGAAGTAGTAGAAGAAACTGAAAAAATGCCAGATGAATTGTCTAACCAAACAGGAAGATCATCCACATGGTGTTGAGCTAGTCTTAAGGCCCTGAAGGCCGACTAAATAGGGCTAAGATCCGGACTGATGGTATTCAAATCAACCCAACCCCCATTCCTCCAATAGTCTTTAACAAAGATCCCGAATTCCCTTTTACAATCATTCATCCATTTACTAAAATTATCATTTCTGATTAACGGATCTTTAAAAAGCCATTTGTCTTCCCATAACCTAACATAATTTCCTTTTTCGACTAGCCAACCAGTTCCCATTTCCAGCAACTTTCTACCTCTTCTCATATCATTCCAACAAATAGACCTACGAGGTAAAAGAGAAGAATTTATAACCTCAATAAGAGATTCACAGTTGCTAAAATATTTGGCTTTTAAAGTATCATGCCATTCCCCTCTCAAAGTAAGGGTTCTCCAAAGCTGTTTTGCAAGAAGGGATAAATTTAGCACTTTAATTTTCCTTAGGCCTAGGCCCCCTCTTGATTTAGGTCTACAAACCAGATCCCATCCGACAAGTGGCATTCTTTCTTATCCTCCATGCTAGACCAGAGAAACCTTTTTTGAATTTTTTCAATGGCCTCAGCATACTTAGCAGGAATTTTAAATAAACTAAGAGCATACACAGAAATATTTTGCAAAGAAGCCTTTAGGAGCTGGATTTTTCCAGCTTGACTAAGAAGAGCCCCTTTCCACCCCGACAGCTTCTTATTGAATTTTTCAACCAAAGAGATCCAGAACGAGTCCAAGGGTTTAATGCAAAGAGGAAAACCAAGATAGGGTGATAGGAGAGGCTCAATCAGGCATCCAAGAATCTGAGCAAGTTTAGCTTGTCTATGCTCCAGAGTATTGAGGAAGAAAATTGAACTTTTAGCCCTATTAACAACTTGCCGAGAAGCAGATTCATAAAAATTCAGAATTCTTTTGAAAGTCTTAGCTTCAGCCACAGTAGATCTTCCAATGAGAATGGTGTCATCAACAAATTGTTGGTGGGAACAGGTTAGAAGAGAAGAGGAAGATCTTAAACTAGCAAGGGATCTTTGATCAATAAGCTTTTTAATATTTCTTCCCAAACTCTCAGCCAAGATTGTAAATAGAATAGGAGAGATAGGATCTCCCTGTCTGAGGCCTCTGGACGTCTAAAGAAACCTCGAAGGTGACCCGTTCACAATGACAGAAGAAGTAACTGTTGAAACAAGCTGGTTCACCAACTGAATGACTTTGTTATTAAAACAAAACTTTCAACCAGGAATTTAAATAAAAAATTCCACTCAACCCGATGATAGGCTTTGGAAATGTCCAATTTAAGAATGAACCCTCTAGTCTTCGATACCATTAAAGAATGCAAATTCTCAAGAATAGTGATAACAGAGTCCAGAATGTACCTACTTGGCACAAAACCATTTTGCTACGGAGCAATTATTTGAGGAAGCACTAAAAGCATTCTTGTAGTTAAAACCTTCGAGATAATTTTATAGATAGAATTGCACAGGCTGATTGGCCGAAAAGCTTGAAACTCTGAAGCCCCAGTTTTTTTTGGAACGAGGACCACAAAAGTAGCATTAAGTTCTTTCAAAAGATATCATGATCCAAAGAATTCCTTGATAGCATTCACAACATCCACCTCCACAATTTCTCAAAACACTTGGAAGAAGAACATGGGAAAACCATCTAGTCCAGGAGCTTTGTTGCCATCAAAAGAGCAAACAACTTTCCTAATTTCATCCTTGGAAGGAATAGCAGTGATCATAGAATTTTCATTATGACCAATCACCTGGGGTATAGCCTTAATCAAGGATTCTTGAGCTTTAGGAACAGTCTCTCCATTACAAGAAAGAAGGTTGCTAAAAAAAAGGATAGCCTATTTCTTAATATCATCTTCCTCCTTAAACCTAGTCCCATTAACATCAATGTAAGCAATTATGTTAGCAGCCCTATCTTTCGATGTAGACAGATGAAAAAATCTGGTGTTCCTATCACCCTCAGTCAACCAAGAAACTCTAGATCTTTGCCGCCAAAAAACTTCCTCTTTAGCTATGATGTCATGCAATTGAATGAGAAGTTCATTTTCCTTTTCTCTGTAATTATCAATGTACCCCCATTTCTGGATATTAGCTTAGATCTCTTGAATTTTACCCTGAATTTCTATCTTAGAACCAAAAATATTCCCAAAGGCATCCTTTTTCCATTTCCTTAAGTTAACTTTCACTTCCTTTAATTTTTTAGCAATCCTAAACATAGTCGTGCTAGTAATAACAATATTCCACCAACTACTGATTTCCTCAAAGATTCGAGGATGAGATAGCCAGAATTTTTTGAATCTAAAAGGGGAATTCTTTTTCACCTTAGTAGGATCTGCCATTAGACAAATGGTAAAATGATCAGATCCCACCCTTGATAAAGCTCTCAAAGCACAAAAATAGTCTATAAACTATTGACCAGAAACTAGGGCCCTATCAAGTCTCACTTGGATCAAATCAGGTCCTAACCTCCTATTAGTCCAGGTATAAGAAGCACCTTGTAGGTCAAGATCTATTAAAGCATTACTGTTAATGAAGTTGGAGAGACCTGAAGTACTATCCCAATTAATTTGAGAACCCCCAAATTTTTCATCATTCAGAAGAGGAGTATTGAAGTCTCCCATGACCACCCAGTGCTCATTAGCAAAACATTTACGAAAACTAGACAACTCATTCCAAAAGGAATTTCTAGCATTCTTACAATTCGGGGCATAAATATTGGATTGAATCCAGCAAAAATTGTCTCTTATGTGGGTAAATTGGGTGATTATTGTTGATTTCATTGGATTATTGTTTTCCAGCTAATGTTTCCTCCTTTAGGATTATATTGGATTATGCATTTTTAGGGATGTTCTTTTTTGCTCCAATTTTCTTCTTAAATTGTATAATTTCCAATCCCCACTAGTCCTTTGATGGACATTAATATTCATACAAAATTAAATATGATATGAAAAGTTGGTGCACATCATAAGCTTTTGGTGACACGACTTTGTTAGTACATATCAAATGAGAATTAAATGTAAATATTTTTATTACTAGAGTATCATGAATAAATTGTCTATAATATCAAATACATGACAATCTATAGTGAAGCATCTAACCATACATAAATCCATAGATGTTTATTGCAAATAAAAAGTACACATAGATAAGGTGAAAGCACCATTGAGTCTGAAGGGCAAGAGGGGACTGATGCAATTTATATGTATGGAAAGGCATCAAGCCATATATATATATATATATATATATATATATATGTAAACATAATATCAATGGCTTCAAAATAAGAGAGATTACATAGATGAGATGAAAAGAACCGTGGAATAGGGGGCGACATATTTTATTTAGTAGGGTAGGTTTGTGTGCTAACATAATATTCACACCATGAAATTGTCCACAAAATCGAGGACACTTGTTTTATTTGCTAAGAGAATATCGCACCGCATAAATATGACTAGTTTAGGGCTGATGTGTATAAATGCTGAGGCGAATGAGGTAATATCCAGCAATTCCATAGAAGCCAACAATTTTTCCCTTCCCAGTCGATTTAAAATAATTTCCAAATTGAGTGCCAAAAGGACCGTATTTGTTCTTGTTGGTTGTAAATATCAAAGATGTGATTACAGTAAAATTTTCAGAAGCCTCAGAACTCCCAACATATCCTTCAATTTTCGTCAAGTATTCATCTTCGTCGAAATTAATCTGTAATATAAATCACAATTAAAATATAATATGCATACTTGCTTGAATCTCAAACTAAAACAATAAATATATAATAGAATATCTAGTATTAAAAGTAGCCATAAATTTTGAAAAATAAATAATTTCAAAATTACAATGAAAAATAATATAATAATTTCATAATAAAAGTTACTAAATTAAAAATATTCAATTAACTTTAAAATATTCAATTAACTTAAGATATCTTAAGTATTAAATACCGGAGTGGGATTGCCTTGGGTGCCTCCGGTGCCTCCATGCTGAGGTGCGGAAATAACATAATCCTGGCTTTCACCCTTGAGACGATATTCGACCTGAATGGCATTGATAATATCTTTATGTGTTACTGTGATCCTCTTGATACTGGAGTATGTACCATCTGTCCAGCTAGTTCCACTTGCACCACCCCACGGGCCCTCCATGTTGTAAAAGGAGACTGCCTGAAAGAGAGAAGGATTCAGTGTAAAAGAAAACAAAAAACAACAAGAACACCTAAACCAATAACCAACAGTTCTTTACAGGGAAGGGAAAGCCAATAACCAACCATATTTTCTTGGCTCCAAACTGCAAGGCGACTTTTATGGCAATTGCAAATTACTAGTGCTGGATGAGTGAAGCAGTTGAGGGACTCTCAATAAATAGTGAAATGGTTGCGTAAAGATGCCTCTAAACCTATGCGATGATTATCCAGTACTTGTATTACATGAATACTAGAGTGAATCACGTGCCGGAAATCAAGCACAAATACCGACTACATTATTCCCTCAACCCCGATGTTCTTCCAAAAAATAGCTAACTCTGTGACCACATTATTCATAACATGTACAGAAAACAGACAAATTAGTATTGAGGACACTGAGCTTCGTGATAAACATGGCAGTGGTCCCTCCAACTCCAATGTTCTGCAGACAAAACAGACAGAGTATACTTCCAAATCGTAGCGAACTCTAAACAGACAAAGTAGTATCAGGACAGCCCTACATGAGTTGAGAAAGACAACTCTATTCTATGAAGCCACACCATCAGACAACAACAAGACCTCAGAATTGGGACCATCTAATACTTGTCCACATTTCCACAATTCGCTTTTTCCTCATGTCCAAATATTTTCAACTACACGTCTAAATTATCCCTCCTATATAAATATACATCTTTTATGTAGTTGGTTCACGAGCGAACCTATAATATTAATTATATTGTAAATTATATAAATTGAAAAATACTTTTATATAATATTAGTATTGTAATGTCAAAAAATATATCCTATTTTTAATTTAGTTTTGTGTCTAGTTCTATTAATGTTTTAATATGTTTATGTAATTATGTAATTGTTAAATTAAGTGATATTTATATATGTTAATTAGCACCCTCGCCAAAAGAAGGTGCTATCATTATGCCTATATTGTAATTTAAATAGAATATCCTATAAATTTGACAAGTTGTCCATAGTTGATTTTATAAATACTTTATAAAAAAAATGATACCACATAAAAAATGTGTACTTATCATTATTAATCATATTGAAGTCTTGATAAAATATTAGGTGGTGAGTCTTGACACGAATCTTCATACAATATTAGTTGATTGTAGAAAAATATTAATGGTAGAGGAATGAACCACACCCAAATTGTTCCTAAAGTATTATTCTCCACTAGGAAATTGAATAAATTTTTAATAATAAAGAAGTATTTTTTTACCAATAGGCCTTGCAAATTTGGTGACATGATGAAATTGGTAATAGATTGACTCTAATTCATTGACAATCTATAATTTAGTAGAATATTTGGAGTGGTTGAGTGGTTTGTTTGTGTCTTATTCCTAATCTTTGTTTGTTGAGGTCAATGTTTTTCCTAAGGAAGCCTTGCAAAATTATTACATTTTGTTATTGTCATGTCTCAAACTTTGATGCTACCTAAATTTACTTTATGTGGAATTGATTATGGATTATTGTGTGTGGTAGAATAAATATTATGCAATTTTGAAAGATGAAATAAATAAATGATTATTTTACTTTGAAAAAGATGAAATGCAATGAATATTATTTTATTTTGAAAAGATGCAATATAGGAAATGTCATTCTGGAATGATGAATTATATTGCTTCAATTTGTGTTTGGACACTAATCTATTAATGGGTGTTTGAGTTCTCATGAGTTGCAGGTTGTCGAAGACCAAGGTTGTGGTTAAGGTAGAGGAGGCTAGCTACAGGGTAGGGTTGAGATGGAATGGTCTCTCTCGCACACACAAAAAATTAGTAAATATATAGTTGCATTTAGAATTTCATTTAGTTAATCATTTTATATTTTTTCTTACTTTATAGTTGTTTATTTAATTAATTGGTAGTAAAAAGTTAAATGCACATAGAAAATAAAAGAAATGGTTTTTATTTTAATTGTCGATTTCATTTGAAGATTAAATTATTATTATTTATTGTTTTGTAGATAATTGTGATGCATGGCTAGAAAGTCGTGTTTTCTATTTAAAAATTTGTTTTATTGGATAGATTTGAAATAAATCATGGAAAATAAAGAAATATTTTTGAAAACAAACAATGCGGAAGAAAACATTAGGAAAATAGAAAAATACAAGAAAAGAAGTTAAATTTAGAAAATAAAACACAAAAATAATTAAAAAAAAAGGTAGAAAAAGAGTAAGAAAATAATAAAAGATAATAGTCTCTTATTCTTTCAACACTAGAAGATTCACTATGAACTTTAGATTCATTTTTCTCAAATTTTAATTGGTAAAACAAAATCCAAAATAGAATAGTAGACTTAGGGAAAGTGGGGAAAGTAGAAGAAGAATGGTGGAAAAGAAAGGAGAACAAGAAAGTAGCCAAACGAGATAGCATTTTTACTAGGTTTTTGTGAAATAACCATTAAATTAAATCTTTTTTTGTGTGAATAATTTTTTGGAATAATCCCTGCTTTTGTAAGGATAAGTCTCATTATTGATATCAAATTGATTATGCATTCCGAAATTAAAATCATTTATTTTCTTTATGAAAATAACTTCTTTCATGGTTATACTAGAACTCCATATTTTTATTCCTTTAAAAATGTATATATATAAAAAAAACATACTGATGTAAATAGCATGGAATAAATTAATATTTTATATATGTATTCTGTTGAACACAAATATCAATTCCATTATTGAATTATTATTTTGCATTTGTATTCGGGATTAAGTCTTGTGAATATACTTTAAGAATTTAATTGTATTTACCACAACCCTTAGTTGTGGGGAGGCTGCGTTGTGGAAATGCAGTGACCTTTCCATAGGTCGCGGCCTATGGAAAGGGTGCTTCCCTTTCACAAGCGTCTCAACTCATGGAGGTCGTTTGTCTTCCTCTTCTCTTTCTGTCATTGGCTTATATTGAAATATGAACATTTCCCAATAAAAATACGTATATGACTGCGATTTACATATCTATGATTCCCTTACATGGAACTTAATCTTCGGATAAATATATATACATATTTGGCTACAATTTTTTGCTATAATTTATTCTGAGTTTGCATATATATATATATATATATACATTTCTGTAGTTGGCAATAAATATGTATAAATTGTTGTTAGAGTCTCCATTTGATCAATAAATAATCTCTGATGTAATCAAAAAAATTTATTATGTAAAATATATATATATATATATATATATATATATATATATATATAATTATTTTTCCAGGATACTATGTATGAATAGCAGATAATATTTAAATAGTGAAATAGGTAAAAGACATATATATATACATATACTTGGAATGTAAGTAATTTGAGTAAATTAAGTAAATTGTTGGTTGTAGAATGAAAAATAAACATCTTATTTTTCTTATGGAGTATTTCATTTTGTTGGAATTGTAAATTTAGATGTACATGCAAACCCAAATAACAAACTTTAGAGCCAAAAATGTGTTTCCAAAACAACTCAATGATTAGTGAATGCTTGAACTTAAACAAACTTGTGAGATGCTATATTATTTATTCTTTATATAGAATTACTTTTGGGATAGGATGTTGAATGTGGGCTCCTAGAGATGGTAATTTATTTTTTCTAAATTACTATTTTATTATTTATTGCTTGTCCAAGCCACTATACTAGTGAAATAGATGATTTTTTCAAAATACTATATTATATGTTATATATGTCTCTGCCACATCCTGTATGCAAGTATTATGTTTTTCTAGTTTAGTAAATGCATATAGCCATCAAGCACACATCGATAGATTCCCCCCTTTTTATACCGTTCCAGGTTGTCAGTGTCCTCATGCAGGGTCAGTGGTTTCTTCGTGTTAGGAAGAAACCCGAGGGAGTTCAGTACTTTGTGGTTGGGTGGAAAAAGTGCCTTAACCTCACTCTTGCCCTCGGCTTGTGGAAGACCATCAGGGTCATGGCGGTTGAGGAGAAAGATTCTTATATTATGTGGATATACTTCTTTGTATAATTATTGTATGGCTACTTAGCCAATTTGTAATGTATATTTATCTTCCTGGATGTATTGTTGTATTCTTACAAAACTTATACTTGTAAGATTGAAATAAATGTAATGTAGCACCCCTACTGGTGTATGAGATTTGTACTTCAACATTCTAACTTTCTATTGTGCAATTGTAGATATTTTATTTAACATATGATTCACTTTCCTTATTTGGATATAACCATTGCTTTTTGGAATACTATTTTAGTATGTGAGTTTTTTGTGCTTTACAGTTATCATTTGGTTTGAAAATTTTCCTTTAGTCATTTTTCCTAGATTTCATATTTTTCACACTAATATGTAATTGCATAAGTTTATATAGCATATGGGTTTGTGGAAAATTGACCCTAGTAGGGATATTTCCTTTTACGTTTGGAAATAGATTACAATTTCCTTTTACCTTTGGAACTCTCACAATTTAATTTTACCTTTCGAAGTCCAATATTTTTTTTTTACCTTTAGGAGTCCCACAATTTCCTTTCCCCTTCAAAGGTCCATAATTTTTTTGAACTATCAATGTAATTTTGGGCTTCATTGATGATACTCTATCAAACACAAATGGTCATTAATTGAACTAGGATTTGGTTAGTATTTGAGTTATGGTCATTGATTTTCCTAATCATTTCTATCATTCATTGATACATTTGAACCCGAAGCAGAGATCATGCATTCCTAAAGTCTTTTAGTTGTTTGGATTGTTTGTTGGGTTGATTTTGCTAGCCATTTTTCATTTCCCTCAACAAACTAGGTATGTTTCCTATTCAGCATTTTTGAAATCATTGATGAAAATTTATGTCCTAATTCATAATGACCTTTGACAAAAAAAATTTAGACTTGTATAGATCTTCATTTATCTCCACGTTGAATACCCATTAATGAAAGGAACGGTGATCAAATTTAGGGTTTCACTCATTAGATTTCCTTTAAGGTTTTATTTAGCCTTTGTGTGTATTGATTTTCATCAAAGTAATTTTTCTCGAAAAGGAGTTGTAATTAATTTTATATCAAAGTGACTTGTTTTCTATACTAAAAAAATAGTTGGTTGGATTTTTGATGTTAATGATGTCCATTATTAAAATTTTGTTTCTATTCAAGAATATAACCATTTATAGTCTTCAAAAAAAGGTAAAATACTTTTCCACCTCCAATATATATATACTTTATATATATATATATATATATATTTTGGATAGTTTTGAGATTGTGAATGTGAAGTATGGTCCAAATTTGAAGAAGTGTAAAAATGGGGTGATCCCACAATACAGGTTTACAATTTTTGGCTAAACTGGACACTAAACTAATTTTTCTAATTAAATATTCACTTTCGGGTACCTATAACAGCTAAACCATGAGGAATTTGAAGATGATGCAAACTAGTGATTTGTGACATTTTGTCTATAGATTTTAAATATATTTTTTTCAAAATTTTTGGAATCATATTGCACTTCTTTTTTCATCTTCTCTGAAAACTAATTTTTTTCAGTAAACCCCATTTTTCAGGAGTTGCACTCACCGTAGAACACGTAATTTTTTTTCCATGAAGGATAAAATTCTATTTTTTTCTAATTTAGATTTGTTACTACAATATCTAGTGCTTCCAATTCATTTCATAGTGTTTTATTGAATATTTTTTCCTTAATCAAGTTTAAAAGTCAAACCAATTATAATTCAGACATAGGGGGATTGTATAACACAACTTTTTTGTATGTATTGAAATTAATTTATTTTTTTCTGTTGGATTAAGGATTTGAATATATGGTGCACTCATATTTTTCAAAAAAAAATTATAATCTTCTATTTCTCAACATGTACAAAACAAAGAGCTTGATTTTCGGTGAAAAACCTACATTCAGAAGAAATAAAAAATAAATATAATAATAAATTTAAATTTATTTAAAATTATACTTTTTGGAAAGCTTATTATAAGGACTACATAATTACAAAAAATAAATTTTAAATGAATTCACTTGATTCCCCAAAAGGTAAATCAAAAGTGGTTTTTTTATCAACATTTTGATAGGTGTAAACGAGACTCCATTATAGGTATGGTTTAAAACTAGCGGGGTGCTATCCAAGGGGATTTGATCTAAGGTAGTTTGATAAAACCCTCTTCAATTGGAATTCTTTAAATGGAACTTTTTGAAGGCTTAAATCATTATATTTTCTAAAAATATGTGATTTCAATAAAAATTAGAATCTCTGAGAAATTGTAAACCAGTTTTGTGGGATCACCCAAATTTGATGTAGTGTGTTAAGTCAGTTTATTAAGAATCAAAGGAACTGAATCAACACTTGGTAGGTGTAACTTTATATGTTCATTTTCTGGTTGTAAGCCATTTTGTCATTGTATCAAGTGAAGTTAGTGAGCCTCCCATTTTGGACAATGAATCTTGGAAGTGACCCACCCTCTTGTAATATCTTATAACCGGTTATACTATATTGTGAGCTAACCCTCACCTTAGTTTTTCCCATTTTGGGTTTTCCATGTAAAAATTTCGGTGTTCATGCATTGTGCGCTTTCATGTTCTATTAATTCTCTTGCTTATCTTTACTATTATATGCATTGGAGTAATTGGATGGTGTTTATTCAAAAAGTTTAAGAAGATAATGATTCACCCCCCCTCTTAGTATCTTGGGTATTCTATAGTGCAGAGCTAAAAAGATAATTTTGATTTTATTCAGGGCCACATCTAATTAGGCTGACCTAATTGATGAATGTGGATGTATTAGGTATATATGTAAGAAACTTTTAGAGACTATAGGGTGAAAAACATGTCATGAGATGCGAATATGCAAAAATTTTATGTACACAACCAAATTTATAGTAGATGTATTATAAATATTGATAAAATGTAAAGTAGAGTAGTGTTTTGTATTTTGTATCGATATAGTACATAGTGTCATTATTCAGAGCTTCAAAGGAACTAAATTTAGCGCAAGGAAGGTGCATTTTCTACAAGTTCACATCTTGACTATGTGGCCATTTCTATCTTCTTTCTTTTCTTCTTTTTGTGGTTGTGAGCCCTATTGGCTAGTATGTCCTAACAGTGAGCCTCTGTTATATCTTATGTCATGCCTAAAAAAAATTTATCGAAAAGCCTAACAATTTTTTAATTTTTTTTAAAAACATAAGCTAAAGTAATATTTGTATATATAAGTTTTTAAGTTTTTCACATTCAACAATAATTTTTTTTTTTTTAAGTACTAATAAATAATATAGATATAATGATATCTGAATAAATTATAAACATAATTCTATATATACATCCCCTTTACTTTTTAAAAATTAACCATTAAAAGTTACCTTTAAATTTATTTAAACATTATTTATTAAAATGATTTTCTTTAGATATATTTAATCTCCCTATTTTACGTTCTTAATTCTTATTCTATAACTTTTTTTTTTTAAGCCTTCCTAGAATTTTTCATGTTTCTTTCTTTTGGTTTTTACATGCATGTTTTTAAATTATAAGTTCTAATTTCAAAACCATTAGTTGGTGAGAGAAAATAAGGTAGGGGAATTTTATTTTCTCTACTTTAAGATGTTAAAAGATTTAGCTTATTATTCACTCTTCCATAATATTCTTCATGGAAATAGTGACAATTAAAAGCATTCTATAATTTATTTTATTGTTTTACCAATACTATTACTCTATACACTTAATTTTTACTAATTTATCTCATTCATAACTAAATAATGAATAAGTAATTAAATTTTGTTTGATATTTATATGAACTCTAAATTGTTGGCATAGGATTACTTATTTTATTTTTTTATGCACATTAAATCACAATAATATTTTTTTTATCATAACTCACCATATAAATTTCTAAGTTAATTAACTCACTTCTTTAGGAAGTTAAAATTATAAATCCAATTTAAAAAAAAAAAAATACTAACATCAATAATATTATTATTAACCTATCGGCATTCAATACTATAATGACTTTTAATCTTTTTTTTATTATTACTATTTTTTTCTTATTTCTGGTATCCCATATTAATGATAATAATAATGATATCATTAATTAATCTTTTAACAAAAATCTTATAAACATCTATCAAAATGATAATAATAAAACCAATATCAGTTTAATCTACCTATCCAATGGGTGCCATAATTTGTTCAATAACAAACATACTGTAACTTACACTATCGAGAAATACATTATTTTCAGTGTGCTTTACAAGGGGTAAACTTAAAAAAAATTAGTAGTTGAAATTTAAGTTATGGCCCAGCATGGGATTAACGCAACTCAAGCACTTACATTCTAAAAAAAATAGAAACAATATCTGTTAATTTGGCATTAGAAAATAATTTGATTTATCAAAATAATAGTGTAAGCTATAGGCAATTCACTTCCTCTCTTTTTTTTCACATTATTTGTTTTTAATTGAGAGGATAGCAAGCAGATCAATCGTGGAAGACAATGTGGGAGCACACTGAGAAATTGTAATTGCGGAATGAATAGAAGAATAAAATTAAAAAAATAAAAACAAATATTTCATTTTAACTATATTTTTCTTTAATTGTATCTTAGAGAAAACTTCTTTCGAACATTTGGATGGAAAGCAATGCCCCACTTTGCAATCCCATTCGATACTGATGAAGTATTAAATAATTCACAAGTATAATTATTTGGGATGAGACGTGATATTGGCAATCACCACGAACTGCCAGAAATATGGTTGCTAATCAATACCACTTAACTTCTAGATATTGGGTGTGATCCTACCAACTTATGTTGGGATTGCATTTAAATAGGCAGGGGCCATTATCCTGAAACCATGTTGGATAGATAGAGATGTCAGCTTTTTGACCATTATTGTTGGCTTTTGACACAGGTTGGATATCTTTTCACCTACGCTTGACCATCTGCCCCATCCTACAGTTAATATACTGGTGTGAAGGATTCCCATTATCATATTTTAACTCAAGAATCATACAACTCTGAAGCTACTTCAAATCCACTTTTCAGGTTTCATTAAAGAGGAATGGAAGTGGTTGTTATAATATTTATTCTTCTAACTACTGTGTAGAGCTGTTGATGCCAGACTTACCCTAGCCCAAGAAATTTAATTCCAAATTTGATAATGAGTCTAATCTTGTACGCTAATTTCCTTCCAAATCAGAGCTTTTATACTATTCATTAATGTACTAAGTCCTGGTCTCTGGAATTTTCTTTGCTTCCATTCATGGCTTTGTTTTAGTTTAGCTCAAACTATTTGTTGTAATATATCTTCTTAGGTCTCCACAGTAGAGCCCAAGGTGGAGAGTTGCAATGGGAAGAGTTTTCGAGGTTAGCTGAGATCATTCATACACCATTTCCTCTTCTCTACTACAAGTTATTGACCAACCTCTCTCTTCCTTCGTTGATTATCTATCATTTTTATTCTGATTATTCTCACCAGCCACTTTGGCCATGGTGTGCACGCTTGAGTTTTTATTTTTTATTTTACATACCAAAAATCTGAGTGTGAATATATTCATATTCAAATACGAGATAAATGGGATTTATTGTGTTTTCCAACTTACTGCAGGCTACCACAGTGATGAGGATTTTGGATTTATATCTAACTAAGTTGTACCAGTGGATTATATACACCAAATTTCATTAGATTTACCTATGTTGTTCTTTGCAGCGGCTATGATTACGTTTACTTACTATTTAGAAATAGTTATTAGAGCACGAGGGATTAACATCTTTGGTTCAAAGTTTAAATGTTTTAAAATAAGGCACATATAGGAATAGAGACACAGGTTAGCACTAGCCTCCAAGAGTGCTTGTGGTCCTTCCGCAAGCTGCGGCTTGTGGAGGCCACATCCTCCTAGGGGAAAGGTGAGCCCTTCCTTCAAGGTGTGCAGGTCCTGTACAGGGCAAGGCCGCATGCCCAACTGTGACCGGTGAAAGAGTTGAGGCCGACGCACATCAACAGGGTTTCACAAAATCCACAAAATTGTGAGACAAAGGCTCATGTTTGATTCTATACAACAACAATCGTAATTCCATGATTTACTGATAGAACAACTATGATTGTCTTTATATCAATAGTGATATTTCTATATATTTGTTTCCTTCTTTTAATATCACACAATACCTCTACTTGTACAATGCCTAACTACCCATTGAACAAGTCTTTAAGTAGATTTTAGCAATAAAAGAGACTTAGATTATTTGATATAGTGCAGTTGAGTAGTGCATTATAAGCCAACTTAACAGAGAATATTTCCTTTAATGGTTATAAGGGGAGGATATGTAGACTTTCTTAATATTTTATTATTCAACAACAAAAGAGGATTTCCCAATCTTTTCTATATCATGGAGTACTGCATCTTGAATGAACACATATATATCTCTCAAACAAAGGAGATTACCATTTTCATTTAAACCTTTGAATGCAGTAGTTCACTGTTAATATCATAGCCTATTTATACTTTTCAATCAAGCACATTTAATACAACATTTTCCTCTACAATATGAGTCCAAAACGAAAAAATTTCTTTCATGCTAGACAAACAATTAGTTTCTCCATATTACAACTCATTTTAAGAATACAATGAATGGCATACAGATGAGTAAGCCTTGCTCTCCACCCTACTGTAATGGCATCATGGAGCCTTGTGTGCTCTAGCCATACCCCCGAGCAAGAATTATTTTAACCCCAAAAAAAAAATGAATGGAGTCTTATCAAAATTTTATGAAAGGGATGAAAATAACACAACATTCACATTTCTTACATATAGTATTTTCACTCATCATATTCAACAAAGATCCCTACAACCATATCTCTTTCCTATAGCAAGTAAATAAGGTAACATGGGAATAGCAATACTTATCTCTTTTCTTTAGGTGCTGGACTTTAACTTTCTTATCCTTCTTTTCCCTCCAACAAAGCCATCTTGATCACTCTCTCTCCAACTTGACTCTTCTCATCTTATCAACCTTCCTACCATCCTCACTAAAGTTCTCCAAAAGGAGAAGTGGGTAACACCCTACTCCTTCTTCTTCTCCAAATATATAGAAGTTTCACCAATTGTAACACATGGATGGGAAGGTGTGGAGTGTACCTCCCCCATCAATGAAGGTCCTCTCCCCATTAATGAAAACATGCACTTAGACAACCACTCAAACTTTCCACCCCATCCTCCTTTCAAAATTCGTCACTCTCCATTATGAGAGCATTTTAGGGATCAAATCATGATGTAGGGCACTATTATATTCCCACTTGACCCCTACCACTATGGTATAGATCCTAGGGAGGTTTATTTTTGTACCATAACCCAAACTTTTGACCAACAACTCTCATTAAAATCCAACTCAAGGTTCCATCTGAGTTTCAAATTTGGCTAGGTGTTTCGAAGACCTAATCCCCACTTACATTTTACATGAATCGCAACTAAATTTCCTCACAACCTTAGTTTTCCAATACATTAACTCTACTTGTTTCTATGCCCCTAATTGGGAAGATTGGTTTCTTCATTCATAATATACTTTGATTAGAGCCTATGGAGCTAAAGTGGCACCACATTGTTTGCCCGTATATGTCTTAGATAGGTTGGCCTTTATCAAACTCGATTGATGCTATGGATTATGAGATGTTTAGGAAGACCAGGAAGGGCACTGTGGTGCATCCAAAATGCATTTTATCTTACTTCAAAGTTACTACCCCTGAGTGGTATAAAATTTTTGGGATCATGGTGAATAACCTCTGAATTCTTGTTAATTAGATTAGGAATTTTCATCTGGAAGTAATTATGGGAGGAAGAAGAAGAGATAAAAGCTTAAAAATGATACATCATGAATTCTTATACAGAGATAATTTGTGAAGGAATTTGACAAGTGATGAAGCTATCATGAATAGAAAGAGGGAATGGACAACTATAATCAACATTGAAGAAGGTATCATCAAGATGAATGCCTTTTATATAATTCCATATAATGTAATTGCATACCCTCTTGAATACCTTTCACTATGCTAAGGGATTATGAGAGTGGTGATCTTAAGGTGAAGGTGAAGGAGGGTGTTGATAAAGTACAGGTTCTCCTAGAACAACAACAAGAAGCTATGGATATCCCAGAGTAGCCTACAGATGTTCAAGTGGTTAGGGAGGAACAAATGGTAGAGCATGTGCTAGGGAATGAGGAGGTTGAGAAAAAATTCCCTTATCCTCATATTGAGTAAAGTCATAGTTCAGATGTTCCCCCTAATATAATTGTCAAATGGCAATATGATAAGAAAAGTGATGATGATCCTAGGATTAGAGAATGTGATGAATTCCATGCTGATGATAATTTTTTGCATTCCAAAGAGTTTCAAGAATTTATGGTTCAACAGTGGGGTAAAGACATAATAGAGAGACTAGAATTAGCTTGGGCTAATGATGAACCTTCCCATTAAGAAGAAGCTAAGAAATCAGAGGAGGAAAAGATCAAGGCTGAAATTGTAGCTATTACTCCCACTGAGGCTAGGAAAATTGTCATAGATAGTGGAATCATATTATTACTAGGGTGCACTATCACTGCTATAGCATATAATGTAGTAAGAAGGGACCCTCAGGCTTTAATATCTGAGGAGCAGTTTGAGGATAAGGGTTTTTGATCTAGATATATTCCAAAGTTGCATACTCCTACAATTTGGTCTATGTCACCTAATACTAGTAAGCATGATGTCGCTAGGCCTATTGAAGAGGTTATTGGTACCTTAGTGGTCAAAAAATCTATAGATATAACTCCTATCCAAGAAGTTTAGTTAACTGCTCATGATGTAATGGTTAGTGTGGATAGTGCACATATTTCTCAAAAAAAGTATGATTATTTAGTGAAGGAGTACAATATGGCCTTGGATGAGATAAATAAGATGAGGGCCACTATTCAAGCTACTCAGTTGAAAAGGACAATAATCATGTCATCGTCTTCTTCCTCAGATTTGTCTACACAAGATAGGGAAACCTTGGCCTTAAGAATTAAATATTTAAATGATCAGTTGAATACTGAAATAGAAAATGTCAAGAAGGCTAAGCTTGAAACTATTAAGGTAGAAAATAAAATTTTTGAGTATCTATTGAAGCATAGGGTGACCATGTTGGTCAACAAGGCTGATGATGTTTGGGTTGATTACAAGAATATTCATGAAGCAAACACAAAGTATCTTTAGGTACAAGAGGCCTTCAAGAATGAATGGAATAATTGGACTACTAGGGTGAGTTCCTTAAGAGAAGTGATGCCCAAAATGAAGGAGGATCACAAGGAACCTACTAATATTCCTAAAATATTTCAAATTATTGAATTAGTTAATGAGATAACTACTTTCCATGGAAAGTTAGGTGTACAACTCTAGGGTAAGCTGAAAATATTTAAAGAGATGGTGGAATGTGGTATGCCTCAAATATTGAGTCCAAAATGTGAGTTGTAGCCATTTTACACTTGGAAGAAATATTTGGTATGGATTCTTGCAGCAACTATGATGGTATTCACTGTCACCAACTACATCCTGCTAAATCCAAATATTGATACAATGGTGGAGAATGAAACAAAGATGAACATCTTTGTTAAAGAGCCCAAGGTCTTAATTGATATTAGATACTCTCTGTATAGTACTAAAGTGCAAGGTTTATTGAATATGAAATGGCTAGCTAAAGAAGAGAATAATACTTGGTTGGAAAAATACACAAAATGAATCAGTGTGGGGATTGATAATGAATAAGGTAAATAATAGATGGGAGAAGAACAATACACAACCTGAATATAATACAGATTAGGCTTTTGATAAAACATTTCAAAATATTTTTATCTCCTTAAATTGAAATGGGTGGCACATGGTGCAAATATGGATCAATTTTTTTTACTTTTTATCTGGATTCCTTGTCTTCATTTGTAAGTTTTGTTGTCTAGTTTTCCCACAATGGGAATTTTTTGAGCATGTGGGGAATTTTTGAAGCTGTTGTAACAAAAAAATCATGAATTTTTGAGGTGGGGCCTATTTTCTACAATGAGTTGAGGTCAATTTTTCCTCATGTTTATTTTCACCACGTGAAGACTCTAGTGTAACTGAAAATGGAATATTGTTGCAATGGTCCAATGAAATTTTGACATGTGTGCTTCCTAGCCTAAAGCTTGTTTTGTTCTTTCATCAATATAAGAGAGAATTTAGGGCCAAAAGTAGGAGTTACTAGAAAAAATAATTTAACATGATAATATTAAGCATGTTTTAGAGTTTGTCTTAAGTTTCCTTTGGAGTTCAATGTTATGTATGTAATTTTGATAACTTTATAACAACTACAATAAAAAGTAATGCCAATTTCATTGCTATTGTCTCTCCTTGTACGCATTCTATGAGTTATGAAAGAAAGTAATCCAGGATTTATTTTGTTTGTCTCTATTGCTTTTGAATAGATGTTTAATTTCATCCTTGATTATTAATTCAATGAATTAATGTAAGTGCTCAGGTGAGATTAATAACTTGTAAGAACTAGGTACTAGGATGTTTGTAAGCAGTAATAATCATGAATGTAATTGTGTCATAGAAAATTGGCCCCTTGTCATTTTCATGGCATTTTAGGTCTTGTTTCATGTTGTTTGATATATTTTGCTCTGATTTTATGTTGCAACATGGCTTGAACATGCATATTTAGGTACAAAAATTTAAATAATGACGTTTTGTGAAGGTTTTGTGAAGTGTTGTAAGACATTTATACATTCTTCTAGACTCTATTTATTACAATTTACCTAAAAATCACCTTTTTATTCATTATCAAGTCCTATTTTGAAGTTTTGTAAAGCCTTGTAACAATATTTCATGCTTTTCTAGGCACAATTTCACTATTTATCCCTTTCTCATGCTTTATTTGGTCCCTTTATGCCCTCATATGCTTTAATTAAGTGTATTTTTGAGTGCAAGTCCGACAAACAACATTAAATACAACTTAATTCCCGACACCCATTTTCAGGTCCTAGGTGGGACCCATTCGCCATGGGTGGTAAATAAGTCCCCCTTGGCTCCAAATTCAAAAAATTTCAAATTTTCTTTCAGGTTTTTATTCAAAAACACTTGATGTTGGCCTATGACAAGGTATGAATGGTTAACTAAGGCACAAGACTGTATAAATAAGTTATTTTCACCTCATTTTTACATCTCCCATAATCTCCTACAATTCTCCAACATTCATACATCATATTCAAGTGTTCAAGCATCTTACAACATCTTATTAAGCAATATTCAAGCACTTAGGAGAATCCATTGATACTACTTCAAATTTGCATTATCAAGGGTTTGACAAGTTGATAGCTATTACATGATATTAGTTTATCATTCTCTTTCATTTCATTTTTTCATTAAGAATTTGATTACCAAAAGTGGGGTTTGAGCAAGGAAAACCCCTATTTGCTAACCCTCAACCATTTTCCCCCTATTGCATGTGTGTTTGCAATCCTAGGTATGCAAATTTAACAATATTTTTGGTGTTGAAGATTGATAAAAAATTCAACTAGGTTCTTCAATTCAACTCATTCATATTTCAAGCTTGGAGAAGGTTTTTTTATCTATTTCCTACATAATTGACTTCGACAACCCGATAAGAAGAGATTTCCAAATCTAGTGTTGCAAAGTTGTCTCCTAATTCTCATAATTTTGGGAGAGGACTGATTCACCACCAGTGAAAAATGAGTCCCACCTTATGACTGGAAATATGAATTTTGTTAGATTCTGGATCCTGACAGTCAGAAAATAGTTCCCAACACTTTTTCACCAGTAGGAGGACTAATTCGCCACCTTGGGCGAATGAGTCCAACTGTGAAATTTTAGTACTTTTAGTCAGCATCCACAACATTCTAGATTCATCAAACATTTCCTAGGTGCACTTTGTTTCATCTCATTTCTTTCTCTTTTGCGTTATCTCTTCATTTATTTCATTGTTTGCATATCCTAGTGTGTTTTCCAACATAGTTTAAATATTAGTTTTTGCATTCATATTCATTCATTTAAATCACTCAATTGCATTTATTTTACTTCATTTATCTTATACAACATAAAAAATAACATTAATTTGAATGAACCCTTATCATTTTTGGGCCCTATCTCTCTCCTTTTAGGTGAAAAACCCTAGAAGAGTTAGAGAAGTCCATAGGAACCATAAATCTATGGTTCATTTTGGTGAACCTACATTTTGACCACTTTGCATTTCTGATTTCATTTGCATGTTGCATCTTATTGCAAAAAATTGAAAATATGCATTCTAAATCCTTGTTTCATTGCATCTTATTGAAAAAATTGAAAATATGCATTCTAAATCCTTGTTTCATTCTTTACAACATTAAAATCATCTTAAAATTTCTAAAAAGCACAAAAAAACATCATACTGGGAATCATTCACCACCATGGGCGAATCAGTCCCTTTGCACTTTTTAAACAACATTTCTAACATCTTTTTGGCATTTTTCTGCATTAGAGTTTCCTATTCTTGCATTTTTTTTTAATTTCTAGAATCTCTATTTTTAATCATTTATTGCAGGGTATGTGCAGAATCATGATGGGCCAAAAAGTGGCAATATGATGGGTATGCGGCTGACGACCCTTTTTTTACCCAAAATTGATGAAACAAAAATGGTTTTTAAAGGATATTCTCATCTTTCCACCAATATAAATTATACCTTAATTTGAATTTAATAAGTAATTATTATTTATTTTCTATTGGAATTACGACTAAAGTCCTGATTGATAGGCTGATTGAAAAACATCTATAGATTTCAAATGGTATCACCTTTTTTGAATACAAAACATGCATCACATTCTATGCTTTGCATACTATAGGATTAAAAAAATAAAAATTGAATTTGATAAAAATTTGACCAAGTTAAGGTGGCAGACATACGAGTTTTTATATTTTTTAAAAGTTGTAATAAAAAAATCATAATTAATTATTTACTTGGAAAAAAACTACAAAAAATATGCATCACATTGAGACATGGGTCCTCTACTTATATAAAAAATCTTATAAAAAAATATTATCATTTTATTGTGGTTAGGGTGGTCAGACAGACATGTACTCCTTATTTTTTCCCTAAAATTTAAGTACTACTGCATTGAAATTTCAAATTTTCACCAAATATATTTTTTATTTTTGAAACAAACCTAGTAGTTTAGAAACTACATTCAATTTTCTATAGATTCTATTATTACATATTTTTGAAATACTATAGATAACTTATTCAAATGTTTAAGTCAAGCTTCCTAACTCTGATTTTTCTAATTTTTTGGCCACTTAAGGGCTTGTTTTTTCCATGATGATCCTGCACATACCCTTCATCTTAGTTTACTTCCATCATGGCATTTTCTTTCAATAAGTTTTGGAATTCATTAAAATCATTGGTAGACATGTCCAATTATGCCTTTAGTTGTGACCCTAATGACCTTGAACTCACACATGCTCCTTCAAATCCTCATGATTGTCCTCCTTGTGATGTATACAAATTTGGAGAAGATGATGATAGCATGAACAAGTTCTACAATGGTTTCCTTGATAACCTGAAAGCTAATGCAACCTTTTGTCCATCCATGAAGTCACAAGATATTCCTACTTTTGCACCTCCTGATCACTTTGCATATTTACATCCTGAATTCAATCAAGGACCTAAGGTTCCTCCATCAAGTGGACCTAGTTCCTCTAACCCAACACACTCACAACCCTTTTACGATCAAAAAGTCACAAACACTCCTATCAATCTTGAAGAAACATATGGTAAAGGCTTCACTATCTTAAGTAAACAAGGCTATGACACAAAAAATGAACATGACATCCATCAACTTCTTGAACAACATTGAACCAATGCAAACACAACAGGATTAGGATACCAAGATCCTTCTCATCTTAATAGACATTCTTTTCAACCTAGGAGACTTCAAGATGCTAGTACAATGATCTTGGATGCTCCTCCTGACTTAAACATTCTCCTTCCATGTGAACAACCATTCTCTCCTTCTAATGACAAGGATGTTAGGATTCCCATGGGTCCTCCTCCTCTTTCTATTCATGAACAAGGAGAATCTAGCAAACAAAAAAAATCATATAGATTAAAGAAGGTAAATTTTCCTACACATCCTCCACCTGAATGTGAAAGGATACTTCAATTTCTTTTAAACAAAGGTATTATACTTTTACCACCTATGAATAGGTTGGTTATTCTTCCAAAAGACTCTAATATACCATTTTTCGAATATCATCATATTCTTGGACATTGAACGGAAGAATGTCAGACATTGAAGGACATACTAGATAAGTATAACTTCACTGATACTGATTGTTTCCTTGTCATACCTTAAAACAATCAAAACCCCTTCATCATGCCATAGCTTTAGAATTCCCAATTCTCACTATTACATTATTCTTTCCCATCACCCACCTCGGCTCATTCTTTCCTTTACACTTTGCAGGGGGAAAGAAGTTGTTAGCCTTGTCCTTGTAATGTATTTTCCTTTGTCTCTTAACTATGTTATTACCTTTTCGCTTAACCATTTAAGATTGAGAAACCAATCACTTAGTTAATGGTTGACTTGCATTTGCATTACTTGATCCTTTTCATTTCATGTGCTTATGATTTTCGCCCATATCACGTTTGATGTTCCCTCTCTTAGTACACTTCTTCTATTTGTCCCTTTATTCTTCTATATGTCATGCATCTTCACTTTTTTTCCTTTTTTTTTTTTGTTCTCCTTTTGGAGATGACACAAAGCGTAGAGACGATCTATGTCTCTTCCATGTTGACCCAAAAATTCCTTGTCCTTTTAACTTTTTTTTTGTGTTCTCCTTTTGGGGATGATGCAAAATGTAGAGATGACCTATGACTCTTCCATTTTGATCCAATCATTCCTTTTTCTTTTGTTTTTTTTGCATTTTTTTTGTGTTTTCCTTTTGGGGATGATGTAAAGCATCAAGACCAAAATGTCTCCTTCATGTTGACCCAAAATCTTTTCCCTTTTCCTTTTCATTTTCTTTTATTTATCTTGTGTTTTCCTTTTGGAGAAAATTCAAGGCATTGAGACCACAATGTCTCTTCCATGTTGACCCAAAATGGACTTTTATTTCTTCTTTTTTTCGCTCTCTTTGTGTCATTCTTCTAGTTCTATGTGCTTTGGGGAATGATGACAATTTTGAGCTCTTTCATAAAAACATTGCAGCAATGAAAATATTGACTCCAAATCCATAGATCCCTTATGTGTTTGGTGTGGTATTTTCTGGGGGGAAACTCCCTTTTACTTTGTTTTTCATTTTTCCTTGACATGACGCAACCTAACTTCAAAACATATGACTTGGCATAGGGCATTCCAAGTTGGATCCCATGTCTTATTTTCTTTATGCTTTTCCTTTCATTCGTTACTTTTAAGTAATTTCTCACAAAACAATGTGTAGCAATTCCTTTAAAGTGGGGGGCATACATTACCATTAATTCATTTGCATTCTTGGTTCCTAGTGTAGCCTTCTTGTTTTTATGATGTGTTTGTTACTTTTTGGATGACATTGGGTGTGATGTCCTTCATAATTGTGATTTATCCCAACATACTACATTCCTCTTGGTGGCCTGATGTGATGCACTACATCTCCTAAGTTGTGAATATACTATACTTTGATTGGTCTTCTCTTGGAGACATTAGACATAATATTCCCTAAGTGACGAACCTTGCATGAACTGAACAAGAATCCTTTGAACATTTTACACTTAACACTTTACATTTTACACTTTACATTTTTGCATTATGCATTTCTTTGGCCACCTTACATAATGGAACTTGCATTCCTATGGTACCTTTCCTTTTTTTCATGACATTTTTCCTTGTGGCGCTTTGTTAAATTTACCTATCTCTCATGATAATGAAAGGTCCACTTAGCACTCATTGCATCTAGATGATGCTCATAGAGGTGCATGACTATGGTACCCTTTTCTTTTTGTTCATTCATTCTTTTTCTTTGTGGTGCCTTGTTAAAGTTATCAGGAGGTATAACTTTACTATGGTTGAGTGGGAAGCCCACCTAGTAGCATTACTTTTCCCCATAGCCACCTTTTTGTTTGTGAGTGCATAACAACTAGCATATGTACCTTAACTTTTTCGGATTTCTCACCCTATGGACGATCAGAAGTTTCATGGCCCCAAAGTGAGTACATTTGGCCCTTCTCACCTGGCAGACCATTATGTGTTCTGTTTCCCTAGAGTGAGTATACATTCTCTTTCAGCCTAGATCTAATCCACAACTAGTTGGGCTAATGATCAAAGCTTCATCTGATTCATTTCAACACTTGTGTGTTCCTTTGTTATTATGATTAGTTTGTCATGGAATCTTCATCCTACTGGCTTGATCATCCCTCTTGATCATTGTCATTCCATCTTGCTAGCATAAGTGCATTTGAACCCTCCTCTTGATGTCCATGGCTACTTTAGTGTGAGTTTGAAGCAGGTTCATCCTCTCACTAAAGTGGGGCCTAAATGTGCCATAGAAAAATGGTCGCTTGTCATTTTCATGGCCTTTTAGGTCTTGTTTCATGGTGTTTGATATATTTTTCTCTGATTTTATGTTGTAACATGGCTTGAACATGCATATTTAGGTACTAAAATTCAAATAATGACATCTTGTGAAGGTGTTGTGAAGTGTTGTAAGAAATTTCTACATTCTTCTAGACTCTATTTCTTACAATTTACCTAAAAATCACCTTTTTATTCATTATCAAGTCCTATTTTGAAGCTTTGTAAAGTCTTGTATCAAGATTTCACGCTTTTGTAGGCACAATTTCACTATTTATCCCTTTCTCATGCTTTATTTGGTCCCTTTATGCCCTCATATGCTTTAATTAAGTGTATTTTTGAATGTAAGCCTAAAAAACAACATTAAATACAAATTAATCCATGACACCCATTTTTAGGTCCTAGGTGGGACCCATTCACCATGGGTAGTGAATGAGTCCACCTTGGTTCCAAATTCAAAAATTTTAAAATTTCCTTTCAAGTTTTTATTAAAAAACACTTGATGTCCGCCTGTGATGAGGTATGAAGGGTTAACTAAGTCACACAATTGTATAAATAAGTGTTTTTCACCTAATTTTTACATCTCCCATAATCTTCTACAATTCTCCAACATTCGTACATCATATTCAAGCATTCAAGCATCTTTCAACATCTTATTAAGCAATATTCAAACACTTTGGAGAATCCATTGATATTACTTTAGATTTGCATTATCAAGGGTTTGGTAAGTTGATAGCTATTACATGTTATTGGTTTATCATTCTCTTTCATTTCATTGTTTCATTAAGGGCTTGATTACCAAAACTGGGGTTCTACCAAGGAAAACCCCTATTTGCTAACCCTCAACCATTTTTCCCCTATTACATGTGTGTTTGCAGACCTAGGTATGTAGATTTGACAAGCTTTTTGGTGTTGAAGATTGGTAAACAAGCCAACTAGGTTCTTCAAGTCAACTCATTCATATTTCAAGCTTGGAGAAGGTTTTATGTCTATTTCCTATAGAATTGACTTCGGCAACCCAACAAGTAGAGGTTTCCAGATTTGGTGTTACAGAGTTGTCTCTTGATTTTTTAGAAATTTGGGAGAGGATTCACCACCAGTGGTAAATGAGTCCCACCTTAGGACTGAAAAATCTGAATTTTTTCAAATTCTGGATCCCGACAATTAGAAACCAGTTCCTGACACTTTTTCACCAGTAGGAGGACTAATTCCTCACCCTGGGCGAATCTGTCTGACTATGAAATTTGAGTGATTTCAGTCAGCATACACAACATTCCAGATTCATCAAACATTTCCCAAGTGCACTTTTTTTCATCTTATTTCTTTTTGTTTTGTATTATTTCTTCATTTAGTTCATTGTTTGCATAACACATTGTGTTTTCCAACATAGTTTAAATCTTAGTTTTTACATAATTTATATTCATTCATTTAAATCACTCAATTTGTTTTAGTTTACTTCATTTAGCTTAGAAAACATCATACATAACATTAATATAAATGAACCCTTAGCATTTTTGGGCCCTATCTCTCTCATTTTAGGTGAAAAACCCTAGAAGAGTTAGAGAAGTCCATAAGAACCAAAAATCTACGGTTTAGTCATATAGGAATGTTGTAATGCAAGGTTTCTTGAGACTTTAGGTACTATTGTTTGTTATCAATTTATATAGGTTGATATTGACTATGTGCTTGGGAGAAAGGCAATGGTTCGTGTAAAATATTTGTGGTTCAATTTTTGTGTTGATTCATCGGCTAATCACTTTTAATCTATAAGTTCTTAACTGGTATCAGTATATTTTTTTGTGTTGAAGTTCCACCTTCTCATACTCCATGTAGAGGACATTGATAAATGAGCTTCCAACTTTTGATGCACTATGTTGCTAAGTACTTTTATGAGAAGTATCTGGTACTAGTAGTGTATTTAGTTATAACTGTGAAAAATCCTGAATATACATTGTGGGATCACCCTCCTAGATTTCACATAGCCCAAAGTGTCAAAATAGAAGTCTTCCAACTTCTCTTCATTCATTGGCCAATCCCTTTAGAGTATTGATCATTGGAAAGGGAAAATTCTATAAGTATCTCTAGAGATCAGTTTGGTTCTTAAAAAAATAACCAATAGAGTGAGTGAGTGACTGAGAGACCTAAGAGAGGGAGATGGGATATGAGGGAGACACTTGAAAGAGAGAGAGAGGGTAGATGGTAGAGGATTTAAGGATTTAGGGTTTAAGGGTCAAGGGTTAAGGGTTTAGGGTTTAGGGTTAAGGGTAGAGGGGAGAGAAATAGAGGGAGTGACTGAGAGGGAGAGAGACCTAAGAGAGGGAGAGGGGGTAGGAGGGAGAGACTTTAGAGAGAGATAGAGGGTATGGGTATGTGCAAGATCATCATGGGAAAAATAGGCCCTTAAGTGGCAAAAAATTTAGAAAAATTAAAGTTAGGCAACTTGACGTAAAAATTTGAATAAGTTATCTATATTATTTCAAAAATATGTAAGAATAGAATCTGTAGCAAATTGAATTTAGTTTCGAAACTACTAGGTTTGTTTTTTAAAAAATCTATTTGGTGAAAATTTGAAATTTCGATGCAGTGGGACTTAAATTTTAGGGAAAAAATAAGAAGTAGGTGTCTATCTAACCACCCTAACCACAATAAAATGATAATATTTTTTTATAATATTTTAGATATAGGTAGAGGAGTCATGTCCAAATCTGAATATTTTTTTATAATTTTTTCCAAGTAAATACCACTCATGAATTTTTAAAACAACTTTTAAAA